>JBCEWE010000252.1:7412251-7647251 GCA_039877035.1 Silurus lanzhouensis | reverse complement strand
CACAATGCAACTCCTTCTGACCTTCTCCATCAACATTCTCAAAGCAAATAATCCAAACTATTTTAAATAATAACCCAGTAGACAGCAGTGTATTTATAACAGACAAACAATTACAAAGTTTTACCCCCTATTCAAGAGAATTAATTAATTTCATTTATTTCCTCATCAAAATCATCAACCTGCCTTCTCGATTCCTTTCCTACAAGTTTCTTCAAATAGATAATTCCAGAGGTAATTGAACCCGTTTTAAAATTGATAAACTGTTCCATTAGCACTGGTTATGTACCTAAATTCTTCAAACTGGCAGTTATCAACCCCCTAATTAAGAAACCTGACCTTGACCCATGTCAGCTGTCCAAGTATAGGCCAATATCAAACCTCCCCTTTATCTCCAATATTCTAGAAAAGGTTGTAGCTCAGCAGTTATGCTCACATCTTGTCACGCACAGACCACAAGGCAGAAACCGGGAGTAAAACAGATTGTCTTTATTTCGTCTAAACATATAAACAGAAGGGAGCTTGAGATGAAACTGTAGCAAATGGTAAACTTAACTGAGTGCTCCTCAGAAGCGTAGCCAAGATCATGGAAGCACAGGGAGCATGGAAGCACAGGAAACCAGAGCGGTAGGAAGTCCAGGTGATCTATGGTCGTAACTGGTAGATCGGACCGTGAGTGAATAGGGACCTTATAAAGGGGACAGGTATATGGGGAACAGGTATAGGTGATTAGTAGGAGGAGAACAGGTGTAGCCGATTAGTAACAAAGAGCGGCTGAGTGAGTGTGTGAGCTTTGGAGGGAGGCGTGGCTGGTGATTCTCTGACACATCTACTTAGGAATAAATTTTTTTTAAATGTATCAATCAGAATTTAGGCCTCATCATAGCACAGAGAAGGCACTAGTTAAGGTTGTGAATGACCTGTTATTGGCCTCTGATCAGGGTTTTGTCTCTTTACTTTTTTTGCTCGACCTAAGCGCAGCTTTTGACACCATTGATCATACTATCCTGCTTGCTAGACTTTAGAATGTTTTTGGGATAAAAGGAACAGCTCTCACCCGGCTTAGATCTTATTTGACTGATTGCTATCAGTTTGTTAATGTAAATGGTGAGTTCTCCACACTCTCTGAGGTAAAATTTGGTGTTCTGCTAGGATTAGGCCCACTTCTTTCTCTTTATATATGCTGCCTCTGCATGAAATTATTCATAAATATGGTATTCGCTTCTATTGCTATACTAATGTTACACAGCTGTATATTTCAGCAAATCCAGATGAGAGAGATCAGCTTAAAATGTAGAGGAGTGTGTAAAGGACAATAGACAGTGGATGCTTGATAACTTCTGCTCAACTCGGATAAGATGGAAGTACTTTTACTAGGACCACATGCAACTAGAAGTGAACTTTCCGATTACATAGCATCTCTGGAGGCTCACGTGAATAATATTACCAGGATCGCCTTCTTTCACCTTAGAAATATTGCTAAAATAAGAAATATGATGTCGTACAGGATGCAGAAAAACTAGTTCATGCTTTTGTTACATTTATATTAGATTATTGTTATGCTTTACTGTCTGGGTGTTTGAGTAAGTGCATAAATAAGCTTTAGTTAGTTCAGAATGCAGCAGCAGGGGTCCTTTCTAAATCTAGAAAATATGACCACATCACCCCTATTTTAATTAGTCTACACTGGCTAAATTAAATCTTGCATTAATTATAAAATACTACTACAGACGTATAAAGCACTTAACTGTCACGTGCGGCAGTATCTGAGTGAACTTCTGTACCAATATGATCCTCAACGCCTACTTAGATCAAAAGGTGCAGGCTATTTGTTGGTACCTCAAATAATGGAGACTACAGCAGGGGGCAGATCTTTCTCTTATAAAGCCCCACAGTTTTATCAGTAGATTTTTCTTAGGTAAAGGATCTGGAGCAATCATGGATATAGAGTGTTCGGTAAACTGGGATATTTGTATGCTGTCGTCCCCTCACTCTCACACGTTCACTCAGGTTTGTTGATGGTGGTGTGGTTGGTCGTCTCTTATCCCAGAGATCCGCCATGTCTGTTTTACCTTCTGGTTCTCCCTTTTAGGTATGCTGCCATAGCAAGTCTTCCCGGAGTCCCCAACTGCACAGTGTCTGCACAGAGGCCACTGGGGACGGTTTCTCATCAACGCTTTGGGTGGTTCCATAAAATTCCAGAGTAAAAGCGGGAGCTTTGAGGATGGATTGGACTGTAGTTAATGTCAACTGTCTGCTACACTGACTCTGGACTACAGTTTGCTTCTGATCACCATCACTGTACCCCGCAACATCGTTTATCTGTAATAAATGGACTTTAGGTGCAACCCAGATGAAGATGGGTTCCCTCTTGAGTCTGGTTCCTTTCAAGGTCTCTTCCTTATGCCATCTTGGGGAGTTTTTCCTTGTCACAGTCGCCACCAGCTTGCTCATCAGGGACAAACTTACACTTATAAAGAACAGCTTATTCATTTTTATCACCACATTATCCATATAAAGCTGCTTTGAGACAATGTCCATTGTTAAAGGCGCTATTCTCTCAACCTCGCTTCCACTACTCTTTCCCATATCTTCATGGTGTGACTGATCAACTTTTTTCCCCTGTAAATACTGCAGGTCTGCACATCTCCCTTATTCCTAAAAACCGGTACCAGCACAGTCCTTCTTCATTTCTTAGGCATCCTCTCACCTTCCAGAATTTTGTTAAACATTCTTGTTAAAAACTTCACTGCCATCTCTCCTAAACATCTCCATGCTTCTACTGGTATGTCATCTGGTCCTACTGACTTTCCACTCTTCATCCTCTTAATCGCTGCTCTCACAGCGATTAAGGATTAAGGATCCTTACTAATCCTATCCACTTCCTGCTTCACCATCTCCACATCATCCAACCTTCTCTCTCTCTCTAATTTTCCTCATTCATCAGCTGCTCAGAATACTCCATCCATCTTCTCAACACACTCTCCTCACTAGTCAACACATTTCCATATCTATCTTTTATCGTTCTAACTTGCAGCACATCCTTCCCAGCTCTGTCCCTCTGCCTGGCCAATCGGTACAAATCCTTTTCTCCGGTCCAACTTCTCATACAGCTCATATGTGTTTTCCCAATTCTGTTTCGCCAACCTCTTTCTCTGTATGCTTTCCTGCACTTCCCCATTCCACCACCCTGGCTCTTTGTCTTCCTTGCTATTTCCAGATGTCACACCAAGTACCTTTCTAGCTGTCTCCCTAATCACTTCTGCAGTAGTTGCCCAATCATGCAGCACCTGTTCACCACTACCGATCCCCTGTCTGACTTCTTCCCTGAATCTCACACTAGTCTTCCTCCTTCAGTTTCCACCATCTTATTTTTTTTTCAGTCCTCACTCTCCTCCTCTCCTCTTCACCACCAAAGCTATTCTGCAGACCACTATCCGATGCTGCCTAGCTACACTGTCCCCTGCCAACACCTTACAGTCTCCACCTGTGTGCACCTTCCTTCATTCTTATATGTCACCCTATGCTCCTCTTTCTTCTCAAAATTTACCACTGCTATTTCCATGCTTTAACAAAATCTACCACCATCTCCCCTTTTACATTCCTCTCTTAAGGGCATAACCATCCATCACCTCCTCATCACCTCTATTCCCTTCACCTACATGGCAATTGTCTGCCCCATTCACCAATCATTCTTTTCTAGGTACACCTTCTACCACTTTATCTAACTCACTCCAAAATTTTTCCTTCTCCTCCATCTCACAACCCACTTGTGGAGCATAGGAATTGATTACATTTATCATCGCTTCTTTAACTTCCAGCTTCACGTTCATCAACCTCATCAACGTTCATCAGAAACTCTCTTCACCTCCATTACACTCTTACTGTATTCTTCCTTCAAGATCACCCCTACACCAATTCTCTTTCCATCCACACCATGATAGAACAGTTTAAACCCACATCCAATGATCCTGGCCTTACTCCCTTTCCACTTGGTCTCCTAAACACACAACATATCTCACATCTACCTTTCTCTGCTTCATTATATCAGCTACCTCTCTACCTTTAGTACCAACATTTAAAGTGCCCACCCTAAACTACACTCTCCTCCACTTCTCCTTTTCCTGCTGTCTCTGTAGATGTCTTTCTCCTCTCCTTCTCCTCCTTCAGCCAACAGTAGCCCAATTTCCACGTTGTTGGTAACCCAGGCCTTGACTTATCTGGTATGAACTCATATTTGATTTGGTTCATGTTTTACGCTGGATGCCCTTCCTTGCGTAACCCTCCCCATTTATCTGGGCTTGACATCGGCACTAAGAGTGCACTGGCTTGTGCTTTAAAGAAAAAAAACACATTTTAGCACCACCTGGTGACATGGAAATAAGAATTGTCGTGTTGTGACAATGACTGCACATACGGATGCTTTGACCATAGATACATTATAAATATCTATATGCTATGTACCCTGTTTATCCCCCTTTTACAAAATGCATCAATCACTAAGCTAGATTCACCATTTAGCAGTATTCGGTGCTGCAATAAGAGCACTTTGCTAAATCAAATTTAGGTTTTAATTTTACTTTATGATTTAGTGATATAAACAAATATTTGATGGACTTGCTCTTTTACATTTTGCAAAATAATGAATTAGAAACGCCATACTTAAAACATTCTGATGTTGTTTATTGCCTGTTCCTGGCATGAAGCAGGGTCCAACCGATTCATTAGTGATTGGTGTGTGTTAGATTTAGTTTGAAAGGGGAAATACTGTATGTTTATCATATGTAAAAACAGATTTTCAGAATAAATTGATAAATATCATAAATATAAAATCGGAAAAATTATTAAAAGTAAAACAGAATATAATTTATATATAGTCAATTAAGCTAGAAATATGGAAAGCAACGAAAACCTTTGAATATGAAACCACTGAAATGATGTATGTAAAAGAGTATCAACAATACTCACTAGATGGCGCTCAATAATCACTAAATGCAGGTTCAATCAGTTAAGAAAAAGAAAGGAGTTTATGCATACCAAACGTTTAGCTTTTATTAAAAAAATGTGTTAAGCCTATATGCCACAAGGACAATAAAAATCACAAAGGCCCACCAATAAAGCTCTTTTTTGCTGGCCACCAGAATATATTTAATTGTCAAATCGTTGTTATCTTACCTATAATCCTATATTCTAATCTAAATTTATAATAGGTACACTGCTCGCAGTTGGCACATTATTACACAGAAGGTCATTGATAAAACTGCAGAGCATTGCAGCACATGTAACATTTAACCTAATGTACTACAGCAAACACCAAAGCTAACTGCTATTGACTTTCCACAAATTAAAGTCTGTGTCATACCCCCTCTCTTTGGAAGCCAGAAAGCTCAGTCTTGTACTGAGCTTCACTACTTTGCAGATTAATTACATTTATTTCCTATGGGAAAAAAACACACATGCTGTCTAAGAAAATGTATCTATATTGACAACCATATTGAACGATATTTTGCTTTCCTTTGCTGAATCTCAACATGTCAGTACTGCTTGGACAGGGGTGACAAATGAACATCTCTAGAAAAATGATCAGATGTTTCCAAAGAAAAGAGTGTGATAATGATCTTTAGATTGTGAAATCCATAACATATTTCACAGGTCAACATCCAGCATGTACAAATACAATATGTATTCTGTTGTTTGCAGGAAATTCCTAATATTAGATGCTTTGCTAGATAGCTAATTTATAACCTAGAAACACATACAAATAATGTAAGCCAGTTGGCTAGCTAATAAATTTAACAAACTAATAAAACAACAGAATTAACTATGTTAGCCAAGCTAAATTTCTTTACCGTGTATTTCAACTTCTTAGGTCACGTTGGGAGATTTGTATGGTCAAATATGCAAAGACCTGTTTAACGCATCAATGTAGCAATTCGCCATACTATTGAAAGAGTTGTTTAAAATAGATTTGTATGCAGTGGAATAAAAATTTCCATTGATTGGCACCAATGAAGGGGTTTAGCTGAAACCTTTTTCAGCATAACACTTGCACAAAATGAGGTCCATAAAATGGGCCTCACTTATTAAGCTAGATATGTATTTTTCCATAGCTCTATGTTCTTCTATAGTGAAAGGATAAAATTTATTCTGGAGAAGTAACAAGACAAAAAGGAGGTCAGTGATGCAATCTTGAGAGTAACTTACTGGAGTTCGCTTTTCTGAAACTTAAATACATGAAAATAATTTCCACCTTGGAGTTACTGTATTCTGTTGATTCTCACCTCCAGCTCAAACTTCTGTATGTGATCCATCTGTCTAGCAGTATTTGGAGCAGTCTGGATAGTTGGGGAATTGTAGTTGGGGTTTCAGTTGGAGTTGTTTGTTAAGGGTCAGTTAATTTCCTGCAGCTCTGGGGGATAAATAAAGATAAAACAATTAGAATTGTTCATGCCTGGTAAGATATGAGTTGATAGTGACTTATCATGTTTGAGTGAGACATTGAGCTGGCTCACTTATGGGTAGAATAAGAAGGGTTCTTGACAGAATGTGCCAAGCATTGAGCAATTATATGCATTGTGCTGTCGCCACTAATCTCTTTCCTACATTTCAAGTGCCTATTGGTTTGAAATAAAGAACAGGATAGGAAAATCTTTCTAAGTTTTTTAAGTTAATAATTTCCTCCAGTTCTGAACAGATGGTCTGGATGTCTGTAGAGGTCCATTACAGAGTCCAGAGGTGTCTGATCTTCTTGATATGCTAGTCCTGTGAGGACATCCTGACATCCTCCTGTCTGTGAAGACCTTGGCCAAAAGCAATCATGAATTACCATCTGCTGGCAACAGCTAGATGTCTCTAAACCATGTGAGCATTCCATTTGTCAAAATGATAATGAATTGAGGCACTTTCTTTGAATTAAGACTCTTTCAACACTCACATTGTAGTAAAAAGCCTTTGCAATAAACTGGATCACTGTCATATTTACCATGTCTTTATATGAGATTGGTGAAGGAGTGTGAAAAGAAGATAGCAGGGTAGACAGCTGCAGAAAGCAGGACGTGAACTTGATCACTGCCAAGTACTGTTGTTCTCCCACAACATTCCAGTGTGCCACCTATACCTGATGCAGAACAGGCAGACCTGCTGTGTTTTTAAGTGGTGAAATCTTCTATTATGGGGCAGTGGAAAATAAGGGCAAATAGAAGCTTTTAAGTCAAAATCAGTCTGGAAGCAAAAATAGAAGGAAGCAAAAATAAACAGGGTCAGGGCTGTACACAAAACAAATGGCTTATCACTGTCTTTGTAACTGACTAGGAAAGGGATGACACATAACTTGTTTGAATGTCCATGTCTGTGTAATCAGAAAAACAGTGAAATAGAAAGTGTGAGTAAATTATGAGACTATTGCTATTAGGAAATGGAACTGGGTTGCATGAGTGTTATACTGTAGCCAGGCTTTCTGGAAATTGAAGTTTGTGGTAGGAGCTGGCAGTCACATGATAGGCGCATTATGGTTCATTTTTAAGTCTTTTAAGTGGAAATGAAACATCAAATGAATGGTTGCTGATTTGATCCATAATGTGATGGTAATCAGTTGGTGTCTACTATTGCTGGAGCGCACAGCAGGCAACTTTGAGAAACCCTGAATGGCATTTGTCATCTAATGCTCAGTGCTATGGCACTCAATATAGCAATTTAGATAGTAATTAGGAGTTAAAACTTTTTAACTTAGCTGGAGTCAATACTTTTTACACTTGGAGGTGTAATTCAATTTATAAATTCCCAGATACATAATTAGATGATACATATTTTTTTATAGACATTATAGATATGATCTGTCTATTTAAAAGGAAGTTAAGGCTCCTGAGTGGCACCACAAACAAGCACTAATGTTAAAATTCTGCAAAAACTGTAGCACCGACAATGTTAAAAGCCTTGATGCATCCCTGTTATAAAACCATGCAAACTCTAATTCTTTTCCTTTTCTGTTAAACATGGATGCTTAATGTTTTAAAAAAGGTCATCTGCATTACTAACTATTACTGGCACACATAAACTACATTTAAACTGCGTAGTCACACTTTAATGCTCATATACTGAATTAGTCACACTTTGTTGTTCTTATTAACCCTTTTAATCTTAATCTTTCTTCATTGTGAGGTTAAGGGGTCCTTTCATCTCCTCGTACTTTGAATTTTCAAAATGCCATTGACTGTTGACCATCCTTCCTTCATCAGTATTGCAAATTTGCTTGCTGGTCTATTAAAAGAACCGATGCAGTATGAAATATTACAACAAAGCTCAGTAATTTATTTATATAATAAAATACAGTAATAAAACACAGCTATTAGGGTTGCACAAGCCCGTGCACTCTTAGTGCCGGTCCCAAACCAAAATTAATGGGGAGGGTTGCGATATGGAGGGCATCCAGCATAAAACATGTGCCAAATCAAATATGCGAGTAACAAACCTAATGTTCATACCGAATCAGTTTAGAAATGGTGTCGGGGGTTCACTAATCCTGAAAGAGTACAGTTAGAGTGTAGAGGAGGTGAAGAGAGTTTCTAAAAGGTTGATGAATTTGAAGCTGGAATTTGAAGAAGTGATGATAAATGTAATCAGTGCCTATAATCCACAAGTTGGTTGTGAGATGGAAGAGGAATAATTCTGGAGTGAGTTGGATGAAGTGGTGGAGAGTGTACACAGAAAAGAAAGACTGGTGATTGGGCAGACTTCAGTTGCCATGTTGGTGAAGGGAACAGAGGTAATGAGGAGGTGATGTGAAAAGGATGGAAATGGCAGTGGTAAATACATATTTTAAGAAGTAGAAGGAGCAGAGTATGACGTATAAGAGTGGAGGAAGGTGGACTATATTCTATGCAGGAGATGCAACCTGAACGAGATTGGAGACTGTAAGGTGGTGGCAGGGGACAGTGTAGCCAAACAGCATCAGGTGGTAGTCTGTAGGATGGTTTTGGAGGTGAAGAAGAAGTGGAGAAGAATGAGGACTTAAAAAAGAATAAGATAATGGAAACTGAACAAGGAAGACTATAGTGTAAGATTCAGGGAAGAGGTCAGACAGGGGCTCGGTGGTGGTAAAGAGGTGCTTTTAACTACTGTAGATTGTTAGGCTGTGAGAAGAGGGGACTATCTGTGAGCAACAGTATGGTTTCATGCTTAGGAAGAGCATACAGATGCAATATTTGCTTTGAGAGAGTTGATGGAGAAGTTCAAGTTCAAGTTGTTTTTTTTTATTGTGCTTTTCACAATAGACATTGTATCAAATCAGCTTTTACAGAACTTAAGAATTAAAGTGAATTATGTTTATTTATCCCTGATGAGCAAGCCTGGGGCAACTGTGGCAAGGGAAAACTCCCTCAGATGTTATAAGAAATAAACCTTAAGAGGAACCAGACACAAAAGGGGAGCTCATCCTCATTTGGGTAATATCAAGTGTGTTATTCTAAATCTTAAAACAATACAAAACACCGGAGAGTAAGAACTACCATGAGTACCATTATTGTGTGTTTATGAACAATGTCCTTTTTACAGTCTTATACAGACAGTTGATGTTGTAAAACCAGGAACTACTGAGCAACTCGTAAAATATCTCAACATTTAAAA
This sequence comes from Silurus lanzhouensis, assembly GCA_039877035.1. Classification (NCBI taxonomy): domain Eukaryota; kingdom Metazoa; phylum Chordata; class Actinopteri; order Siluriformes; family Siluridae; genus Silurus; species Silurus lanzhouensis. The sequence goes on along the minus strand of JBCEWE010000252.1, from coordinate 7,637,633 downwards.
CCATAATAAATCCAACACCGGCTCCTCCATCCCAGAGCCTTTTAAAATTCAGAGGGGTCCAATGCCACACTCTACATGAAGTGGGATCCAAATAGAGCTGATATGTCTTCGGGATGTTTGCTGGGTCAGCATCAGCTTCTTTGAAGGTCCATAATCTTCATGAGGTGGGACACAACTGAAGCTGGTGCAATCTTGGGATGCCTCAGGATGAGTAGCAATTAGCATAGCTGCTGTTTATAATATTAACAAGCACATGTTGATAATGCAGTGGCGGGTGGTCAGGGCCAGGAAAGCCTTCTCTGCTGGCCTAAACACTATCAGAAGCACTGACCTACATTTACAACCTAAATTCTAATATTTGTTCCATGCAATTATATTTATTTATTCACAACAGTTTATTCTCTTCATTTTCTAGCATTTCTCCTGGCTGCACTGCTTCGTTTGTGTATGTGGATGTTCAATTTTTTGTCTAATCAGATTTCATCCTCTATGTGCTGCCATGTCAATCTAATCTGCCCAGGGCCTGCAAAGTTTGTTCTGATGGAGTTGTCTTAACTGGGTTTCTTGCTTTAGTAAAAATGGTATTCACCCTCCATATGTGAAATGCCTCTATCTGTAATTCCACGTGTTGTTATATTGCATTTTTGTATAGTAATGATGGTTTCTATAATTGCGATGTGATAGTGGTGGTATTAAGTAGGGTCCCCACTGAAGGCCCAGGTACCAAATGCATGGCCCGCCACTGTGATACTGTGCATTTAATCAGATGTACTGGAGCACAAGTTTATGATATGTTATATGTGCTATGTGTAGGCCTTGTTAAAAAGATATGTCTTTAATCTGCACTTAAACTGGGAAAGTGTGTCTGAGTCCCGAACATTGTCAGGAAGGGTATTCCAAAGTATAGGAGTTAAATGTGAGAATGCTCTACCGCCTTTAGTGGACTTTGATATTCTAGTAACTGCTAGAAGTCCAGAGTTTTTAAATCTCAAAAAGCGTGACGGATGGCAGCTTGTTAGAAGACTGGATAGATACATGGGATCTAAAACATTTTGGACTTTGTAGGTAAGTAGCAATAGTTTGAAGCCATTGTAGGGATGATAAGATTGGGGTTATATGGTCAAATTTTCTCAACTATTGTGAGAACTCTGGCTGCTGCATAGTATAGAAAAGTCCCGAAGGAGTTGCATTGTGTGCTTGTGGATCTAGAGAAAGCATACAACAGGGTGTCAAGGGAGGAGTTTATTGTGGAGTGGTATTGTGTGAGAAAGTCAGGTGTGGCAGAGAAGTATGTGAGGGTGGTGCAGAACATGTTTGAGGACAGTATGACAGCAGTGAAATGTGCAGTAGGAACGACGGACTGCTTCAAGGTGGTAGGATTGCATCAAGGATCAGCTCTGAGCCCTTTCGTGTTTGCTGTTTTGATGGACAGGTTGATTGATGAGGTCAGACAGGAGCCTCCATGGACTATGATGTTTGCGGATGATATTGTGATTTGTGGTGGGAGTAGGGAGCGGGTTGAGAAGAGCCTGGAGAGATGTAGGTATGCGCTGGAGAGAAGGGGAATGAAAGTTAGTAGGAGCAAGACAAATTATATGTGTGTGAATGAGAGGAACAGCGGTGGAGTGGTGCGGTTACAAGGGGTAGAGGTGGTAAAGGTGGATACGTTTATTTACCTGGGGTCAACTGTGCAAAGTAATGGAGAGTGTGATAGAGAAGTGAAGAAAAGTTTGCAGGCAGGGTGGAGTCAGTGGAGAGTGAAAAGGAAAGTTTATAAGAAGGTGGTGAGATGTTGTATGGTTTAGAGAGAGTGGCATTGACAAAAAGACTGAAAGCAGAGCTGGAGGTGGCAGAGAAGAAGTTGCTGAGAATTTAAATGGGAGTGACGAGGATAGACAAGATTAGAAATTAGTTTATTAGAGCGCAGCACATATAGGTAGTTTTGAATACAAAGTGAGAGAGGCCTGATTGAGATGGTTTGCTCATGTGCAGAGGAGGGACATGGGGTACATAGGTAGAACAATGGAGAATGAAAAGAGGAAGGCCAAGGAGAAGGTTTATGGATGTGGTAAGGGAAGACATGCAGGTAGTTGGTTAGAAAGAGGCAGATGTGGAGGACAGGGTGGTATGGAGACGGATGATCTGCTCTGGCGACCCCTAACAGGAGCAGCCGAAAGAAAAAATACAGTAATAAAGTATAATAAGTAATAATAATAATAATAACTGTATAATAAGAAGAAAGCATTTTTTGATACATTGTACTCTTTCTGTTCAAAAGTGGGAGAACAAACTCCTGATTGAGAATCAAAGTAGGTTTATACTGAAACACACCTATAATTGCATTTTTGCTTTGATATATTGTTCTTTTAATGTATAACTATACAGTTGGGAATAACCCACAGTCTGTATTAGCCTTTCAGCAGAGACGCTAGTGACTTCTGTAAAGCCAGATGAAGCACACAACTGAGGATTATATGCACTGACTTTATACAAAAACATTGACATTTTGACTGTTTATTTATTAATCTCTCTCTCTCTCTCTCTCTCTCTCTCTCTCTCTCTCTCTCTCTCTCTCTCTCTCTCTCTCATTTTTGTTGTTGCTGGTGTTTGCCGCAATGCACACAGAGCTGATTCTGTTGCAGTGCAGTAATCCCTGTAGTGCTCTTCATCATACACCACATTCCCCTCTCATATTTATAACACAGCAGATCACTTCCACTGTTCTTTATATTTTTACAATGTTATACAGTGAATAATGCAAATCTAGTAAGCCTAGTAACCCATCTATAAATAGGAAATGACAACAGCAACATTAAATGAATTATATATTCTTTATGCATATTTTTCATTTGTATATACAATTATACAGACAGAAGAATTAAGATACCTGTCTCTTAAAGCCATATGTGTTTTTTTCCAAAACTGTTACCACAGTGTTGAAAGCACACAATTGTATAGAATGTCCTTGGATGCGGAAGCATTAAATTCCTTTGTCACTTGAACTAGAAGGCCTCAACATGTTCTAGCATGTCCCTGTGCACAAAGCAAGCTCCATGAATATATGCTTTACATCTTGATATAGTTTATTAACTTTGTTTACATAGATCTTGAGTAACCTGCTATAGAGTCCTGACCTCAACCATATAATACACTTTTAAGAAGATTTCTGTATTTTTAGATATTTATTTATATAATTCACTGAAATACTACTTAAAAGCTAAATGTGTTATTTTATTTCTTAGTTCTTGTATGTTATTGATTTCTATGCAATATATCTACTTAGATTATACATGCATAAAAATAAAGACAGATGTGTTGCCACTTTTTTATTTGAAAAACACATGATAATGTAAATTTCTATTGAAACAGGAGGACATTTTACTCTCCCATGAACTCAGAAAGCTTTAAAAGGAAAAAAGAAATTGCAACATCACAAGGCTTGCTCAACTGCTATGAATACAACAGTTGTAAATAATAATAATAATAATAATAATAAGAAGAAGAAGAATAGTAATAAGAATAAGAATAATAAGAAGAAGTAAATAAATAACAGAGCAGTTTGAAGTTGGCAGTTTTTGGATAAAGCCTGATTGGCCTACTCTGAGATGCCCAATTGCCAAAAAGTACATTGAATAATTTTATTTTCTAAACCAGGAAACCTTAAAATCAGTTATGTTCGTTTGTGGAAAAGGAAGACAGACTTAATCTTTTCCTAATAATAGCAACAAGCTTTGCAATTTAGCTTTGTTTCGGATTTAAAACATCACGACTCATTGGCTAAATCATGTGCATGTTGCAGCAATCAAAACAGTACTGTTCACATGCATCAGCCACACAAACACACACACACACACACACACACACACACACACACACACACACACACACACACACACACACAGAGTTCTTCTTTTATATTTTCTTTTTATTATTTTTATTATTATTATTATTATTATTATTATTTTTTTTTTTTTTTTGTAGTAGTAGTACTGTTTATATATTTCTAAATAGATAGTGGTAGCTCAGTGGTCAAGCTGTTGGCTTCTGATTAGAATTTCCCAGTTTAATTCCCAGCACCACCAAGCTGCCACTGTTGGGCCCTTGAGCAAGGCCCCTAAGTCTTAATTGCTTTATTGTAAATAAAGTAAATTGTGAAATGCTCTGTATAAGAGTGTTATAAATATACAGATATAAATAGATAAATAATAAACATATGTTTCTTTCTTTCGGCTTCTCCCATTAGGGGTCGCCACAGCGGACCATCCGCATGTTTGATTTGGCACGTTTTTACGCTGGATGCCCTTCCTAACGCAACCCTCCCCATTTATCTGGGCTTGGGACCGGCACTAAGGCTTGTGCGAACCTAATGGCTGGGGTTGGTGACCTGACCGGGGATCGAACCCGGGCCGCCGCGTTGAGAGCGCCGCATCCTAACCACTAGACCACCAGGGAACCAAACAAATAATAAACATATGTAAGCTATAATAAATTAAACCAACACCGTGAGCAAGGCACTTAGCCCTATCTGCTCCAGGGGCGCCATACCATGGCTGACCCTGCACTCTGACCCCAGCTTCTGAGCAAGCTGGGATATGTGAAGAATGAATTTCAATGTGCTGTAATGTATATGTGACAAATAAAGGCTATTCTATTCTATTAAAAAACAAATAAACCTGCTGTCAGAAAGCCACCAGTCACGCCTCCCTCCAACGCTCAACACTCTCACGCAGCCTCTCCCTTCTACTAATTGCCTACACCTGTCCTCCATTTACCCATCCCCTTTATAAGATCCCTCTTCCCCTTCACTCACGGTCCGATCTACAGTTTACGACCATAGATCATCTGGACTACCCACCGTTCTTACTACTGCCTGAGTTTCCCATGCTCCTATCTCCGCTTCAGGTGAAGCTTGACGAAGTTAAGTTTTCTGCAGTTTCGTTTCTTACTCTCTTGTGTGTACATATTCAAGATCAATAAACGGTTCCTGATGCCTGGTCTATCTGTGACACCTGCATGTGGTTGTTTTCACCCCATCTTCACAGGCATTACAGTACTACTTCTGAGCCAGACTCCTAATTCAGGTTGGCAGCGGACTGGCTGGTAACTCATATTGCATATTTTTGCATATAGCAAAAGCTTTAAAGGAGATAATGTAGAAGGAAATTATGACCCACATATATAAACACTTATCTTCGCAAAGCAAGCCAACCGAGGTTTTGTTCTTCTTCATACTTCTATTATTATATTCATGATTTATACACCCATTAAAGGCACTTTGTTAGCAATATAATCTCTAAAGTGCATCCTTCATTGTCCAAGAAACACCTTGTGTTCGTATGGGTTAGGGGTGTGTGTGTGTGTGTGTGTGTGTGTGTGTGTGTGTGTGTGTGTGTGTGTGTGTGTGTGTGTGTGTGTGTGTGGTGGGAAGGAGGGGACAGGATGGGACGAAACGACACTAAAGATACTTGGCTTTCATTTCTCACAAAAAAAGTAAACAAAGGCACATAATTTCAGCCATGTTTATATTCAAAACAAAAGGCAAACATTAAGCAAACATTAAACAAACTTAAGGTCCAATTAAATTGTTTTTGTGTTTAAAACATTTTCTTTTCCACACTGAAAATAATGAACAACCTAAAATTCCTGCTTAAAATTACAATGCCATTTGTGTAATGTAGGTATTTTGTGGTGAACTTGTATGTAATGAGGAAAAGTTCAGAAACTTCTTAAAAGGATTATTGAACCAGGCAAACAATTCATCTTCTAAAGTGTCAGACGTGAGAAGCAGTAATGTAAGGCTTGGTTTTGTATGATGAATGCATAATTGATGGATATATTTATAAAATGCACAAATAAAAAATAAAACCTAAAGTTCTACTTGTGTGAGTCACTCCGAATGTGCTTATGTTTGCCTGGCTGTTCATTGTAGTCACATTCTTAGAAACATTATTTATTTACATAGAAATACATACATATATATATATATATATATATATATATATATTATATATATATATATATATATATATATTCACACTGAATTCTTAGTTGAGCAGACAGATGTAAGATTTGTAATTTTTTAAATCTCAATTGGCAGACTGATCTCAGTCAATTCGGGAAGTTGTGTAGCATATAGTATGTGGCATTTATTCAGATGACATACACATTCTGTTTTACAGAAGCAGATTTTCTGTCAAAAGGCTGCCATCTTTTATCAGTATCAAGGTTGACTTTGTTTCCTAGAAACTTTAATTTGTTTGTATTTGTCATAGGCTTTAATGGTCTTACCAACAAAACATTGCACATAAAATTAACAAGAATTTAACTAATCTTATAGATCTGTCTCTGATATATCAATTCTGGTTCCCTTTCAGGAATTCGAGCTGCATTGGAATGCTTTGGGAAAACGGCTGCGTTATCCATGCTCTGAATAATGTGTGTCATCAGTCAAAATAGGAGGCAGGCTATCACCGGGGGAATGACTCCACGACCGGAAAGTATGAAACACACATGGAGTAAAGCCTGCTTCAGTTTCTGTTTGTTCACGAAGCACTCTGTGTGACATTTAATGTTGTTTGTCTGTATGTAAAAAAAAATATGAAGGCATCGAAGATCACCAAGCACACTTTTCGGCCATGTTTTTCTCCCTGCCCCAGTTTTAACACGTGTGGCTTGTTTGGGAGCGGAGCATGCTATACCGGCTCTCGAGGGAGCCGATTGCCAGCACTGTGCTCGCATGCGATTACTCCGCTCCCGGCGGGCACTCCTCACAGTTCTGGTCCCGCTTTTGCTGAGGCAGAGTGGCGTTCTGGTTCCTGGGGTTCGCTGATGGACTGCGCAGAAGTTTTGAGATGGGCTTGTCCCTTTCTCCTACATCCTCTGCCCGGTTCAGCTCTCGTTCATAGGTTTTGGAAGGACGCCTTTCTGCGTTTTCTTGCCCCTGCCACAAGAGCATGCAGCTCTGCCTCTCTTCCACCGAGGTGTCCAGTTCCCAGCCCCTTTAAACCCGACTGCGGTGTAATCCAACATTATGGCGCTTAGAGATTATTGCTATAGTGTCATGCCACGGGTTAAAGAGACGCTAGTAGGCTATCTCTCCCCAGGTGTGGCATCTTCTTTTAAGCCCCTGACACTACCCACCAAGCTTAAGTACTACGTCAGCGCTGGTGGGGAAGTCTTACACATCAGCAGGTCAAGATGTGGGAGACATCATGGGTGGCCAGATACTAGAGCTCCGCTGTTCAGTGGACTTCGTCCTATGAGCCACTAATAAGACCGCTAAGGCTATTGTTAGAGGGCATGGCCAGCTCCAGCGAGCTCCCTTCTTGGTTTTCGCCAGGCATTGTTGCAGACCAGGGGGCCTCGTCACTAGAGCAGTGTCAAGCTCTAAGCGGACCGGAGGTCAGTCTTGAGAAACTGATTCCCTTAAGGGAGCACCTGACAGCCTGGATAGCTCTGCCAGACATGTCCTAATGGGTCCTGCGCATTGTAGAGCGAGGCTATACGATTCAGTTCAGGTCTTGTCCGGCCCGGTTCAACGGGCTCTGTCCCACTCTGGTCGGAAGCAAGCACGCTCTGGTCATGGAATGAGAAGTAGACACTCTCCTGAGGAAGGAGGCAATAACAGGTGGTCCCTCCGTCAGACAGAGAGGGTTCCGGGTTCTACAGCCGGTACTTCATAGGTCCCTTGAGTTTTGCTTTTGGGGTCAAACGTACCAATATCAGGTCCTTCCGTTCGGCCTTGCCTTATCACCCCGTTCGGCCTTGCCTTACGACCCCGTGTCGATGCAGCTCTGGCTCCCCTGAGACTTCAGGGCATCCGTATCCTTAACTATATTGACAATCGATTGATATTAACTCGATCAGAGCAGAGGGCAGTCCAGCACAGAGATGTCGTTCTCGCTCACATAAAGGAACTGCCGGAAAGAGTGTGCTTTCTCCATTACAGAGAACCACCTATCTCAGCGTCATATGGGATTCGATGACTATGTGCACATAGCTTTGTTCTGGCCACATTGTAGCCATCCTTATGGCGCTTAGGAAGGGCAGTCACCCACTGTCAGGCAGTTTCAAAGACTGCCTGGGTTCATGGCAGCAGTGTGAAATGTCATTCCATTTGTACATGAGTCCCCTTCAGTGGCCCATGGATTATCACGGAAGGGCAATCTCCTCCGTACAATCAAGGTCACACGGTGATACCTACATGCCTTAGATGCTTGGAGAGATCCCAAATTCCCCCTGTAAAGGCTGGCGCACCAGATCATCCTGTGGGCCCAGGGGAAGCTCCTCTCCCTGAGAGCAGCTTACATCTCAGGCCATTTAAACGAAGCAGCGAACACCCTGTCAAGGCAGGGGTTAAGACCCAGGGAGTGATCTGGGGGAAGTAGACCTGTTTGCATCTCTAGAGATGTCACACTGTCCCCTGTGGTTCTCCCTATTTCCTCCAGCCCCGTTGGGACTGGATGCCATGGCAGTATTAGCAGAGGCTGCACCTTTGCAAATAAATTATTTAAAAATCAGACAATGTGATTTTCTGGATTTTTTTTCCCTCATTTTGTCTCTTATAGTTGTAGTGTACCTATGATGAAAATTACAGGCCTCTCTCATCTTTTTAAGTGGGGGAACTTGCACAATTAATGGCTGACTAAATACATTTTTTTTCCCACTGTAGGCAGAAGGAAAACAGTCTTGATTGACAAATACCTAAGGGCCACCTTGTCTAATGGCTTGAAGAGGGGCTCAGACAGAGCCTCCAGCACAATGGTCAAGTCCCACACAGCACTCTGGGTCTTGTCCTGGGCCTCAGCCACACAGGAAATGTGTCACCAATAGGTGTTTTTCCAGCAACTGTTTAGCAAGCTGAGCACAATAAGCCACGATTACGGACACATACTCTTTCAGGGTCGATGAAGGCAAACTGTTCCTGCAGGGCTTGCTAGTCTCCATAATTTCTCCCTGCTTAAAGGAAGAAAGGTGAAGCACTGTGCTCCTCGCACCGGTAACAGTGGGGCCAGAGCCGCGAGGGAGAGCGATGACCTCGAAGAACGCTCTCCGAGAGCAGAGAGTCTGCATAGACAAGTGGCTACAATGCGAGCATGAGCATGCTCCTTTCCCAAGCAAACTACCCACAGGCTGTGTGTATCTCCTCGTAATAAAATGCAGCATTTTGGGGCATGTTTGTTTTTGTTGCATTTAGTGCTCATGCTTGCACAGATTCACACACAAAGCGTTTACCTGAACAAACAGAAGCTGGCGTTGGCTCCATCCGTTGCGAAGCGGCTCAAGTTCCTGAAAGTAAAAGAGAGAGACATGTTTCACCAGACATTTAAGTAAATGGATATCTTTTAATGCTGCATCCTGACTTTAATACAGTGTAAATGTGGTTGTGAGTTCAAATCCCAGCAACACAAAGCTGCCATTGCTGAGCCCTTGAGCAAGACCCTTAACCCTTGTAAAAAAAAAGGTATAATTGTAAGTCACTCTGGATAAGGATGTCTGCCAAAAATGCAGAACTAATGAGATATGCAAATTATCCTCGCTTCTGAAATATCAGCATGTTTAACCTGCAGCGGTAGCGGAAATGTAAAAGAAAATTAAATTGTATTGTCTGTGGTTAAAGATGGCAGACTTTGAACTAAACTAGAACTTATATCTAAACTAAAATTGCACATTATAAATAGACTTTATCTCCTGCCTGCAATGCACAATATCATTTATAATGCTTCCATAGTAGATAAGCCTTGCATAAGCAAACATTTACTGGTTCTTAGCTGACTCCTTACAGGCCGTGTTTGTTTCAGATTTGCAGGGCTTTGCAGCTCCTATTTATTTTCTATTTATACCTTTACTAAACCCAAATAATAATAATTATATAATAACAATAATAATAATAATATAAAAATGATTTAAAAAGTTAATGTAGAATACAATATGTGTGTTTTCACATTTTCCATGAGATTTACAAACGTTTTAGAAACCCAATTTGTGATATAAACTATATATATATATATATATATATATATATATATATATATATATATATATATATATATATATATATACTGTATATATATATATATATATATATATATATATATATATATATATATATATATATATATATATATATATATATATACATACATACAGAGAGCAATTCTTACACAGTTCATTTGCATGTACACAACCTCTAGTGGTCAAGGACTAGAACTAGGACACCTCACACTAATGGTAATAGACCTGTGAAAAAAAAAATCAGGGTGTTCTATTACAAGAGACTGAATTGGCAACATGCCTTTGCTGGCTAAAAAGTTGATATGGACACTGTTCCTGCTATATGCCAGTAATTGAATCTCCAGTATGCAGCCAAGACAGTGATAGTACTAACAGGTTTGTTGAAAACATGATTAGCCCACTCACAGGTTATACCCAATGCCAGAGAAAACATTTATTGTAGCCTTCCCCAGATCTGTTTTTATTATTATCAAAAAATTTTATATTTCTGTTTGAATATAAACAAAGCAAGTAATTATAGTCTCCCTTTGGGATTATCACTGTAAGCAGATGTATTCACAGTACCACGTTAATGCAAACAGATGCCAAACAACTGGATCAACATAGAGAAATGAAGAGAAATGCCAGAATGTGTAGCTATTCAAATTCAAAATTCATTCACTAGGGATTGAGGAAAACAGCATAAGAACAAAAATAAACTTTTATGAATCATTTATATATGACGATGTAAGAAAGATTTCTATAATAATGCATTTTGAAGGGTTCAGAACCAACATTTATCAGTGGTGTGTTTGCATATATGAACGCTTTAAATGTGAAGTGATTAATTCAAATTAACAGTTGCTTAGATTTCAGTGTATATTTATGGTCATTTTTACCTGAAGGTCTCACAGGTGTCAAATAAAGCTGCAAGTGTAATGTCTTGGCTCAAGACCATTTGCTTTTATATTATGAAATTTGACTGCTAATAATTTCAATTATGTGTGAAATATATAACACAGTGTGTTGTCCAGGTAGAGGTTTTTGCCTTGACAATATGGGATTCAAAAACGAGGGCAAGAAGAGGAGTGATTGTTTCTGATCAAAAGAAACTCAAGACAAAAAAAAAAGTAAAATAAAGTTTCGAAAATTGATCACCAGACTTTTGAATCCATTTCACCTACTGAAGAACAGACTGAAGGGAGAACATGCCCAAACTGAAACTGAAAGAAGCTGTGATACAAGTGTTGAAAACATTCCAAAAAAAGAGAAGGTAACAGTATCATTAAATATTAAGAATTTACTTTAATTATATCTCTTCCAACACTTTTTTACATTAAAAAATTGGATGTTCAGGCACGTGCAATTTTCCAAGTTGTTAACACTTCTGGATGTAAATAGCAGGAAATGAGCTAAAAATCTGCTAAAATTCTAACCAATAATCTCATATGCACCTAGTGTTTTACAAAAACAACAGCCTTACTGTTTTAGTTCTTTAGTTCTTCAAGATCCTGTAACTTTAGTCTGGTAATGTGTGAAATTACTTGACAGCGGTTTGAATCGTGTAATTACTCACAATTAAATTAAACCCATAATGAGTTACCATATCTGTAGAGAGGGTAAAACAAATTGTAGATGGCAAACAATATATTGGAGCAATATAAATAAATAAAGAAATAATGTTATGCTTTAATATTTGTCAAGTATCCTGTATGAATTTATTATGGAGAGGCATAATTTGATATGAGCCGGAATATATCAGAGCTGATTTGCACATTTATATGTAATTCTGTAATAAAACCATAGAATGTCGCTAATTCCTGCTCATAAAATGTGGCAGAATATACAGTTTACATAAGAAATAAATACAGGAATAAATACAGTATACATACAATTTTACAAAACATTTTTTATAATCCTGGTTTTCGCATGAAGTTCGCATACTCACATTTCAGACCACTTGGAATTGTGGGAAAGGTGCTACATGAAAATAAAAGAACAAACATCTAGGATGTCTATCATTATAATGAAAAAAAAAAAAGACCACACACTAGTGTGAATGAGCTGTGCTCATTCACACTAGTCAGGGACTGGTTGGTGTGGTATTATTGGACTCTCTTTCCCAAAGCATTCCTGAAAGGGAACATCTCTAAGTTGTAACCCTATGTCTATGAGGGAACAGACGCTGTGTCTCTATGCCACACCTCCCACTTCCGATAATAATTTTTTTTCCAAAAGTGCCAGAAAATTAGTCAACAAGATTGATATAGTACGGGGAAGCAGATACTAAAAGATAAAGGTGCTAATTTCAATGTTTTTTATTCTGTATTGGGAAAAGAGACAGAAGTCAGCCTTAATAATGTCCCCTGCATAATCATAGAGGAAGTCACCATAAAGATCTGGCATTGTTTTTTAGAGGCATATGTATGCATATACATATACATATATGTGCTGCAAAGTCTGTACTGCTGGCCTTTTTAACCATAGATAATATTAAAAATGGGTTTGTTTCTTTAACCAATCAGATTTCATATTCGCCTCACAGGGCCAGCTAGCTGGCCCAGAATAGCATCAGCGTTTTTCCATCCTCTGATTCGTTGGTCAGAGGGAAACTGTTACAGCCAAGTTTGACTGGCAAAACATGTCTGTGGCACGCTGCACACATTAATAAATCTGAGTTAGACTTTTTTATGCCTACGGAGAAAGAGAACTTGATTTGGTCTCAGACATAAAAATTAATTTTCAAGTAAAGCTAGACATTGTGAGGAGAGGTCAGCCAACCTCTAAACTAGCTAGACTGTCTTAGCCCGGGAAAGGGTTTGTTCTTCCAGATCGGTAAATACGAGCAGTACCATTAAACTCCCTTTGAGGAGCGGTGCAAATCTCTGTATGCATCTCTGATGATTAGGTTGCATTTTAGTTACATCTTTTGTTTTGTCATGTTATTAGACAAATATGACTGCTCCAGATGATGTAGGAGGCACAGTTGTGGTTGTAGTGTCTCCATATGTGACATGCCTCTCTCTCTGTAATGCCACGCGTTGTTATATTGCGTTTTTGTATTGTATTGATGGTTTCTATAATGGCGACGTGATTAGTGGTGATATTAAAAGGTGGATTAATTCCGGTAAGCTCTCACTGAAGGCCCAGGTACCAAATGCCCACCCCTGGGTTCTGGAACTTATTTACATGGGTCAGGTACTTCTGCATGTCGAAGACCAGACAGGTAATCCAGGCTGGTGTGTAGTTGGAGAACAGAAAGTGCAAATAGCCATGCTTCACTCTCAGCTAGCACAGCATCATTAATTCAGCACTACCACCCTCAGGAGCACCCACTTTAAATGCTTCTCCTTCACAAATTGCATGCCCTGGCAAACATTGATTTGACTCCTCCATTTGTAAAGTTATCATGCCAAGATGTAAATATTGCTAATTTCATCAACCTAGTGATAAAGCACTAACACAGATTTGCAAATCTCATAAACCCATATTTCATTCTCTACAAAACATATGAAAGATAGCAAATGTTTAAACATGGGACGGGGGATAAAAACCTGGAAAAGTAAATTGTTACTAAAAAGAAACTAAAGAAAAAAAATGCAATTCATTTGGTTAATTGGCAGCAGATCAGTAACATGATTGGGTATAATAAGTATTAAAGGTAAAGAGTATCTTACAGTGAGAGAGTCTCTCAAAAGTAAAGGTGGGCAGAGGTTTACTAAATGGCAAAAAACTGTGTCTAAATATTGTGGAACAATTTAAGAGTAATGTTCCCGAACATCAAATTGAGTGGAATTCCACAGGTTTTCAAAAGGAATTACATAAATTAGATAACATTACAGAAATGCTTAATAAAGCTCTTGGTGAAGCAGATCTTTATTTGAGATTAATCATAACCACTGTAATAAACACAATATTACCCAGTATTAAAAACTTTAGTTTGAATGGATTTGGTTAATTCTAAGCTAAAAAAAACTTTTTATATTTAAATGTAAAAAAAAATATTTTCATATATTTTCATCATTATATTTTATATATTATTATCATATTAGTTTTTTTTTTTTAGGAGCTATTTGAGTTATTTTGACAGGCGATATGTATGCTTTTGATTTACTGTTTCTACAGAACTTCTAGGTATGTAACTTTAAGCTGTTACATGGTGGTTGCTATAGTGTTCCTGGTGGTTCCTAGGGTGTTGCTACAGTTTGAGTAAGCAAGAAAACTACGGTAACCACTCTTTGCATCTCTGGTAAGCAGAAGAGTGTCTATCTTACCAGATAGTTAAGAGGATGTGCTATGGCTGCAAAAAAAAATTAAATAAATACAAAAATAATTCGCTAATTTTTTTTTCCCCATTTTGATGTTTGGTATGAACATTAAATAAACCTCACAATCTGTGATTAAAAAGAGAGCTCAAAGATCAGAACTCTTATACTGTCAGAGTGTGAATCTATGAATTTTTAACACAAAGTCCCCAAACAAATATGTAAATTCAGCTACAACATTAAAATAAGATATATATGCTGAATTCAAGGAAGCATCTGGGCCTGCTGCATTCACCTATCAATATTTTATGTTTTCATTTTTGTTGCTATGGTAACCTCTTTCCTTAGCCACTTCTTGTCTTGCAATTTGCAAGAAGATCTTACCAAATCTGTGTGATCTAAAATTATGAAGGTGTGTTCCACAATTTGTGGTTTTACGTGTGACACAAATGAAAACAAAAAGTTTTCACTGCATACAACCAAAGCACTTGGTAAGCAAATCAATGGTAAATTTTTTACTAATGTAAGAAAGAATGATGTCTTCGTAAAATAATGATTGTGACCCATCTAAGTGTAAAAAAGACCTCATAAATAAATGAATGATTTGTGCACCCAAATCTAAAATTGTTTGACTGAAAGGAGCCATGTTGAATATTTTTAAGCCATACAGCATTTATAGAGATTCCCTGGTTCATCAGATTCATAATGAATGATTTTTCTTTTTTTTTTCTTTTTTTTACAATTATTTTTATTTTCAATGTATTAATTACATTTTATAACCATGGCACAAACTTAGAATTAAATATATTTTTGCATTTTCTTGGTGTCAAATAATGCAATGAGTAAAATGGATACAGTACAAGTACAGGGTAAGAGTGTTTATTAATATAAATGGCTAAAATAAACAGATTCAAAATAGCTGACAAAAACAAATAAAACACAGGTGTGAGTCAGACAATCAGCAAACAAGAGAATGAGAAAGAGAAACAAGATAAAAAATAAAAAAAAGAACCATGAATCGAGAATCTGAACTGCTCTATAATCTCAGTGAAATTGGACAACATACACACAAAGGTACATTTTAAAACAAATAAAGAATAAATCAAAAACAGCTGAGAACAAAAAGAAACATGAGGAAAATGACAAAAAGGGGCAGAGACATGACATGAATGACAACAAAAGTACATGGCTACAAACATGCATTGCAAAAGTGAACATTATAAGCCAGCATGCACTTTGCGCTGCCACAAACAAACCAAGGAAAGGTATCTCTGGCATAAATCCACAAAATCCCATCTTGTGAGGGTGCCTCATGCATGAGTAGGTCTTGGAGGGAGGACACTGTCTTCCTCAAGCTTAGACTTGGAATGCTGCCTTGTCAGTTTTGAGCTGGAATATGACTTAGGGGACTGCCTTGTCAGCCACAGGCAGGAGCATAATCTGCGAGGCCACCTCATTGACCTGCGGCTGGAACATGACTTTAGAGACACCTTCCTTAGCAGACATGTTAGTCGGTCTACTGAGCACCGCTGCTGAGATCGCCAGGACGACTTCAGTGGGGTTGGCAACCATATCAGCCACAGAAGTGGGCTTAGCTGGAACCACGAGTTGGCCTCAGGGCAGAGCTGGGCATGGGCCTTGGCTCTCTTTACCTAGTAGAAATGAGTTCGGCTTAGGCTTGATCATTCTGAGCTTACCTGCTAAATCCAAGATATTCCAAAATGACCTGTCATGTAATGCATTAAATACACAATATTAGAAACCTGAAAAAAGTGCAGAGAAATAAAAACAGCAAAAAGATCACAAAAGGGCTGACAAAAACATAAACATACTCCAGGTGTGGGTCGAGTGTTCAGCAATCATCAATAAGAGGGCAAAACTATGAACAAGAATGAGAAACAGAAACAAATAAAACGGGAAACATGAACAATGAAACTATAAACAAACCGGTTCAGTAATCACAGTGGAACATAGCGAAATACTAATGAAGTAAACACTGACAAGCAGTATTTGTGTATTTAAGCACAAACTAATCAAAGGTAAATTAAAAACAGCTGAGAACAATGGGACACGTAAGGGTAATGACAAACGACAAGACAAGGGCAAAGACATGAATGAAAACAAAGAACACGGCACAAATAGCAATGCAGAAGTGAATATTAGAGCTAGGTGTTTCTGGTCTGCAGTGGTCACTATCTATATCAAAAGTGGTTCAAGAATGAAACAGTGGTAAAACAGCAACAGAGTCAAGGCTCACTGATGCACATGGGGAATGAAGGCTGACCTGCATGGTCCAATACAACAGATGAGCTACTGTATCTCAAATTGCTAAAGAAGTAAATGCTGCAATGCTTAATGGGTCAGAACTGTTTTGGAGCAAAATAGGGACCAACATAATATTAGACAGGTGATCATAATTGTAAGCCTGATCAGTGGCCTTAAAGTTATGCCTGGTCGATGTATAACTAATCATGTTTTAGTGGTAGATTTATTAACCAGCTGAATATCCACCATAAATGAGTTTTGGCTCTTACAATTGTTTTTGCCAACAATAATAATAGGCAAACATTTACATAAAAATAGCTGAAATATTAAAGAATAAGTTAAGAGTGGCTTTATTAACTATACATTTACCACACCACCACAAAAAAACTATCCTATTGTTGCCTAATATCATTTTGAATATGATATGACTGAGATGACTGTGTTCACAAAATGGCCTAATTTACAAGAAAAAAGAGTTGTACTGTTGCTAATGTAGTGCAATCAACAGATGGGAAGCCACATTTTCTTATTCCTGAAATGTTTCTGGGTTAAAAGCAAACATTTGTGTTCAAATGCACTTGTCTAGGTGCTATTTAAAAAAATGTATCTCAGACACCAGTACACAAAACATGTCTGGCAACCACATAGGCATGAATGTCTCTAGGTTAGGTATGTAACCCTATTTCCCTGATGGAACGAGACGCTGTGTCGAAACGCTTTCTGGGTGGAGTGAGCTGTGACCCCGAAAGGAGCAGGGAGACCAGAGTACTCATAAGATGATGTGATGGTATCAACAATCCACCTGCCCAGAGTCTGCTTATTAGCAACGAGGACTCTTTTGGGCAGACCGTAGCAGGCAAGCAGCTCATCTGTCTTCCTCCAATGACTTGTCTTGTGGACGTAGGTGTCCAGTGTGTGCATCGGACAGAGCCAGTTCATTTTTTCTTGGTGTGGGGCCTGGAATGCAGGAGGATAGAATGCCTGTAATCTTACGGGTCTTCGGACGACTGAGGGCACCTTCGGGATGTAACTCGTACGGGGGTACAGGAAGGCACTAGCAATACATGGGGTAAAATCCAGGAAGGAGGGGGCCCACAGAAAGGGCCTGCATGTCCCCTACTCTCTTGATAGAGCAGATGGCCAACTAAAAGGAGATGGACAGGTCCCACCCAGGCACTCTAGGTCATACCGGGGGGCCTCAGCCTCCGGGTGCCATGAAGAAAAAGTGTTACCATAGGGTATCTGCCCAGAAATTGCCTGGCTAAGGGGGCATGATAAGCCAAAATGGCAGACGCATAGACATTCAGGGTGGACGGAGTCAAAGTCTTGACGAACTGTCACTGGAAGAAATCCAGCACGGAGCTAACCGGAACAGTGGACTGGATCCAGCTGGTGATGCTCACACTATGAGCAGAACAGATGGCACCTGGCGGCATATGACCTCCAAGTGGGGGGAACTCTGAAGTGGAGGATGCTCTCTACCACCTCAGCCTGGCGGGGTGAAATATGGCACCCCCCTAGCTGGGAAAGGAGCTCCCTCCTCAGAGGATGTACAGCATGCCAAATGGAATAACACTGGACGCAGCTGCCATAAGCCCTCGCAGTTTCTGAAACTGCTTGACAGTGACCTTTCTTGATGGGCGTAAGGATGGCCTCAATGCGGGCAGGGGAAAGCTGCGCATGCAAAGTAGTTGAATCCCATATGACACCGAGATAGGTAGTTCTCTGTAATGGAGAAAACACACTCTTCCCGGCTTTTAGCCGAAACCCCAAAACCTTCATGTGGGTGAGAACGACATCTAAATGCCGGACCTCCAACTGCTCTGATTGAGCTAAGATCAAACAATCGTCGATGTAGTTGAGGATGCGGATGCCCTGAGACCTGAGGGGAACCAGAACCGCATCCACACATTTTGTGAAGTTACAGGGTGAGAGGGCAAGGCCAAATGGAAGAACCCGATATTGGTAAGCTTTGCCCTGAAAGCGAACCTCAGGAACTACCTGTAAGAAGGTAGGATGGATACATGAAAGTATGCATCCTTTAAATCTACCGTGACAAACCAGTCCTCGGATATGATTTGAAGCATGACCTGCTTGAGGGTCAGCATCTTGAACCTAAATCTCATTAAAGAGCGGTTCAGCTGACGTAGATCTAAGATATGAGGCAACCAGGCACCAGATACAGCGGTGCGCCATGCACCTTCACAGACGAATCCCCAGAAGGTCCCGTGTCAGGACCTTTTCGCCAAAGCCTTCCTGTTGAAGATGACAGTCCTCAGATCTGTCACCTCACGAGTCTTGGACGGCAAGCGCTGCACAGAAAACCATATAGGTTATAGGAGTCGCGATGCTGCAGTGGTCTCTTTAGTGGCTCTGGGAACCAGATCTGCTGTACGGCGAAGCTTATTAAAATGGCCGCCCAGGGCATCTCCCACATCCAACTCATGCAGCAGGTCAGCTAGATATGCCTGCAACACCGCCATGGTGTGCAGGGACACAGTGGCTTGACCTGCCAAAGCATAGGCTTTACCAACGACCAAGGATGCAATGTATTGCGTATGGGCTTCGTGGGTAGTGAAGCCAGCATCGCCTCATACCCGTGTTCTTTCCACCCTATAATGTGGGAATACACAGCGGAACCAACGGTGAAGGGGCGGGCCAAAAATCTATTATCATAATCTATTACCTGGACACCTTGGTGTGCAGGTCAGGAAAGAAAGGAAGACCCCAAAGGGAGGTTGTGACATGGGTGTCAGAAAGCGCTAATCTAATTTACTAGAAGAAAGCACTTATAGCTCATGAGCTTGGCAACAACCTCCGTAAGCTCCTCAACCTTGGTATCGTTGAGCCCCGAACTCCCTTTAAAAACCGAATTATTATGCTTCGCTCCTAAGCAAGCGACACACAAGCTGTGTGTACCCCCCTATAAAATAGTGGGGGCAAGGAGGAGTGCACAGCTGAAATGTGTGCTTCACTTTTTTGGTTGGTTGCTGTTTTATACTTTCTAATCGTGATGTCACCTCGCCGGTGACGGGCAGCGTCAAATCTTTGACTGATTACACACATTATTTCGGAGCGTGAATACTCTGCGTGTTCCCAAAGCGTTTCGACACAGCTCGAGTTCCTGAAAGGGAACTACATACTACATACATCTTGGATTTCATTGGGCCACACAAAAGATCCTTAGATAATTCCATTGCCAGATTCCTTATTCCCAATTTAATTTCGGAAAAGGACCTGCTATATTTAGGTAGTTAAGTAAAATAGAATGTCATGAATAGCATACAGTGACATGAAGAGGGAAAATTGACAGAAAATGAAAAAAGAAGAAAATGTGAAAATGTTGTGTCTGCCCAAAAAGAGATTTGTCATGTATAATAACACTAAAAGTCTAAAAATCTTATTTATATTTAGCAGGGCTATGTTTTCCTGTGCTTTGTTTTTGTGGCCCATGCAAAGTCTTTTTTAATGTAAATACCCCACATCTCTATTTTTCAATTCAATTCATTTTTATTTGTATAGCGCTTTTAACAATGAACATTGTCTCAAAGCAGCTTTACACAGATAAAGTGGTGATTAAACGTAAATATGTTCTTTGTAAGTAAGTTTGTCCCTGATGAGCAACTGTGGCAAGGAAAAACTCCCAGAGATGGCATAAGGAAGAAACCTTGAGAGGAACCAGACTCAAGAGGGAACCCATCCTCATCTGGGTTGCACCAAATGTCCATTTGAAGCAGATATACAATGTTGCGGGGTACAGTGAAGAAGCAAACTGCACTCCCGAGTCAGTGCAGCAGACCGCCGACACCAACTACAGTCCAATCCGTCCTCAAAAGGGAGAACCAGAAGGCAACACAGACATGAGGGATCTCTGGGATAAGAGACGACCCACCACACCACCGTCAACAAACCTGAGTGAACGTGTGAATATGAGGGGACGACAGCATACAAATATACCAGTTCACCAAACACTCTATATCCATGCTTCCTCCAGATCTGAGCCTTTACCTAAGAAAAATCTACTGATAAATGGCTTGACTAAATAAATAAGTTTTCAACCTCGACTTGAACACTGGGACTGTGTCCGAGTCCCGAACACTGGTTGGAAGGCTGTTCCATAACTGTGGGGCTTTATAAGAGAAAGATCTGCCCCCTGCTGTAGTCTTCATTATTTGAGGAACCAACAGATAGCCAGCACCTTTTGATCTAAGTAGGCGTGGAGGGTCATACTGGTACAGAAGTTCACTCAGATACTGCGGTGCGAGACCGTTAAGTGCTTTATACGTCAGTAGTAATATTTTATAATCAATGTGAGATTTGATTGGGAGCCAGTGTAGACTGATTAAAACAGGGGTGATGTGGTCGTATTTCCTAGATCTAGTGAGGACCCTTGCTGCTGCATTCTGGACTAACTGAAGCTTATTTATGCATTTACTCGCACACCCAGACAGTAAAGCGTTACAGTAGTCTAATCTAGAAGTAACAAAAGCATGAACTAGTTTTTCTGCATCCTGTAACGACATCATATTTCTAATTTTAGCAATATTTCTAAGGTGAAAGGTTTCTTCTTTCTTGTGTTTTATTGCTTACTGCTTATTTGGGAAAAATAAAAAGATCTTTGCAGTGTCATTTAATGTCATTTAATGCACACAAAGAGCAAAAAAATATATAGAATTTCCAATATTAGCCTCAGAATATAGAAATAGTTTACACTCCATAGTGATAACTTACATGACAGCTTCAGCACCTGTATTTCCAACAATGCTCTACAATAATAAATAATTCTATAAATAAACCAATACATTTCATCAAGTGAACAAATCATTACAACATTGAATACAGCATACATAAAGCATTTAAGTTTACAGTGTCTTTCATAATACTGAAAAGAAACCATTCTACCATTTTGTAATTTTTTTTTGGCTTCTTTAAAAAGTCATTTGACATTCAGTGGTCAGTGATGTAAACTGATGGAAAAGCTCACTCCTTGTTTCTGACTCACCATACCATGAGGTAGCGAACCAAGGTGCTGGGTACACTTAAAACATTCAAGAATATCAGAGGTATGGTTGACAGATGACTGCAAGAATACTAAGACTCATGCTAATACTTCATTGTATGCACCGATAAATATAACACTGAATGCACTATATTTTTTACTTTCTTTACAAATTGCGCTAGAGCATAAAACTGCCATGAAACAATGCAATACTTATACTTTTCTCTTTTCGTTACAAGACAAACAGAAAAAAAATGCATTTTAAATAAGCATTTGTCTTTAACAGTTAAGTCTCTGTTTTGTATGTTTAAATGGAATGTGATTAACTGGAAGGTAATATGTTTAAAATAATGTGATTCATGCTCCATCCAGGTCACACAAGCTTTAACTTTAACAGAGTTTATAATCTATTTAAGGCAATGTAGTCCCATTGAAATGAATACCAAATGCTGTAAATACTCTAAAATATCTCTTTAGTGTCACCACCAAATAAAAGGAATGTTTAGAAAAAAAAAAATCACCTAAAATATGACATTAATACCAAATCTGCACAAGACAAAAAGTGAGCCCCTTTGTCCCTAAGAGTAGATGTGTCACTGATTTTGACCCCACCCTCAGTCCTTGTCCCTCCCATTCCTCCACCCCTAGACAGTGCTAGAGAACGGTGATCTGAGTGAGCTCTGAATTAGAGTGTCCTGTCCCTGGATTTGGTGGCTGTTCCGGGCTGACCAGGGGCAGCTCCACGCCTAGTCATGCAGCATTACTGTTTGCCTCTGTAGTTTTGCAGTTGTAGGCAACATCTCGTGCCACGCTGTGCATGCGGCCCGACTGCTGCTGTGCATCCAGGCTGAAAGGTGACGGTGGTTGGCAGAACTCACGGAAGCAGCGCTTAAAGTTCTCATCCAGAAAAGCATAGAGTACCGGGTTTAGGCTGCTGTTGACATAACCAAGTGCAATGCAGAAGTGCATGAGCACCACAGTATGCACACTGCCCAGATTTACACCCAGTGACTGTGCAAGTGCCATGATCTGAATGGGCGTCCAACACACAACAAATGCTGCAACCACCACCAGCACCATGCGTGTGATGCGACGCAGGTTGCGATCCTTCTCCTTGGAACCAGACAAAATACGCACATTACGCAGGCGCTTCACCATCAGGCTATAACACACACTAATAATGGCCACTGGGATCAGGAAGGAGAGCAGAAACACGCACGTGCCGAACACTGGATCCCAATAGCTGCGAGGGTCTGGCAGAACCAAGATGCACTCAATGCCTGTAAGCATATAACAGGATATTTAATTAGGTGTTTCAGGATATGACTAGCTTACATTCATGTAATACTAAATTAAAATAATTATTGAGCAAGAACATTCAATACTGACTCAATTTTGCAACACTAAATATCTGTCCATATATGTCTTCAACTTCTTCGTAGTACTGGATTCCTGGATTCTTTAGAGGGCTGTCTGGGGTTGTTTTCACACACATCTTCATCTTCTTACTTTACCCTTCTGCTCATAGCCAAACCAACATCATCGTTGTTTATTGATTATTTTTCCAAATGCATATTAAACCCTTTGATTACAGAATTCAGAAAAAAAAGAAAGATTAAGTGGGCCTTAAATGGTGTATGGATTGGAGAGAGCTCACACTGAGTACTTTATTTGATCACTAAATAACCACACAATGAAAAAATTGGGCTGTATTTCTGAAGTAAAGCACAAATTATATCTGATTTAGCAATCAATTGTGTAGGCATGGTCAGCTAATGCAATATAAAACCATCTTTGTGTATAACAGTTTCAGGGTATTGTGTTGCAGCATATGTTATATAAAATTAAAAGGCAAAAAACAAAAGAAAAAAGTTTCTGCAACAGTTAGACCCCCTGGAAAATCAA
Source organism: Silurus lanzhouensis (assembly GCA_039877035.1). Classification (NCBI taxonomy): domain Eukaryota; kingdom Metazoa; phylum Chordata; class Actinopteri; order Siluriformes; family Siluridae; genus Silurus; species Silurus lanzhouensis. The sequence goes on along the minus strand of JBCEWE010000252.1, from coordinate 7,614,206 downwards.
AAATCCCTATAAGATTTGAAAGATCAGAGTGAGTGGTCAAATGCAATAAACTACATATGCATGGGAATTAAGAATGAAACGCCAGCATAGTATGAGGTGTGGAGCAATCACAAGTCACCTCAACAGCTTCAGTGGACCTTGTCACAATTCTCTGGGATTTTACTTTTGAGCCAAACATTATTTAAATCCAAAAGCATCATCATATTATTTACATGGAATCACTATCATCCTGGATAAGACCCCTCCTATCAGAATAGAAAATTTAGGTGTGGAGGCAGGGGTGTGGTCGAGCACCAGTCTGTGAATGTATAAAGGCAGAAAAGGTGTGTGGCATTCCACACATTTTCTCTGTTTCAGTGAGATACAACAAGGATAGAGTAGGGAGAAACAAAACTAGTGCAAGAGAGGTAGTTGAGCATATGTGTGTCTTAGTGAACATGAGGAAAGTAAAAAAAAGTTGTCACAAGACTGCCTCCAGTGTCCTCATTTGTGGTTCACTCCATAAATTGTCACAGTAGGATAAAGCATATCAGTCAGAATAGCATTGCTTTGATTTGTAGACTTTTTCATCTAAAGTGAGCAAACCATGCTAAAAATGCCACCCACATCACTACAGAATTTCTGTTTTTTTCTTTCATTTATCACCTGTTTGTACATGTCCTCTTTCTTTAAAATACCTATGCACCAAGAGGTGTAAAGTAGTAATCATGTCTCTGACATTTTGTTGCCCTACTGTTAAGTAAACGGCAAACAGTCTTGTAAGTCAAGTTTGTGCTATAGCACTCTATCAATACCATTTAAAAATTGTAACTTGTGAGGAAAATGTATTTTGTTTTCAGAATTTCACTGTTACTTAAATTTTATAAAAACACAAATAAATATATATGCAAACCATCATAAACTAAGAAAACTTCTGAATTTTATGAAATAACAGTAGGCAAAAGCTGGAGATGTAATTTTAATACTTTTGTGAAAAGAAAATTATGATTAAAAAAAAATTAAGGTTAAAAATTCTAGTAATAATTCTTGGAAAAAGAAAAATCAATCTATCAGAAATTCAGATTAGCATCAAACACTTTAGGGCATGCTTTCAAGGTGTTTAGAAAAAGCAAACAAAAAATAAAGAGAAAGTATGCCTTCCCTTCTACCCAGAAAGCCCAGGCAGTTTTGTTCACTTGGGATCCTGGCCACAGATGGTTGTGGCATTTTTATCATTCACATTTACAATCTAAAGACAATAAGAAAAACACTTTTCTGTTAAACTACTATGGAGTAATTTACCAATATTTTTTATCTAAAAATACCCACCAAATTTTCATGCTATATAATTTGCAAGTATGATAGATTTCTCATTTTCCCCAAAGCATTAAAAGCATTTTAGGTTCTGCTGATGTGGGTTTCATTCCATTTGTCTGATTTATTCTTTTGCAAGAAATACAGGGCTCAGAGAAGTCCAGAAAGGAATGAGTAGTTTTGATCGTGAAATACGTTCCCACCACTGAACATGTGTTATTCTTGGCACAACTGTTTGTCATTCATCTGTAATTAGCACTTGTGTATATACTGTATGCACAGTATGCACTCTTTGACATTTGTTTTATTATCTTCCTTAGTTGTCACATGCTTATCCGTTCATGCTCATGTTTTTGTCTGGGTTTTTCTAGTTCATGTTTTTAGTTGTTTTTTTTTTTTGCTTGTGTTTTGTACAATTGTTTGCACTATATTTCAGCAAATATTACTGCATTTGCATCAACCTCACTTCTCCAATTATTAAATGACAATTCATTACAAAAAAATTAATTATCGACAAGTCATAATAATGACTACTTATGCTGGTGACCACAGTATTGATCTATTTTTATTAATGTCAGAAAACAGTGTTGTAGGAAAATTTCTATATTTAGCAATAATTATTGAAGAGAAAATCAAATGGAAAATGAATTTTACTAGCACTTCGTTAGGATTTGTTGTCACAAGTACAGTTAATTGGTTTTCACATGCCTTGTAATCTATTTGGGCTGTTGCTACATAAACTATAATTGCTTAAACATGACATTTTGAAATTGATGTGCTTATGCACTAATCAACATCACTTTATACTATGTTTCCATCTAGATTCTGTTGTTTTGCTGCAATACTAAATCTTGCTTCACATTTTTAGAAAAACATGATTTTAATAAAGAGAACAGAACACTTTGACTGTTAAAATACTTTGAGTAAGACAGTCAGCCAAATGCTGTAAATATATATATATATATATATATATATATATATATATATATATATATATATATATATATATATATATATTACATTGACAGGCGGTCAGGGCCAACAAAGCCTTCTCAGCTGGCCTAAACAATATCAGAAGCACTGACCTACATTTACAACCTAAATTCTAATATTTGTTCCATGAAATTGTATTAATTTATTCCCAACAGTTTATTCTCTTCATTTTGTAGCGTTTCTCTTGGTTGCACTGCTTCCTGTACGTGTATGTCGATGTTAGATTTTTTTTTGTTGGTCCAATCAGATTTCAGCCTTTATGTGCTGCCATGTCGATATCATCTGCCCAGGGCCTGCAAAGACTGTCCTGCTGGCCCTTTTACCATTGAGAATATTACCAATAGGTCTGGTTCTTTAACCAATCAGATTTCATATTCGCCTCACAGGGCCAGCTATCTGGGCCAGAATAGCGTCAGCATTTTTCCGTCCTCTGATTGATTGGTCAGAGGGAAACTGTTACAGCCATGTTCGACTGGCAAAAACCATCTATAGCGCTCTTTATACATAATTACATCTGAGTTAGACTTTTTTTACACCTACGGAGTTAGAGTAATTGATTTGGTCTCGGACATACTTAAAAATATATTTTCAAGAAAAGCTAGAGATTGTGAGGGGAGGTCGGCCAACCCCGAAGCTAGCTAGCTTGTCTCAGTCCGGGAAAGGGTTTGTTCTTCACTTCCAGACCAGTAAATACGAGCCGTACCACTGGCTTACAGCCTCTGAGTAGCGGTGCAAATTATGAGTATGCATCAGAGTCAGTTGTATTTTATTTAGATTTTTAATGTTTTTGTCATGTTATTAAACAAATATTGATCCAAACTCTCCAGATTATGTATGTGGCACAGTTGCGGTGGCAGTGTAGAGGTTTGGAGTTGTCTTAACTGGGTTTCTTGCTTTAGTAAAATGGTATTCACCCTCCATATGCGAAATGCGACATGATAGTGGGGGTAAGTCCCCACTGAAGGCCCAGGTACCAAATGCATGGCCCACCACTGATACATTATATAAACATACACACATATGCAAACACATACCATGGTCATTCTCAACATCTCCAAGCACCATGGCTGGCACGCCAATGGCAGAGGCCAGTAGCCACACGCATATGTTGACCACCTTGGCTTTGTGGGGCGTCCTCATATCCAGAGCTTTGACAGGATGACACACAGCGACATATCGGTCCATGCTCATCACAGTAAGGGTGAAGACACTAGTAAACATATTGTAGTAGTCTATGGAAACCACTGCCTTGCACAATGTGTTGCCAAAGGGCCAGAAACCTAGGAACACGTCTGTGCCCTGAAAAGGTAGAGTGGCCAGAACCAGTGCGTCAGCCAAAGCCAGGTTAAAGATGTAGATATTGGTGGCTGTCTTCATCTTTGTGTACCTGATAGCAAAAGAGAAAGATTGAGATTAAAAGTGTGAACAAGAAATATACAGGTTTAATTCAAAATATTTTAGAAAATATGAGAATCCATGTTAACTTGGATTATTACTTTTTCTAGCATATTGGGCCTTAATTATTATTCTTTTAGTTAAGGTGTATGTGGAAATGTTTGTGTAATTCAAAGCAACATTTAGAAAAGTGTTAGAAATGCAAAAATATGCTGATCACCCATGAAATGCAAGTGTTAAACTGACACAGGTGACAGAATATAGTGACACCCACAAAACATAACCCCAGTAAGCACACAATTGGAAATGTAAAATGCTGCTGTACATTCAAGGAAATGAAAAATTGGACAAAAAAACAAATATTTGTACTATGGTACTATGGCAATAAAAATACTTAGTATAATACTAATAATAAAGTAAAAAAAAAATCTTGAGATAAAAGTGAGTGACAAAAACTACAGATTATTCACACTAAGCACTTCACACAGGGAAACTGCAATTTTAGTGTCTAAACCAACATGCTGGAAGTATTGCACAGTTCAAAAACATGCCACAGCGAATAAAACTGACATATGCCAGCTTTTGATCTCTGAAAAAGCATCTCTGAATGCTTGTACTCATTTGTATGATAGGGTTCCTTTGTTTACTATTTAAAAAAAAAATTATCTGCTTTAATTAAAAGGTTTGCGTTGGCCTACTTTCTTTATGTTCCATATTCTTTAATTAATGTTGATAATATAGGACAACTGTGTTTACAGCTAAAGTGCATTTCTGTACATTCCTCTGGATACATATGCCTGGTAAGTTATGTGAATTAAAACCATTACACCAGACGTTAAACATTAAAACCTCTGGCAAGAGAAATAAATAAAATTAGTATTCTCATTGCAATCGTACCTGTCAAGAGCTGGGATTGATTAGATGCAGTTATACGCATAGCTAGTGTTTTAGTTTGACATACTGTACACTATATGGACTATACACTATATATAATACACTATATGTATTGGAAAACCTGACCATTACACCAACAGGGACTGTAATGATTTTGCATTTTAAATACATAGACTAATCATATAGTCTTTAATATGGAGTTGGACACTTTGCAGCTATAACAGCTTCCACTTTGCTGGAAAGCTTTTTCACAATTTTTTTTTAAATGTGTCTATAAATGTGTTAGCTAAACAATGCTTTACTGTTTCTTCCTAAAACAACTTAAGTTACCATCAAGACCCATTGTGTCCCTTTATTACCAAAAAGTTCAGGCCTTAAAAAAAACAGACTGACTGAAACACACAGATACAGAAAAAAATATTACAATACCATAAATGATTTGTTTGAATATATTATACAGGGTTATTAAAAAAATTAACCAAAATCACGACGCATTGCTTCAGTTCTTAAGCATTGTCATGGAATTAGTCAGTGACCATTTGAAAGAGGAGTTATCTAAGTTGATTGGGAGTATAATACTTGTGACTTAGCTGGAGTTTTGTATTACTTTTCCTTAATAAAATATTGCATAATGAAATCGGTTCATTCTTTTTTAATAACCCTGTATATGATATTTTTTTTATTGTTTTTTATTGTAAATATGAATGTTTATACCCTACAAATATGAATACGGAATCACTGGAACTTGGCACAAAAGCTTACTTCTGGCAGCAAAACAAGCAAAAAATAAATTCCATTCCAATGAGACAGAAAATATAAATTCTTTCATTAATTGCTTGAGTTTTAAATGGTTTTCAGAAATGAATGTCATATTAACTGGATTATGTGCTTAGTATAATATATCCCTTGGATAATTAGAATGCTTAGCATCATAATTTGCCTTAAGATTTTTCTGAATTCATGGTAAGGATAGCATCATTTAGGAAGGAGTAACTGAAAAAGATTGTAAGGGTCAAGATTTCATTAGAGTCAACAATTAACAAGCTAACTCTATTTCATAAACCAGTTGCCTGGAAAGTCTGCTTTCATTTCCATGTAATTTCCTGGACTGACTCTATTTGGCATCAGTCCTCTTGAGTTCTTTGTGTTTGGGGGTGTTTTATGCTGTGGCAGGTGAATGCTGAGGAACCTAATTATTATAATGAGGAGCTTTCTTTGATTATATCCTCATACATGTTTTATTGATTTCATCATTTCTTCTCGCCTTTCTTTATAGCTCACTCTCTTTCTTAGGGAAGTATGGGAGTGTATTTCAAAAGACATGTATAGTCAACTTTAAAGCTTCTTTATGAAACAATGTGACAGACTAGGAAAAAATGTAGAATGCTAATCTGTTACTGTCTAGAATTCTCTATACTACTGGCTGCTCTATTCTGCAGTATTCACTTATTCAAATTTATAGAACTTCTTATCATATACTGTATAGATACTATATTTTATCAACACAAAAATAATCATATTATATTAATAAATGCCAATCTATAGTGTAATACTGAATTTTAAATTTTCTGGTATGAAATATAATCATTTAAATATTGCACAGTAACATATTTAATCAGATTGATTATTCGTTCATCAAACAATAACAATGTTTGTAAATGTGAACCAAATACAGAACCATTACCAGAACACCCCTCTGTCGGTCTATAAAACATTCCCACCATGCTTCTTGCGTATTTACAGATACATGAATGTGTGGGCTGGTCTCAGGTCATTAGCTGCAGCTAAAGAGGGAACAAGAGGGGAAAAGCTGGTAAAAGAGGATATGAGATCTGAATGAGCTACTGGGGTTATAATAATGAACCAAGCTGTGCCCAGAGAAACCTAATCTGCAAAATAAACAACAAAAGCACAAGGAATCAATCTAAGTAAAGGTCTTTCAATCCAAATTGTCTGTGAAAAAAAATTTGACAATTTAAAATTCATAAAATTAAAAATATACACTTTATTAGGAACGCCTGTAAACTCATGTAGTTATTTAATCAGCAGATCATGTGACAGCCATAAAATGCAAAATGTCATCTTAATGTTATTCAAACAACAGAAGAAGAAAAAAGTTGTATTCCTGTGACTTTGGTCATTGTATGGTTGTTGGTACCACAGAGTTAGAGATTTCAGAAACTACTGAGAATTTTACACAAAACAAGATCTAGAGATTACACAGAATGCTGTAAAGAACATAACAAAAAAAAATAAAAAAAACATTGAGTGAGCAATAGCGCGGTGAGAATTTTATGACAGTAAGTATATAACTTATCACTTGTCACAGTCACTTGTTATAACAATTATAAACAGAAGTGTATCTTGGTTGCATGCACAAAACTGTGAAGTGTATTGACTACAACAACAGAAGATCACAGGTGGTTCCACCCCTACTTCAAATCTGTCCAGTTTTAATGATTCGATTGCCAAAATAACCTTAGGCCTCAGATTTATTTTACTGGATAAGAGGAATGAAACCCAATGTGTTCTTCTATTATTGTTCCTGTAGGCTGAAATTTTATGCATGCTTTTCTGCTCAGCATTACTGTAAAGAGTGAAATCATTCCTGGCAGATACAAACAATATCATTTCCATCCAACTGCAACCCTCCATTCAATGGTTTCATATGAGATTTAAAACATTGATGAAACAAAATTGATGAAACCATACTCTGCATCAACCTCCCACTGAGACTCTGGCACTGTTCAGTGAAAAAGGAAGTCATGCATATGGTGATAGAAGGTATTTCCCCTGGCTGTCTGAGTAGTTGGATCATTAGATGAATGCAAACAAGAATAAAGACCTATAACTTCATTAAGCACCTGAATTAGTACTTTGTTAAGTAGTTTATTTTCGTTTTAAGTTTTCACTAACCTTTAAAACAGTTTTGTTATATTGATGGTACATTAATGAGTCATTTGGGTAGACATTGGGTTTCAGAGGTAAATTTGAGAGCAAGGATCAAAATTTTAGCTTTAATTACCTAACACTTAATATCTGGTCGCATATCCCTCGCTTGCAATAAATTTATAAAGCCTGTAAAATCACAACACAATTTCCAGGCTTTTTCCTCAGTTTTGGTTTTGGGATCGGCTCTTCAGTAGGTGCTCAATTGATGCGTAGAGCCAGGGCTATGCCCTTCGCAGCTATAGGGGCCTTTTGAGAGGCAGCGAGACCCCCCATTCGCTAAAATCTTGGGTGGAGGCTGAGGAGGGTACTCGCTAGAGATCACTGTGTCCTGAAGCACTCATACCAGTGGCAGGGTTAACGAGCCGATCCCCTGAGGGTACCGAGGAGGGCGGGCACTAAGAAGGGCGGGCAAAGTGTACTGAGGATCTCTTAGCCGAAGCCCTTTTCTTAAAGATCATGGTGCTCAGATCCGTAAGTTCCTTGGGCTCTGGCCTGGAGCGTCGTCCAGGGTCCCTAGTTTCTGGGGGAGCACGAATGGCGACACTGTCTTTAAATTTCACTTGTGCTAGTCTAGGGCTGGGGCACATTGAAATTCTTTCTTAACATATCCCAGCTTGTAAGGAAGCTGAAGTCAGATATCATACAGCACCCTTAGAGCAGAGGGAGTTGAGGGCCTTGCTCAAGGTTGAATAGTGAAAGCTTAGAGCTTGAACCCAACCTTCCAATCCGTAACCTGGTAATACAGAGTCTTAACTATAGAGCTACCACTTCCCCTAAATGACAAGGTATTCCTGTAGAGATTCTACTACAAACAGTTCTCTGGCTGGACAGGCACTGCACCCTGCCTTTAGATTCTTAAAGAAAGAGATATGATTTAGTGAACTGAAACTGAGTTAAAAGGATAGGACCAATGAGCTTGTGTGGGTTGAGTTTGGCATTTAGCTGATCAAAAGCACTCTAGGTTTTTGTACTCAGTGAAGCTTACAAGTAGGTGTGTCCGTCCAGTGAATGATGACACTCCTCCAGCAGTTTCCTGTTACCGAATATATAATTTTATTCTGCTACTGACAATTTGCTTGAAAAAAAGACAAATAACTAACTAGCATACAAATAACTGGCTGTAGTAGCCTAACTCTCTGACTAAGGGAGGAACCACCTCGATGGCCCCTTTCCTAAAGAGGGTGCACACTTACTGTAAGGCCGAAGTCGCTTGGGGAGAGATAGCCAGCTAGCGTCTCTTCGACCCTGGGCATCACCCCATAGCCGCACTTCTTAAACCCAACTATGTCTGCGTACAGCGAAGTTTGCGGGAAAAAGGCTCGGGCCGCATATGGGGTCGCCCAGGAAAAAAACGGTAGACCCTGGCGTGAAGGCTGTGACGCTGGACGCAAGAAACGCTCATTCAACTTGCTGGGAACTCAGCTTGCTGCTTCTCACCCGGCCAAGCTAACTATAGCTTGGACAGAGCTCGTATCATTACCTCCCGGAGTTTCTTGAACAGCACAGGTTGCGAGGAGTCCGTGAGCTCGCTATCTTCCAAAATGTCTCCCTCCTCGGAGAAAGAAACCCAGAGCTCTGCGTCGCACGCGTCGGGAGAAGAAAATGACAGAGCTAGTGCTTTCCTCGAGGAAAGGACTTATCCATCTCCATGCCTTCTGCTAGGTTGGCCTGCGAGCCCCACGACCTTCGGCGCCGCTTTGCCTAGGCAAAAGCGGGACCTGAGCCGCAGGGATGATCACTCTCCTCGAAGAGTGCTCTCCGGGAGCGGAGAGCATGTATAGCCATCCCGAGAGCCGATTGAGCATCGGATGATGTCACGTTTTGCCTATTGGCCGGATTTCACACGTGATTGAGCGCGTGGACAACGTGAGGCGTTCTCAAAGCGTGTTGGCGCAGCTCAAGTTCCTGAAAGGGAACTAATATTGTGAATTTCAACCCCCAACGACTATTTACTCTCTTTATGCTTTTGGAAGAGGTATACTTATTTGATATTATAGAGGGAAATAACTGCATTATGTATTTATTTATTTATTTTTCTTAACTGTTGTTTGTTCTTTGTTTACACAATTTTTTGAGGATCACAGAATTTTTATTTGTGCGCAAATGAATAAAAACATAAAACTAAAAGGAGTGTAAACTTGATGGTAACAGAAGCACAAATATACAATATATTCTAAATAAATATTCAACAAAGATTTGTTAATAGAGTCTAATGCATTTTCGTTTTGAACATTAGTAGGGTGTAACTAACCTTTTACACTGTTTAAAAAGAATTTTTAGAATTACATCAAAGGGCTTTCTGTGAGATTTTGAAAACACAGTGACAGTTAAAATAGTCTAAAGATGCCACTGCTACTAATGTCGTTTGGTATCTGCACATAAACAGCTGTGAACACTGAATACAATGCTTGAATGCCAAACAGTATACTGTATGCATGGACTCACTTTCTCTCACACACACGGGCTAACAGCCATCTATGAGCAAGAACTGAACATTATAGGGCTGTGTTCTAGGTCCAGTGAATGGCAAAGGGGGAATTATCCTTGCAGAAATAAATCTGTAACCCCCATAAAATGCCATCTGAGGGTTCATTAGTGCAAATAGTTGTGATATCCTGGTGAGAGCAGCAGCAATATGAGCTCTTGTACATCAGCCATTTATGGATGCAACAGATGCACCATTATTATCTCTGGCAGAATCCTTCATAAATCCACAAACATCATTTCAGACATAAAACCATGAAGCTGTCAATTAAAAAGAAATAAATGCACTACCCTGCATGCGCTAAGTAATTAGCCATGTTTAAGGTTTGCTGAAGCTGTTTCTGTTGCCACTTGCATTTTCCACTTCAGCTGTTTACAGGAGGCATGTTTTGTTTTCACATCTTCTACTTTCTTTGTAGTGCAAGATTTGCCATCTGGCTCTGGCACATGTTGTAACATAAACAGTTTTCTGTTGTGTCCATTCATAGAAGTGCAATAAACAACAAAACATCTAATTTTTGTAATTACAAGACATTCTTTATTACCTTTAAGCATAAACAGCATTAAAGTTGGCCTACACAAAAGTAAATATTTGCAAATATTTTGGTTGGCTTAAACAAGTAAACTACAGTAGTAACTATTAGTAAACATTGACCTGAGTATGCAAACAGAAATAAAATGTTTTATCTGCAGCTGTTTTTTAAAATGAGTGTTAGATTAATATCATGTTATTGATTAAATTGCAATTATGGCCTTATTGAATATTTTAGGTTAATTTATCAAATAAATAACATTGTAATAAACAGACAAACAATTCTATTGACTGGTTGTATTGAATAACTGACAAAATTGTATTCCTTTAAATGTGGACATACTGTGAAAACAAAGAACCAGCTTAATGATCTCTGGCTCACCCTCCAGTTTCATGCAACAAGTCTTTCCTTACAAAACAGCAATGAAATGTACCTATTAACGCTTGCTAAGTAGACGCATTATTAACTGCTCCTATTGCAAAGCCTGTCCATACTGCTTATGCACCATACTCCATCAATAATCTTATGTAACCACTGGTACTAAGCCTGCCCCACAGTCATTCTACAGACACCACCCCCACCCCTGCCTTCCACTTAATTGGCAGCAGGCAGTTTGATAACCGAGGGATCACCGGATGTGCAGAACAGATCCTCATCTATACAGGAGGCAAGACTGCGATCAAAGCTAGGTCACAATAAGCAACTGCTCCCATAACTCTTGCTACAACAGAAATAGTTTATTTTGTTTTTCTTTAAGTATCTAAGTAAAAAAAAAAAAACATTATGTTTTTAATCATCATAACAAGCATACAAAACCAGGTCCATAATATTTGGATAATGAAAAAAAAGTATATTTTACAGTATAGTACAGTTGAAATAAAGTGCATTTTTTTACTTTACATATGTGATCCCCTATTTTAAAGGACCATATGGCTGCTCTGCTTTTCCATGGCACTTGCATTTTGGATCAGCTGCTGTTAATGCTTTATATTAGTATTGTTGTTTATATTATTGGTATTATTATTATTATTATTATTATTATTATTATACAAGCATCATTATTATTACTGTGTTGTGTTTCTAGCAGCACAGTAGTAATAGTACAGAAAATACTATACAATGAGTGACAGTATGCATAAGCTTATATTGTAAATGCACCATATGAAACATTTAACAGACACTTATAGTTGTATTAATGAATGTTTTTTTTTAATAGTAAAAAAATAAACCAACGAATAAACAAAATCTGCATCAACTATTGTATAACCCATCAATAATTAGCTCAGTTGTTGACTGACTATTGTTTAACTTTATCATAGCCAATATGAACCAAGGTTTTTAATACAATACATCCCTGAAAATCCCCAAAATGAGTTTCAAGACTACATAAATAACTTATGCTGTGACTGTTAAATCGGATCATATAATTTAAGCATCTGTGCCTATCTATTATGAAAGAAAAAAACTACAGAATAGCCGCTCTTTATCCAGAAAGCTGTGGTGATATTGGATATGCATTATCAGGGATGAGGTATGTATCATGAGTTACATATCACATTCTAAGTTGATTTCAAAATATTGCTACACACACATAGTATATATATATATTATATATATATATATATTATATATATATATATATATATATATATATATACACAGTGCCCTCCACAATTATTGGCACCCCTGTTTAAGATGTGGTGGTGGACTTCTAAAAATTCTCCTTTTTTTTAAAACAACATAGAACCCAAATGCAAAAGAAGAGAAAATCCAACCTTTCATTTAAGTACATAACTTTGGTGGTAAAAAAAAATCATACATTTAGAAAAAAAAAAAACCTTTAAATCATGTGTCCCACAATTATTGGCACCCCTAACAATTCCTCTGAAAAATGTAATTGTTTTTTTTTTTTTATATATATATTTTTCTGTAGTTGCTAAGGTTGGTCAGGGTATCTAGGGACTTTCAATTAGTAATTCATGATTTCCTGTTTCCCTGGGGTATAAATATGACGTGACACAGAGGCCTAATTCTCTTACCCATTTGTCAACATGGCAAAGACAAGAGAACACACCATTCGAATAAAGCAGATGTGTGTCGACCTTCATAAGTCAGGCAATGGCTACAAGAAAATAGCCACTCGCCTTAACTTGCCGGTATCTACAGTCAGAGGAATCATTAAGAAGTTTAAAACAACTGGAACAGTGACAAACAAGGCTGGAAGAGGTCCCAAATTTATCTTGCCACAACGCACAGTGAGGAGGATGGTAAGAGAAGTAAAAAAATTTCCCAAGCTCACCGTCACAGAATTGCATCAAAGAGTGGCATCTTGGGGTCACAGAGTCTCCAAAACAACCATCAGACGCTCTCTACATGCCAACAAGCTGTTTGGGAGGCATGCAAGGAAAAAGCCTTTTCTCACTAACACTCACAAACGTAAACGTCTGGAGTTTGCTAAGCAGTACTGGGACTTCAACTGGGATCGTGTGCTTTGGTCAGATGAGACTAAGATTGAGCTTTTTGGCAACAAACACTCTAAGTGGGTCTGGCGTAAAACGAAAAGCACCTCATGCTTCCCGTGAAGTATGGTGGAGGATCTGTGATGCTGTGGGCCTGTTTCTCTTCCAAAGGCCCTGGGAACCTTGTTAGGGGGCATGGCATTATGAACACTTTGAAGTACCAGGATATTTTAAATAAAAACTTGATGGCCTCTGCCAGAAAGCTGAAGATGGGTCGTCATTGGGTCTTTCAGCAGTATAATGATCCAAAACATGTGGCAAAATCTACACAAAAGTGGTTCAGCAGTCACAAACTCAAGGTCCTCCCATGGCCATCTCAGTCCCCAGACCTCAACCCAATCGAAAACCTGTGGGGCGAGCTAAAGAGAAGAGTGCATAAGAGAGGACCCAGGACACTGGATGATCTAGAAAGATTGTGCAAAGAAGAATGGTCAAAAATCCCTCTCTCTGTGTTCTCCAATCTTGTGAAATGTTATAGGAGGAGATTAAGTGCTGTCTTGTTGGCAAAAGGAGGTTGTACAAAGTATTAACATCAGGGGTGCCAATAATTGTGGCACACGTGATTTTAATTTTTTTTTTTTTTTCTAAATGTGTGATTTTTTTACCACCAAAGTAATGTACTTAAATGAAAGGTTGTTTCAAAAAAAGGAGAATTTTTAGAAGTCCACGACCACATCTTAAACAGGGGTGCCAATAATTGTGGAGGGCACTGTATATATATATATATATATATATATATATATATATATATATATATATATATATATATATAGTTTAAAGTATATAAGTTTAAAACCTTAAGACAAGCTGATCACAGTTTTAGTCATAGCTTCTTCTATTAAGACATTCCTATTACATTTATTACATATTTTAACAACTGTTAGGAAACTTCATTCTACATTAGCTTTTGTATTTAAATATATTGCAGTTACTGAAATTAAATAAGTAAATATTGCTATAAATGAGTGAATATATAACTTCATAATAAAATATCTTAAATATCATCATTAGCTTTCGTAACTGTACTAGTCAGGGTACTAGTGGATCCTAAACCTAATCTGGGCACCTGCTACAATAACATACATGTTTAAGTGAAAACCTGTTTCTGTTCAAACCTAGTTCAAGTGAAGAAAATGATTCATTTGTGTGGCTCCAACTTCGTGGTAATTCAGTTTGGGGAAGAACAACATATAGATGAAAAAGTCAGGTATCCCAGTACTTATAGTGTATTTCAATCAATATGCATTAATCAGTCAATTTATTAAATATTAGTGCTTAAGTACAGTAAACCAAATACCTGATCTTTCAGACATATCCTAAATAAGTCACGATTAAAATCAACCACAATTTTGTTGATTTGTTGACACTTGTTTCATGCAAGTATCAATGACACCCAAGGTTCACTGAATTGACCAATCATCAAGCCAGCAATGATATTTGCATTTTCAAACACTCCAGTGTAGTGTAATACTCCGATTGGTTTAAAAGTAAAAAATAATAAAAAGTCATCCACATATAATCACTGGGCCTCATTGATAAAACGTTTGAAAATATATGAGTGCAAATTCTAAATATATAGCATGTAAAAAGGACCTTCCCAAGAACTCTCCTTGGGACTAGCAAATACTAGTTAAAAGTATATGAAAATGAATTTCAATTGACAATTACATAATAAGCAAAAAAGAATGTCATAACATAGGTGAGAATGAGAATTTTAAAATGTTGACACAAAAAAAAACAAGAAAAGGAAAATATTTGGATGCAAATTTAAGTTTTAATGGCTGAAGTTTACTCAAAAATATAACTTTCTTTTCAAGGGTACATGGTGGTGTATCAGGTCCCAAAAGGATTTGCAGCAAAAATATCTATATTTATATAGATATAAATATATATTATATCTATATAAATATAGATATTTTTGCTGCAAATCCTTTTGGGACCTGATACACCACCGTGTACCCTTAAAAATAATGTTATATTTTTGAGTAAACTTCAGCCATTAAAACTTAAATTAATTAATTTATATATATATATATATATATATATATATATATATATATATATATATATATATATATATATATATATATAATATAAGGGCTTTTATTTGATGTAAATATTAAATCAGGATTAATCGCATGATTGTCATAAGTTGACTCCTGATTAATCGCAATTTGTTGTAAATGCACGTTTTTATCAAATTTTTATTACTTCAATTAACATGTGCATGGACAAATATGGATACTTTATGCAAATGTATGTTTATTTTTAGTGATTTTTTTTAAACAGAAATGTGTGCTGCATTAACTGCATATTAATGAAATTAGTGCCATTAAAATAAATGAGCGTTAACAAGTTATGAATGCGTTAATTTTGACAGCCCTAATGTGTGTGTAAATGTGTGTGTATATATATATATACATTTTATTTAATTCTCTATTTATTTTGTATCAAAATATTGCACAAATTGAAGGATATGCTATTGTCAGGCATATTCTTCTGCAGTCAATGCATTACCAGCATAATTGGTGAAACCTATGTATAGTTCCCAATGGTGATAATAATTGTGTCCCTCTTGCAACGAGTCATCATACTCTACAAATAAATCTGGACTGTCTCTAAACAGATGTACTCTGCACAGAGCTGCCAAGCAAAATCACTATATAAGGTGGATATTAAATATTTTTACAAATAAATAGATCATTATTTACTAGTTAACAATTTGTTCACCATTTACACATGATTGGCAGCAGGTGTAAAATTGTTTTATACCAACTAACATTATGGAAATACACTTTTGTGAAAATTATTTGTCAAACCGGCTATAGGAAGCTTTACCTTAATAATGTGTTCAGCTCAGGTTTAATAAATAAGGCCTCACTTTTTAAAGAAGAGCCTTTTTTTTGGTTTTCACTTTTTCTTTGTATGTAATGAGCATACTACACAGTTAACATCCTGCATTTGCCAATGAATGGCCTTGTACCGTCTTCTCACACACTTCAAGTATGTTTACATTAATGTGCCTATAGTAAACAAGTATACTGATCAATTATGTACTGTTTAAGGTTATTTTTTTTTCTTTGTATACAAACAATTGTGTTTTAGTATTGAAAAATAAATGTCTGGTAAGCATGCATTACAGGGAACCTAACAATAGCTACAGCTTAATGCATTATGGTGCTAAAAAAAAAAAAAAAAAACAGTTTATATAGTTTTTTTAAGTATGTAGATTCTTTTTACTAGCAAATATGTATTTACAGTTGAACCAGAACCTTACATGAAGTGTCAACTCAGGCATTTGCACATGTCAAATACTATGACTGTGTGACAGGTTGTAAGCAGCCCTGATTGTAAGCAGACTTAACTGTGACTCATTGAAATCCATCATAAGAACCCCACAAATGTCCATGTTTGCTAGGCAAAATCCACGAGTCCTTTTGATATTACAAAATGCAGTGACCTTATATAGCATTTTCACTTCTCAGTGTCTGAATTATATGAGTATCAATAAAAGTAACAAAGACACACCTAAGACAAGTTTCCTGACTGCATACAAAAGGACCAATGCCTGTATTTGCACATATTTCAGGGCAGTATAAAGAGGTAACAGCTTTCAACCAGACAAATGTTGAGTAGGTGGGGGTAGGGGGAAATCAGGCTGTCTGCAGATGAATCATTTATATCCCATTGATAACTACACAAAATGAGTCAACTTATTATTACTCTTGCACTAAATAGCAGTAAACATGTTCCAGTGAAATATTATATGGTGTGTAGGCATGTCCAGTTTGTAACTACTGAAAAATAATTCTTAAGGAAGAAGTAACAGAGGAAGAGACAGGCAGAGAGAGTAAACATAGCTAAAATTGGGACAAGTGCATCACACAAAAAACACAGTTTGTGTTCTCTCTAGAAATCAGCATATAAATTATAGTGAGAAATAAAAAAGATCTGACAAGGCCTAGTTGGAAACAAAGGAGATCACTACCTCTAGTCCAACACAAGTTATTATTTTTTATGATAACAGAAGTACATAAACGTAAATATACCCACACACACACACACACACACACACACACACACACACACACACACACACACACATATATATATATTATATAATATATTTTATATATATATATACATACAAATACTATGACTGTGTGACAGGTTGTAAACAGCAGGTATATGTATATATATATATATATACACACACACACATACACGTGTGTGTTTTCTCATTATACTTCTGTTATTTTATATATATATATATATATATATATATATATATATATATATATATATATATATATATATATACACATTTAGATGTATATAAATGTATATAACATTTATAACATAAACATAGTATGCCAGTTTCACCAGCTTGGCCTGTGTTTTGAAAGCTGGTAGCAGGTTAGTCCATGCTGGATGTTTTTGTTTTTGCTCAGTAGGGTTAGTATTTCTGGCTTGCATTCCTAATCCAACAACATGAATTCTTCACACAAATTCTCAGTAAGTCCATATGGGATCGTTTCAACAATTGTTTTGTCAACTATTAATTTTTCCCCAAAACAATTAGCTATGTGGATACCCAGATGAGCTTACCTGATAATGACATACATCAC
This sequence comes from Silurus lanzhouensis, assembly GCA_039877035.1. Lineage (NCBI taxonomy): Eukaryota > Metazoa > Chordata > Actinopteri > Siluriformes > Siluridae > Silurus > Silurus lanzhouensis. The sequence goes on along the minus strand of JBCEWE010000252.1, from coordinate 7,596,515 downwards.
CAAGCAGTTTCCTACGAGTCCCACCATGCACACAATCATGTAGACCAGTGCGATGGTGATCCTCACGCTGCGGGGAAACAGGTCGTCCGCGTCGCTGAAATCACTGAAGTTGTTTTGGAATAGCGACTCGTTATAAAGGTGAAAATGCCTCGGATCCCCAAAGACCAGTGACTCGTTTAAGTTCTCCATTTGGGGACGTCTGTGGGTTCAGAGCGCAACCAGAAACAGATGATATAGTCCTTACCATACATGCGGTTTCATTTGAGCTTAGTGTATACAGTCGTTCTGAAGGCTAAAACATTGGGTGGTTTATAAAAGGCGTCCATAGGCTGAACGGTACTGCAATACATGAAAATGCAAATACACCGCAACTAACCACAATCACATACACACCAAACCGATGCAAAGAACCAGCTCTGAGATCGCTTTCTAGAGGAATGTCGCTGCACTGAGACGTTTTAATGACACGATACATACCGTCAAGCAGGAAGAGATGTTTAAATCCGTGTGATCTGCCGAATACGACTAAACATACGTCTGCTCATGCGGATGCATCTGAATCCAAAATGGGATGGTTCACTGGATAAAGGTAGCTGAGATCATTCACTCAACCTCATGCGGTTCTCAGCAGCCTGTTTTTCCGAAGAGCAATTTAGAGGAAAGCAATTCCGAGAGTACTGAATACGGCTCAAGGATGAGAGCAGCAGTGTGTGTGTGTGTGTGTGTGTGTGTGTGTGTGTGTGTATGCGTGCTTGTTTTTCACCCTCTTTCTCGCAAAAGGCAACGAGTACCAAGGGGAAGGGGAGGTGCGTTAATGGGTTTTTGCTTCTTCTTGCGAATCTCCAGTCGCACCTCGAATCTGCAGTCAGCATCTCTCTCTCTCTCTCTCTCTCTCTCTCTCTCTCTCTCTCTCTCTCTTACATGGGTTTTATTTGTTTGTTAATTTGTCTGGCCTTTAATGATTCATTTTAGAACGCATACCTACTTGTTCCTCAAAGTTACATTGGGCTTTGTGTCTTGTCTCGTGTTGTCTTGTGTTGTCTGTCTGCACTGTCTGTCTGTACTGTTTTTCGTCTGCACTGTTTGCACTAGGTTGCACTCAATGCACTTTAGGTAGCTTGTGTTGTGTTGTAGCTCTATGTTGTTGTTTAGTGTAGTACCAGGGTTCCGGAGAAACGTTGTCTCGTTTTTACTGTGTACCACTGTGTATAGTAGAAATGACAATAAAAGCCTCTCGACTCTTGAAAAAAAAAAAAAAAAAAAAAAAATGCATTGGCACTGATAACAGAGTACCTCATCCTCCATTCAACCAACTTGCTGACAACCTGCCACATGTCTCAAAAATGTCTCTTAGTCTATTTACCTGTTGCATGGGATCCTGACATTGCATACATTGCAGATCGGCCTCATAGAGAAAGCAAGCACCGGAAACCTTGCAATGTGCAGTCATTCAAAGCAGATCATCTAGAGACACTTCTTTTCAATACTTAGCAGTATACTTAACCTGCTGCATTCATTCATATAAACCTGAAACTGAGATTCCTGATGGAGATGCTACAGGAGTGCGCACGCTCAGCTGTAATAGATATAGGTGACAAACATACAATCAAAAAGTCAAGAATGACAACAATCAGCCATAACATTAAAACAACTAACATGTAAAGTGAACAACATTGATTATATAATTACAGAAGTAGCTGTAAGTCAAGTGAACAAGCAATTCTCAGAAGTTGATGATTTGGAAGCAAAAACAATGTGCAAGCATAAGGAACTGAACAGGGTTGTGATGGCTAGATGAATGGGCCAGAGTGTCTGAAAAACAACAAGTCTGTGGATTTTTTTTTTAGTTTGCAGTGGTTAATATATACCAAAAGTGGTCCAAATGAGGAAAACTGATGAACAGTCAAGAGGGTCATGGCTTATTGATACACATGGCTATTAAAGGCTAGCTCATCTGGTCCATTTACACAGAAGAGCTGTTGGAGCATATATTGCCAAAAAGGTTAATGCTAGCTACAATACAAAGGTGTCCGAACACACAGTGCATCACAACTTGCTCATAATGGGGCTGCATAGCCGATCAAACAAGTCCAAATCCATAGAGGGCCCCACATGCAACTTACTGGATTGAGGGATCAACTGCTAATGTCTTGGTGCCAGATATCACTGCACATTTTTAGAGATATGGTAGAGTTCATGCCTAAATGTGTCAGAGCAGATTTTGTTGCACAAGTGTGACAAACAATATTAGGCAGGTGGTTTTAATGTTATGGCTGCTTAGTGTATGTATATATTAATTCTGTCTGAAATAAAATACCATGTGAGTACTACTCATTAGGTTACCAAAATTATTGACTAAACATAATTAAAGGAATTCACAGGTACCCACGAGTCTGTGGTCTGTTTGGGTTATTTTATGTTAGATTAAGCAAGACAATCATTTATGCAAATGTTTATTTAAAGGTGCCTTAATTTTTATTTCCTGTAGAGCATAAAACTAATTGCTCAAGCCATTGCCTTTGCACAAAGTGGCAACTCTAACCCCAACCCTAAATCCTATTGATCTGCTCTGGGATGAGTTTTCAAAAAGCATGTATTTCAGTTTAATGTTTACAGAAACAAACTGTCCAGATTCCAATAGTGTGTTAAGATGTCATTATGTTAAGGGAGAATTTCATCAAAAAGCATTCTATGCTTAAAAAAAAATATAAAAATGTATATGTTTGTATATATATATATATATATATATATATATATATATATATATATATATATATATATATATATACAGTGAGGAAAATAAGTATTTGAACACCCTGCTATTTTTGCAAGTTCTCCCACTTAGAAATCATGGAGGGGTCTGAAATTGTCATCGTAAGTGCATGTCCACTGTGAGAGACATAATCTAAAAAAAAAATCCAGAAATCACTATATATGGTTTTTTAACTATTTATTTGTATGATACAGCTGCAAATAAGTATTTGAACACCTGTCTATCAGCTAGAATTCTGACCCTCAAAGACCTGTTAGTCTGCCTTTAAAATGCCACTACATTTATTATCCTAAATTAGATGCACCTGTTTGAGGTCGTTAGCTGCATAAAGACACCTGTCCACCCCATACAATCAGTAAGAATCCAACTACTAACATGGCCAAGACCAAAGAGCTAGGATGACCGGGGCCATGTATTGCAAGAGTTTGTGGAACAACCTCCTTCCCTCAGTTAGAGCATTGAAGATGAGTTGAGGCTGGGTCTTTCAACACGAAAATGACCCGAAGCACACAGCCAGGATAACCAAGGAGTGGCTCTGTAAGAACCATATCAAGGTTCTGCCGTGGCCTAGCCAGTCTCCAGACCTAAACCCAATAGAGAATCTTTGGAGGGAGCTCAAACTCCGTGTTTCTCAGCGACAGGCCAGAAACCTGACTGATCTAGAGAAGATCTGTGTGGAGGAGTGGGCCAAAATCCCTCCTGCAGTGTGTGCAAACCTGGTGAAAACCTACAGGAAACGTTTGACCTCTGTAATTGCAAACAAAGGCTACTGTACCAAATATTAACATTGACTTTCTCAGGTGTTCAAATACTTATTTGCAGCTGTATCATACAAATAAATAGTTAAAAAATCATACATTGTGATTTCTGGATTTTTTTTTTTTTAGATTATGTCTCTCACAGTGGACATGCACCTACGATGACAATTTTAGACCCCTCCATGATTTCTAAGTGGGAGAACTTGCAAAATAGCAGGGTGTTCAAATACTTATTTTCCTCACTGTATATATATATATATATATATATATATATATATATATATATATATATATATATATATATATATATATATATATATATGTATGTATGTATGTATGTATGTATGTATGTATGTGTATATATATATATATATATATATATATATATATATATATATATATATATATATATATAATTATATTGTATAATTAAAACAAGCTTTATTGGTCTGCTGTGTCTTAACACAATGCTAAGTAGGGAAGACATCAGCAATGATCTTAGAGAAGCAATTGTTGCTGCTCATCAATCTGGGAAAGGCATTATAAGGCTATTTTCAGACAATTTAAAGTCCACCTTTCAACACAGTGAAGAACATTATTCACAAGTGGTAAACATTCAAGACAGTTGGCAATCTTCCCCATTATATTCACCCCAAAGGTCAGACCACACAATGCTCAAAGAAATAGAAAAAAAAAAAAGGTTACATCTTAGGTTCTACAGGCCTCAGTAAGCATGGTATGTAATATAATGCAATGTGAAAATTCATGACAGTACAATTAAAAAGCACTGAATAAGTATGGATGATTTGGAAGGCTTGTCAGGATAAAGTCTCTCCTCTCTAACGGCTATGCCAGCATGGCTTAGGTTTGCAGAGTTGCATCTGAATAAACCACAAGACTTTTTGGACAATGGTCTTCGGCCAGATAAAAACAAATTGGAGATGTTTGGCGAGAATGCACAACCCCACGTTTGGCAAAAAACAAACACAGGATATCAGCACAAATAACTCATACCAACTGTCAAGCAGTGAAGGTGTAAGGGTAATGATTTGGGCTTGCTTTGCAGCCATGGGGCATCTTGTAGTCATTGAGTCAACGATGAACCTGAGCCAATGTTTGAAAGATGCAGTAGAGTAGAAGATTAAACAAACAAAAAATAAATAAACAGCTTAGAAATTAAAAGGTTAAAAATACATAATAAAGTGTAAGGTTTTTTTTTGTTTTTTTTTTTACTTTTCTCCAGCTTGCAGTTGAGTGGGTGAATAGGAACCTCCGCAGACAGAAGTATACTCATGTATGCTCAGACCGTTAGTATTCAGAGATAGGAGAGCATAAGAATATGTAAAATTTCACATAATAGGATTTCTGGTTTCTTGACAGCATATTTCTAGAACTGGTCCTTTCTTGAGATTTTGGGCAGTACCATTGACTTATTTGTGCTCAATGCATGTAGTGTACATTTCTAGGTCTTTGGCTGAGAGTAAAGCACATGGGGACTGGACTCCCTGGGGAGGCGGAAAGAGCTAGAAGAAAGGTAGCAATAATTACAATTCTCTTTGTACAAGGAAGGCACTCAGAGCTATCGTCTTTATGCCTCTGTCTGGGAAGAGGGAGCAATACAGCAACAAAGCTTTAAAATTTGTTTTGAATGTACACAAACTTATTTCTACACATTTATATTGTAAGAAGGAGTAATTCCAAAAAATAATACTTTTATTCTCACTGGTTTATTATAATGGATCAGCCTACCAAAAATGATCAAAATTGCAAAGATGACAGCTGTATTTCAGTAAATATAAGCACTTTATTATTTATCAATTCTTTGTACCACTTGGTGTAATGCTAAGAGTTAATGCTTTTCAATGTAAGTGTAATAGCACACTATATTGTAAATTTTGTAAGTTTTTTGAAAAAAGGGGTGCCTATTTCATCTTTTTTTTTTTTATTAGCTTTATAATTTGTATGTTTATAGCTAGCTTTAGCTTTTACTTGACATAAATGGTCTTACATCTGCCATGTAACCTGTAAAAGTGGGGGCATGTAACATTTGTTGGTCCATAACTACGTGAAATTAAAATTTGGTTTGCTGTGTATACACAATATACACATATTATATAGGATATGTTTATGAAAAGCATAAATCATCTGCCAAATTAAGAAATGTAAATAATTATTTATTAAAAATAATAATAAACTGTATATAAATATCTAATCCCAACCTGTGACACTTTATATTTATAGTATTGTACCATCAAGTCATTAAAAAACAAATATCTTTATAAACCTACAAGTCCATAGATATTATGAAGGTAATAACCTAGTGTCAGGGATCCAGCAGCCACACCCTCGCCAAACCCTCCAATCACTCCAAGCAGCTCACCAACTTACTAATCATCCACACCTGGTCCAAATCAGTCACCACACTATAAAGACTTCGTTTATCCACATGCTCATCGTCCGTTCTACAGCTTAGGCTAATGAACATTCCGGACTACCCAAGCTACTCCGTTTGGTTTCACTTAGCGTGCAAGATTCTGTGTGTTGTTTGTTCTCACTCTGCCACAGTTTTCTCCAGGTTTAGTTTACCCGTGTATGGTGCTAATTCTCGTGCTTTCTGCCTTGCCCTTTTGTTTTGCAATAAAAGGCCATCGTTGAATTCACTTTGGTTCCCGTACGTTCTTTGCGCCTGACACCTAGTAAGCTTTACAATGAAACAAGCAAATGGTTTTGACATGAATTTTAAACAGAATGGTCTTCTAATGCTAAATCAAGTGTAATAAATTAGTACTCTAACTGCAGTTCTTTTAAATAATTCATTTTATGTTAATGCAGGTAAAGATGAAAACATAAGCAAATTTATAAGAGCATATTTTAATTAATGCTGCAGCAAAAGGGGTTTAATGTGCTTAACAGTGGTTCAGATTTAAACTAATTAAAATTAAATATGTGCAATGCAATAAATTATAACAGTAAACTGACATTGTGAAATGACAACTGGCAATCCACTTTAGAACATTGCAATATGATGATTAAGTTTAGCATCATTACAAATGCATATCACATTGTAGCAAACTGCAGACATCTTGCTGAATGATGAGAGAGTGACAGACAGGTAAGAAAAACAGCAGATGGATGGAACTGACACATTGAAGACCATGAGAAAAGGTCATTATAAATGCATCTCTTGTCTGCATGAGCACGATCTGCCTAATTTACAGAATGCAAAAATCACTCTCTCATGCACTACACTCATTCTTCCTATAGATGTGTAAAAAATAGAAGAAAAATAGAAGAATCCAGATAAATGTGAGCTATTGAACACCTATTGGGCTTGATCAAGAACTGTGAAAAATCTGAAATATGATCATCACTCATCACCTCAACCCCGTCCCCCACCATTTACAGTTACCACAGCACTAGATACAGTACATAGCTTATCCAGAATAGGCAGGTAAAAAAAGTAATAAAGTAAAATAGCCTGCATTATTCCAGAATAACTGTGAAACTATTTATAAGTGGCTTGAGATCTGCAATTTGACTTGTAAATTACATTAATGAAATTAATAATAAACAACCTAAAAAACTAATAAGTACTTCAACCACAAACAGGGAGACATCAGAATTGAAATAGGGTGGGTAATTGGGAAGCAGGAAACAGGTGTGGACTAGTGGAGGGTGAATTGGGACAGACTACAAAGAAGAAATTAAATCCACTGAGTACTGATTCCCTCTGGTGGTCTGGAGGGATATTCTTCATGGTGGCCACAATATGTGTAAGCCAATGTTATTATACTGTATGTTTACTTATTATCTCATTTGCATACTGTTCTTCTTGTTCTTCTTCTACTTTTATTTACTATTTTTATATTTATATTTTTATTTACTACTATTTTTATTTAATTAGATGAACCCGATAACTAGTGTCATAGGCTTCTGTATATGATATAGTATGTAAGAATGCGATTTGGAATGCAAGCCAATGCATATATACAAGTATCAATATTATCTGGCTACAGGATGGATATGGAGAGTAATGACAAATTGCAGTGTAAGTGTGTCAGGATCACATACTGCCTTTAAATTAGGTAGCAGTAGTTAACTGTGAAAATCACAATATAGAACATTAGTTGAGTTGAGTTGAGTTGAGTTGAGTTGAGTTAAGGCATGCTGCATTTGAATCACATCAGGCTTCTTAAATGTTTTTATATTGTATTATGGACTTTGCTGTGGCATTAGGTCCAGCATTTTTATCATAACAAATAAAATACATTACATAGAATGTGATTGGAGACAACATATAACCAGCTAGGCAGAGATGTACACTTTGCTTGCACAAACCACATGTTAGCAGATGGAAGGACATGAAAAAATATACAGTATTTCATACTAACAAAAGTACATCAGCCTTGAACTTCACAAGTGTACCCGTGGATAAGCATGCACTCAGGCATGCAGTGCGTTGTCTGAGGGTATAAGCAGATGAATGTGATTTATAGCTCCTGGCTGAAATACACCGTAAATCAGACGAGAGATGACACAAAGCATTTGTCAGTAAGTGGTAGTCAGGGAAACAGGGTCCAGTAATCTGTCTCTCCCCGAGGAGCAAGTGCTTCTATTAGCAAGTGTCAGCAGCATAACCAGGGTTTTCTAAATGTCTCTAGATAACAGTATCATGTAAAAAGAGAGTTGGATGTTTTTTTCCTGCTGCACCTAATTCAGTTTCTTCACTGTTAATCAAGTATTTTAGGACGCACATTTGTTGTGGATTTCAATTACTATTTCTGTAGCAGGCTTACAAGGTGTGTGCAAAAAAACCCCAGCCCAATAGCTCAAGAAATCTAGTACTAAAAACTCTAACAAGGCTTACAATTGTTTTGCAGAAGCTTTCATTACAGAGTTTAAAAATGTAAAAAAAGATTAATAGAATTTCAACTGCTACTAATAATAATGCTTGCACAGGAATTATATCTAAAAGAAGCATTAGAAAAAAGTCTACAAATACAGACAGAGAGAGAATGAGAAAGTAAGAGAGAGAGAGAGAGAGAGAGAGAGAGAGAGAGAGAGAGAGAGAGAGAGAGAGAGAGAGAGAGAAAGAGAGAGAGAGGAAGAGAGAGAAAGATCAAGAGAAAAATGATGAAGAATGAAATTGCATTCTGTTGACCTGATTTGCTCTAAATATCTCCTAAGATCTAATTATGAGCCAAGTGTTCAACAACATATCATTCATTCACTCCCTTAACTTTTTTTGTCAATAGAAATAATTGTTTATACTTCCTAAAAAATGTCTGCTTGATTTGTGATAAACCATTAACCAATTTTGAACAAAAATGTCCACAGCAAGAATCTCAAAGTGATTAGAGCTAAAACCATTATACAATCATTATATAACTCTGCCAAGGACAGTCTGGCTGAAAAAATAGAAGGGTGGATGCCGAGACTTCCAGAACCAGTTCACTAGAGAAACTAGGCAAGAAACCAATACTACTAGTATAGGAAGTATACTACTGGCCAAAATAACAAATTAGTTATAGCAAAAATTGAACTTTGAATTGCTACATGGAACATACAGACTGGTCACTACATTGGCCAAAAGAAAATCATTGCCATGGAAGTGTTACACTGCAAAATCTCCATTAATTCCTAATTAGAACTACAACTCATTGGTTCTGGAAGGACAAAGATCTAACTGCCAGTAATGTTGTGGAGAAAAACAAAAAGCTGGTGTTAAATGGTTCATCAATTGAACAGCAAGAAGTGTGACTGCCATCCAGTTTCCATGCCAGGACTCGCTCAGGTCCCGCCCAGGTCTTGATCAACGATAATTTCTATGGCTAGCTAGCAAATGCTGGACACCATTTTACAAACCAACATGATCATGCTGGCTGGTGATTTTAATGACATACTGGTTCTGAATTAATCAGGATGTGAAAAAAATGGGCTATTTTGGTCACTGTGATATCAATGATAATGACTACCTTTTGAAACATGGCAGAAAGGAGAAGTTCCAGATTACAATATTAAATCACTTTTCTGCATTTTCCTAATCATAAGATATTAATATGACACTAACTCAAACCTTAAATGCTATTATGTGCCAATTTGCTATTACTGTGCCAAACCAATATGCCCACCCATTTGCAAAGTGGCATCTGATGTGGAAGAAGCTGTACCTTAAAATATGAATATTCAGTAGCTAATAAACTGGTAGGAAAGATTGAAAATTAAGTGCAATTATCCACTTAGCATCTGTGCTGTAGACATTTTTGAGGAGCTTTACAACTATGACCCACCATTTAAGCCTTGTGTTGATTCACCACGCATTGTGCTGGTGGTGTTTGACATTTTGAAAGTTGATCTGCCTATCTACAGTATGTATTGCAAACTGCAGTCTGAAATTGAAAGAATGGTAACATGCCATGTATGGAATCACAGCCAAAGCAGTCAAGGTTGAAAGAGATTTCCTGCTACATTGATTTTACAAACTTAACATTTGGTGTACAAAACAAATGAGGAATAAGGAAGCAGAGGTGGGAAGTAATGAAGTACAAATACTTCATCACTGTACTCAAGTAGATTTTTCTGAGATCAGTATTTTACTTCACTATTTATTTAATTTTTTTTACAACTTGTTTTACAATTTTTACAATTTTTGCAAATTATTTTTATAACTTTTTACTTCTACTAATTTAATTTTTTCACAAATATTTGTACTTTCTACTTCTTACATTTTCATTTGGTTTCATGAACAATAAACATGTTGATTAGAGTATTTAAGGTACATTTAGAACAGCACAATCAAATATTTTAATTAATTAACAACCCTAATAATTAAATGATGTGGCGTCCAGTTACCATCGTGACACTACCAAAACAGGTGGTATTAATACTACTTTTTACTTAAGTAAATGTCAGAGCCCAAACTTCTTTACTGTAACTTGGGTACAAAAGGGTAGTCAGTACTTCAACTTTTACCTGAGTGTTTTAAAACATGAATATCTGTACTTCCTACTTAAGTGAAGGATGTGTGTACTTTTGCCATCTCTGTGAGGAAGGCAATTGTGGAAGACAACACTGGTCATTGTCCTGTAAAGTGGTCAGTCTCCTCAAAGAAAACTTGACCTGCCGAAAACTGAATTACCGTCTTTGTAGATGACAACGCTTAGGCCACAGATGTCATATTGCCCGCATCACCCATTCGTTGGCCTGTGTATTCAAATTGGAGAAGTCAAAGATATTGATAACAGATGTATCACAAGCCAGTGTTTATTTCAGTGGTGTCTGCATTAAACAGGTTCAAGAATTTAATTGCTGGTCCATGAGAAAAAAAGTGGTTTCTACCACAGAGGCTCACAGCAGGATTGGATAAACAGACTCTGATCCTGCCAATCCTGCTTTGATCTGAGACCGTGAGACTGCTTTGACGTAGACCATGTACAAATCAAAACTGAACAGTGCTTTCCAAATGCAATGTTTGTGTCAGATCCTGCATTGCTCACTCCAGGAAAATTTGACACTATCTAATAAAACATCTGAATAAATAAAAATAGCAAAACATGTATATAATTTACATTTTTTATATTATATAATTTGTTTTATTTTTAATTGTTAATATTAGCCCTTCATAATAGATTATGAATGGGCAAACATTAGCAACAATAATGGCAAAACAGAGTACCATTTTTTGTGTAATTTACAACACAACTTGTTTTTAAATGTAATTGAAATTTTAAGTGAAACAAAAATAGTTATTTTTTGGTTCTCAAAATACACTGACGCATACATTTAACTGACATTTTAATGGAAAATCTTTGTCATAGATCTGACATCACAGATTTCAGTAGGTTTCAGTGGTGTGCTGTCACAGACTGCATTTTATAGGCACAAAAGTTATATATTCAGGTTACAAAACTAGAGGTTTCAATTAAAAAAAATAAAATAAATTATATATATATATATATATATATATATATATATATATATATATATATATATATATATATATATATATATATATACAGTGCCCTCCACAATTATTGGCACCCCTGTTTAAGATGTGGTCGTGGACTTCAAAAAATTCTCCTTTTTTTTAAAACAACATAGAACCCAAATGCAAAAAAAGAGAAAAATCCAACCTTTTATTTAAGTACATAACTTTGGTGGTAAAAAAATCATACATTTAGAAAAAAAAAAAAACTTGAAATGTGTCCCACAATTATTGGCACCCCTAACAATTCCTCTGAAAAATGTAATTGTTTTATTTTTTTTTTATATATATTTTTCTGTAGTTGCTAAGGTTGGTCAGGGTATCTAGGGACTTTTAATTAGTAATTCATGATTTCCTGTTTCCCTGGGGTATAAATATGACGTGACACAGAGGCCTAATTCTCTTACCCATTTGTCAACATGGCAAAGACAAGAGAACACACCATTCAAGTAAGGCAGATGTGTGTCGACCTTCATAAGTCAGGCAATGGCTACAAGAAAATAGCCACTCGCCTTAACTTGCCGGTATCTACAGTCAGAGGAATCATTAAGAAGTTTAAAACAACTGGAACAGTGACAAACAAGGCTGGAAGAGGTCCCAAGTTTATCTTGCCACAACGCACAGTGAGGAGGATGGTAAGAGAATTAAAAAAATTTCCCAAGCTCACCGTCACAGAATTGCATCAAAGAGTGGCATCTTGGGGTCACAGAGTCTCCAAAGCGGTACTGGGACTTCAACTGGGATCGTGTGCTTTGGTCAGATGAGACTAAGATTGAGCTTTTTGGCAACAAACACTCTAAGTGGGTCTGGCGTAAAACAAAATATGAGTATGCCGAAAAGCACCTCATGCCCACCGTGAAGTATGGTGGAGAATCTGTGATGCTGTGGGCCTGTTACTCTTCCAAAGGCCCTGGGAACCTTGTTAGGGTGCATGGCATTATGAACGCTTTGAAGTACCAGGATATTTTAAATAAAAACCTGATGGCCTCTGCCAGAAAGCTGAAGATGGGTCGTCATTGGGTCTTTCAGCAGGATAATGATCCAAAACATGTGGCAAAATCTACACAAAAGTGGTTCAGCAGTCACAAACTCAAGGTCCTCCCATGACCATCTCAGTCCCCAGACCTCAACCCAATCGAAAACCTGTGGGGCGAGCTAAAGAGAAGAGTGCATAAGAGAGGACCCAGGACACTGGATGATCTAGAAAGATTGTGCAAAGAAGAATGGTCAAAAATCCCTCTCTCTGTGTTCTCCAATCTTGTGAAATGTTATAGGAGGAGATTAAGTGCTGTCTTGTTGGCAAAAGGAGGTTGTACAAAGTATTAACATCAGGGGTGCCAATAATTGTGGCACACATGATTTCAAGTTTTTTTTTTTTTTTCTAAATGTGTGATTTTTTTACTACCAAAGTAATGTACTTAAATAAAAGGTTGGATTTTTCTCTTTTTTTGCATTTGGGTTCTATGTTGTTTAAAAAAAAAAGGAGAATTTTTTGAAGTCCACGACCACATCTTAAACAGGGGTGCCAATAATTGTGGAGGGCACTGTATATATATATATATATATATATATATATATATATATATATATATATATATATATATATATATATATAGTACAGACCAAAAGTTTATATATATTATATATACAGTACAGACCAAAAGTTTGGACACACCTTCTCATTCAAAGAGTTTTTTTTTGTATTTTAATCAATTTTATATATACAGTACAGACCAAAGGTTTGGACACACCTTCTCATTCAAAGATTTCTCTTTATTTTCATGACTATGAAAATTGTAGAGTCACACTGAAGGCATCAAAACTATGAATTAACACATGTGGAATTATATACATAACAAAAAAGTGTGAAACAACTGAAAAATGTCATATTATAGGTTCTTCCACATATAATTCCACATGTGTTAATTCATAGTTTTGATGCCTTCAGTGTGACTCTACAATTTTCATAGTCATGAAAATAAAGAGAACTCTTTGAATGAGAAGGTGTGTCCAAACCTTTGGTCTGTACTGTATATATAAAATTGATTAAAATACAGTTTTAAAACCTACTGAAATCTGTGATGTCTTTGAGACTAGAATCTTCTTCTTCTTCTTCTTTTTCTTTCGGCTAATCGCATTAGGGGTTGCCACAGCGGATCATCTGTCTCCATACTACTCTGTCCTCTACATCTGCCTCTTTCAAACCAGCTAAATGCATGTCTTCCTTCACCACAGGCATAAACCTCCTCTTTGGCCTTCCTCATTTTCTCCTTCCTATTGGCTCCATCCTCAGCATTCCTTTACCGATATACCCCATGTCCCTTCTCTGTACATGTCCAAACCATCTCAATCGGACCTCTCTCACTTTGTCCCTAAAATGTCGTACATGCACTGTTCCTCTAATAAACTAGTTTCTAATCCTGTCCATCCTAGGCACTCCCAATTAAAATCTCGACATAATCACAATATTATTCGCAAACATCATAGTCCATGGAGACTCCTGTCTGACCTCATCTGTCAACCTGTCCATCACCATTGCAAACAGAAAAGGGCTCAGAGCCGATCCTTGATGCAGTTGTTCCTGCTGCACACTTTACTGCTGTCACACTGTCCTCATACATGTCCTGCACCACCCTCACATACTGCTCTGCCACACCTGACTTTCTCATAAAATACCACAACTTAACTCTTGGCACCCAGTCGTATGCATTCTCCAATCCCACAAACACACAATGCAACTCCTTTTTTAACCTCCTCTATACTTTTCTATCAACATTCTTAAAGCATATTTTGCATCCGTAGTGCTCTTCCTCGGCATGAGACCATACTGTTGCTCATAGATGGTCAACTCTTTTCTCAGCCTGGCTTCCACTATTCTTTCCAAAAAATTTTCAGAACATAAACTTCTCTTTGTTAATAACTGGAACTGTTTCTGGGAGCGTCCTAGGTTCTTCCGCCCTGATGGCCTGCACCCCAGCAGAGTTGGAGCAGCAGTGCTATCAGATAACATCTCTAGGATACTTCACCCCATCTGACTGGTAAGACATCAGGAAATCTTCAACTATAAGAACACGCATACTACAGACCAAATAGTTACAAGTTCACACACAGCCCAGTTTATAGAAACCGTATCTATTCCTCGTGTAGTAAAACCAAGAATTAAATACACAAGATCCAGAAATAATCTTATTACAGTTAAAACTGAAAAATGCCAGATAAACAATCACCAAAAAGTTCTAAAGTTTGGTCTTTTAAACATTAGATCACTTGCACCCAAAGCGCTGATTATAAATGAGATGATCACGGATAATAATCTCGATGCACTCTGTCTCACTGAGACCGGGTCTAAACGAGTCGACACCGTCAGGATATGTGTCAGGGAACCACCTGCCACGCCCCCTTTGGTGGCTCTCTATGCCTCCACTCTCCATAGAGCTCCAGGTTTAACCACGCACACCTGGAGCTCATCATCACTCATGCCTCCACTCTCTCTGAAGCTCCAGGTTTAACGAGGCACACCTGAAGCTCATCATCACTCCACCCCGCTCCTACATAAACCCCTCACTCACATTCACTCCCCGTTCGTTATTGTTTATGTTGGACTTCCCGTACTGCATGTTTTGGCGTTCCGGTTTTCATACAGGACTTCTTTTATCCGTTTCATCCGGACTCCAGAATCACGTACCGGCTGCGCTTCCCCTCCCTGTGCATCTCGGGTCAGCTACGCTTCTCCCAATGCGCTACTCAGACTATCTCTCTCAACCTAAGGACTGCCGTGTGTGTATGTGCGCGTGTGTGTGTGTGTGTGTGTGTGTGTGTGTGTGCGTGTGTGTATCTCTCTCTCACGCATGCCATTAAAACCCGAGCGAGCTGTACTCCGGCTTCTGCCTTTTGTTTCGCTCACACCGTGACAGAATAACGAACCTCCTGAAAAGGATATAATTTACAAAAAAAAAAAAAAAAAAAAAAAATGATCGGGTTGCTGTCGTGGTCCCGGCGCGATCCCAACCTCGGATGGAGGATTCGCTGTGCCGCGATGAAACGACGGCCGAGCTCCGCCTCGGGGAAAACCCGAAAACCCGCTGCCGTTTCACGCGGATCATGCTCGGCAGCGCCACGCCCCCGTGATGACGTCATGGATTTCCCGGCTCGCTTCTCCGGCGACAGAGCTGAGTGGGACGGATTTCTACGGAGCGTCGGTGGATATATGGACTTTTATTCGTCCTCTTACCCCAAGGAAGCAGACAAGATCGCACTCCACATTTCTCTGCTGTCTGGGGAATTCCTTTCTCTGGCCAGTGAGTTGTGGAGCGCCTCTGGTGGCGAATTCGGCTCGTGCGCCCGGTTTATCTGGCTTCTCACCCGGGAACTAGGGATGGTCACCGCAGATCTCCACCATCTCTCTCCCGCTACCAAACGCACGATTCCGCTCCAGTGTTTCCCGAAGAGCTCCGTTCCGCACCAGAGCTTCCCAGAGAGCGCCACTCCATCCTAGGACCTTCGGGGGATTTCCACCCTGCTCCAGGCCCTACACCAGGCCCTTCAAAATGGCTCGGCTTCATTCCAGGACCTCCATGAGATCTCCGCCCTGCTCCAGGCCCTTCAGGGGGGCTCCACTCCGCCCCAAGGTCTCCAGGAGATCCTCAGCCTGCTCCAAGACCTTCAAGAAAGCACAGCTCCGCCCCAGGACCTCCAGGAGAGCGTAGCTCCGCCCCAGGACCTCCAGGAGAGCTCAGCTCTGTTCCAGGTCGTCCAGGAAAGCGCAGCTCTGCCCCAGGACCTCCAGGAGAGCTCAGCTCCAGTCCAGGTCATCCAGGAAAGCTCAGCTCTGTTCCAGGTCATCCAGGAGAGCTCAGCTCCGTTCCAGGTCGTCCTGAAGAGCTTAGTCCCGCTCCAGGACCTCCACGAGAGCTCAGTTCCGCTCCAGGACCTCTACGAGAGCTCAGTTCCACGCCAAGGTCTCCCGGCGAGCTCTGTTCCGCTTCAGGATCTCCAGGACAGCTCCTTTCTGCCCCGGAGCTTCCCAGTGCACTCAACTCAGCCTCAAGGCCGCAAAAAGGACGTCGTACCGCCAACGGCTCGCCTCAAGGTCTCCCCGAAGACGACGGCTCGCCTCACGGTCTCCCAGAAGGCGACGGCTCGCCTCACGGTCTCCCTGAAGGCGACGGCTCGCTTCGCTGTTCCCCTGGAGGTAAGACCACGTCACAGGGTTCTGCTCCCGGTGAAGCCGCGTCGCAGAACTTCTCTCTGCCCCAGAGCATCCCTGAGAGCTCCTCTGCGGTCCACAGAGTCTCCGAGAGCTCCTCTCCGGTCCACAGAGTCTCCGAGAGCTCCTCCTTCGGCGACGTCTCGCCCCTGAGCTCCTCCTTTGGCGACGTCTCACCCCCGAGCTCCTCCTTGGACGACGTCTCGTTCCCGAGCTCCATGGAAGGCGACGTCTTGCCCCAGAGCTCCTCCTTCGGCGACGTCTTGCCAAAGAGTCTCTCCGTGAGCGACGTCTCACCTCTGGGCTACTCCGATGGTGTCGCCTCGCCTCTGTGCTCCTCCGATGGCGACGTCTCGCCTCTGGGCTCCTCTCCAGGCGAAGCCATACCTCCGAGCGCCTCCGATGTTGACGTCACGCCTCCGAGCACCTCCGATGTCAACGTCACGCCTCACGGTCTCCCCGAAGGCGACGGCTCGCCTCACGGTTTTCCCGAGGGCGACGGCTCGCTTCACGGCCACCCAGAAGGTGACGGCTTGCCTCACTGTTCCTCTGGAGGTGAGGCCACGTCACAAGGTTTCTCTCCCGGTGAAGCCACGTCGCAGAGCTTCTCTCTGTCCCAGAGCATCCCCGAGAGCTCCACTCCGCTCCACAGAGTCTCCGAGAGCTCCTCTCCGCTCCACAGAGTCTTCGAGAGCTCCTCTCCGCTCCACAGAGTCTTCGAGAGCTCCTCTCCGCTCCACAGAGTCTCCGAGAGCTCCTCTCCGCTCCACAGAGTCTCCAAGAGCTTCTCTCCGCTCCACAGAGTCTCAGAGACCTCCTCTCTGCTCCAGCACGTCCCGCCTCCGAGCTCCTCTGATGGCGATGTCTTGCCTCCATGCGACTCCGATGGCGACGTCTCGCCTTTGCGCTCCTCCAAAGATGACGTCACGCCTCTGTGCTCCTCCGATGGCGACGTTTCGCCCCTGAGCTCCGCCGGCGACGTCTCGCTCTTGGGCACCCCTGCAGGCGACGTCACGCCTCCGAGCTTTTCCGATAGCGACGTCTCACCCCAGAGCTCCTCCTTCGACAACGTCTCGCTCCCGAGCTTCCTGGGAGGCGACGTCTCGCCCCAGAGCTCCTCCTTCGATGGCGTCTCGCTCCCGAGCTTCCTGGAAGGCAACGTCTCGCCCCAGAGCTCTTCTTTTGACAACGTCTCGCTCCCGGGCTTCCTGAAAGGCTACGTCTCGCCCCAGAGCTCCTCCTTCGACGACGTCTCGCCTCCGGGCTCCTTCGATGGCGACGTCTCGCCTTCGGGCTCCTTCGATGGTGACATCCCGCCTCTGGACTCCACCGTGGACGTCATTTGGCCTCTGGACACCACCGGGGTTGTTTTTCTGATTCCGGGCTCCACCGGGTGTCTATCCGGCCCTGATCGCCGTTGAGGGCCTCACTTGGTCTCAGGTCTCTGCTGTGGAGGTCGCTCAACCTCGGGACTCCGCTGTGGGCGCAGCTTGGTCCCTATCCGACGCTGGAGCTGTCTCTCTGCCTCCTGGCTCCGCCAAAGACGTCCCTTCGACCCTGGTCTCCGCTACAGGCAGCTCTCCATCCCTGGTCGCCGCCGGAACCGTTTCTCCGGCCTTCGTCCTGGCTCCGATCTTCACCAGGGTTTTCGCTCCAATTCTGGCCTCCGCAATGAGCTACGCGCCGTCTCGGACCTCCGCTGGGAGCATGGTTCTGTCCTGTGCATTCGGGATGGGCATCCTCCGGGTCCTGCGCTTCGCCTGGGCTGTCGCCCTGCCTCGGGTCCTTCCTGGCCTTCTCCGGTTCTGCGGCGGTTCTGACCAGGTCCCGTTCAACCCTGGACGGACACCGGGATCCTCCTCTGAGTGCCCTGGCCCTCCGGGCATCTGTGGGTTTGGGGCGTCAGGTGCCGCCCCTCAGGGGGGGGGTAATGTCAGGGAACCACCTGCCACGCCCCCTTTGGTGGCTCTCTATGCCTCCACTCTCCATAGAGCTCCAGGTTTAACCACACACACCTGGAGCTCATCATCACTCATGCCTCCACTCTCTCTGAAGCTCCAGGTTTAACGAGGCACACCTGAAGCTCATCATCACTCCACCCCGCTCCTACATAAACCCCTCACTCACATTCACTCCCCGTTCGTTATTGTTTATGCTGGACTTTCCGTACTGCATGTTTTGGCGTTCCGGTTTTCATACAGGACTTCTTTCATCCGTTTCATCCGGACTCCAGAATCCCGTACCGGCTGCGCTTCCCCTCCCTGTGCATCTCGGGTCAGCTACGCTTCTCCCAATGCGCTACTCGGACTATCTCTCTCAACCTAAGGACTGCCGTGTGTGTGTGTGTGTGTGTGTGCGTGTGTGTATCTCTCTCTCACGCATGCCATTAAAACCCGAGCGAGCTGTACTCCGGCTTCTGCCTTTTGTTTCGCTCACACCGTAACAATATGTT
Source organism: Silurus lanzhouensis (assembly GCA_039877035.1). NCBI lineage: Eukaryota > Metazoa > Chordata > Actinopteri > Siluriformes > Siluridae > Silurus > Silurus lanzhouensis. The sequence goes on along the minus strand of JBCEWE010000252.1, from coordinate 7,577,342 downwards.
TATAAGCATGAGCCCCGTCAGACTGGTCGTGGGGGGGGGGGGTGTAGCAACCATTTATAGTGCCTCTCTTAATGTTAGTCAGATATTAGGATTCAGCTTTAAATCATTTGAAGTGCTCGTCCTTAAAATTTTACTTTCAGACATACATAGAAAACTCGCTCTGGTCACCGTGTACAGACCCCCAGGGCCCTACGCTGATTTTCTTCAAGAGTTTGCTTGTTTTCTATCAGATCTCTTAAACAATTTTGATAAAGTGCTGCTTGTAGGATATTTTAATATTCATGTAGATGATGTAAACGATGCTCTAGGATTATCATTTGTTGACTTATTAAACTCTTTTGGGGTTAAACAAAACGTCACCAGACCAACTCATCGCTTTAACCACACGCTAGACTTAATAATATCCCATGGAGCAGACGTCACTGATATAGATATCTTACCTCAGAGTGATGACATCACAGACCATTATCTCATACTGTACACACTACCGGTAGAGCAGATTAGCCGTGTTGCACCACGTTATCGACTTGGTAGGACTATTGTTCCGACCACTAAGGACAGATTCATAAATAACCTGCCTGATTTATCTCAATTTCTCACTAAACCCATAACTGATAATAATCTTGATGAAATAACTAACAACATAGACCTTATCCTCACTAGCACATTAGACACCGTTGCCCCCATCCGGTTAAAAAAGGTTAGAGAACAAGTACCTGCACCTTGGTATAATAGTCATATGCATGCCTTCAAGAGAACAGCCCGTAATCTGGAGAGAAAATGGAGGAAAACTAAATTGGAGGTATTTAGAATTGCGTATAAAGACAGTATGCTCAGCTACAGACAGGCGCTAAAAGCTGCTAGAGCTGAACACCTGAGCAAACTCATAGAAAATAACAAACACAATCCCAGGTTCCTTTTCAGTACAGTAGCTAAACTAACTACAAATCAGGGCTCTGGAAATTGTGTTCAATCACAGTTTAGTAGTGAGGAATTTATGAATTTCTTCACTGAAAAAATAGATAACATTAGAGAAAACAATTGTGGCGGTCCAACCTCTGACACCATCTCCTGAGACAGTGTTACCTTCAACTCCACAATTCCACTGTTTTACATGTGTAGGACAGCAAGAGCTGTATAATGTTATTGCCAAAGCTAAATCGACAACATGTCAGTTAGATCCAATTCCTACTAATTTACTGAAGGAAGTGTTATATACAACTGGTGAACCTCTTCTGAATATTATTAACTCTTCACTATCGTTAGGACATGTCCCTGAATCCCTTAAGTTAGCAGTTATTAAACCCCTCATTAAAAAACCTAATCTGGACCCAAACACTATCGCATTACAGACCAATTTTAAATCTCCCATTTATGTCTAAAATTTTAGAAAAGATTGTCGCTGCCCAGTTATGTTCCTACCTGCAAGAGAACAATATCTTTGAAGAGTTTCAGTCAGGTTTTAGGCCCCATTATAGCACAGAAACTGCTCTAGATAAAATCACTAATGACCTGTTTTTAGCTTCAGACCAAGGCTTCATCTCGCTGTTGGTTCTACTAGATCTTAGTGCTGCATTCGACACTATAGACCATGATCTCCTCCTAGATCGGTTACAAAATTACATCGGCATTCAGGGACAGGCATTAAGCTGGTTTAAATCCTACCTGTCCGATCGTTACCATTTCGTAGATTTAAATGGAGAGCTATCCAGGCTAATGCAAGTAAATTATGGCGTGCCGCAAGGTTCAGTTCTAGGACCCCTGCTCTTCACAATATACATGCTTCCGTTAGGAAATATTATTAGAAGGCATGGAATTAGCTTCCATTGTTATGCTGATGATACTCAGCTATATATCTCATCTAAACCAGGCGATATAGCTCAATTAACTCAGATAACTGAGTGTGTTAAGGAAATAAGAGATTGGATGACCCATAACTTTCTACTTTTAAATTCCGATAAGACTGAGATTCTGCTCATCGGCCCAAAAACTAGTATACAGAAGCTCCAGCATCTCAACCTGCATTTAGACGGATGTTCTGTAACCACTAGTTCAACGGTAAAAGACCTGGGAGTTATTTTAGACAGCAACTTGTCTTTCAAATATCATATCAACCAAGTTACAAAAACAGCCTTCTTTCACCTTAGAAATATTTCTAAGTTAAGAAATATGTTGTCTATATCCGATGCAGAGAAGCTCGTCCATGCGTTTATGACCTCCAGAATAGACTACTGTAATGCATTACTAGGTGGATGTCCTGCGTCATTAATAAACAAGCTTCAGTTAGTTCAGAATGCGGCAGCAAGAGTTCTTACAAGGTCAAGAAAATATGATCACATAACCCCGATCTTATCGTCCCTACATTGGCTTCCTGTTAAGTTTCGAATAGACTACAAACTATTACTTCTCACTTATAAAGCACTAAATGGTTTGGCTCCCATGTATCTATCCAGTCTTTTAACTCGCTACAATCCGCCACGCTCCCTGAGATCTCAAAACTCTGGGCTTCTAGTAGTTCCTAGAATAGCAAAGTCCACTAAAGGTGGTAGAGCATTTTCACATTTAGCTCCTAAACTCTGGAATAGTCTTCCTGACAGTGTTCGGGGCTCAGACACACTCACCCAGTTTAAGTGTAGATTAAAAACATATCTTTTTAGCAAAGCCTACACATAACACACATCACATATCATAACATTGTGCTCCAGAACAACTGATCACATGCACATTATCAACTTGTGCTGTTAATATCATGAACAGCTGCTACGCTAATTCCTCTCCACTGCTTCTCTTTCTCTCCCCATCCCGAGACACCCTGAGGTTTGACCAGCTCCAGTCACCTCCCACCATCTTGATGATTATGGACCTTTGAAGAAGTAGATGCCGAACTCGCAAACATCCCGAACCATCTAGAGACGTACCAGTGCCATTTGGATCCCGCTACATGTGTGGAGTTTGACATTGGACCTCCTGGAGTGTTTAAAGGCTCTGGCATGGAGAAGCTGATGCTGGATCTGTGATGATCACAAATGCTGAGCTCATAAAACTAGGAGCTACTAACCATATAGACTGTATAAGACTGCAGAAAGAACATCACTTATAATCTTATACTCCAGTAATCATGTTAGTTCTCACTCTCCAGTGTTCTGTATTGTTGAAAGATTTATGATCAAACTCTTGATGTCACCCAAATGAGGATGGGTCAAGAGTCAAGTCAAGAGAGTCAAGAGGCTTTTATTGTCATTTCTACTATACACAGTGGTACACAGTACACAGTGCAGACAGACGACACAAGACAAGACACAAAACCCTATATAGCGCCGACCAGTAAACCTACTGTATACTAGATTATACAGTACTGTACAAGAAAACTGTAAAAACTATACAAAATATAAACTAGGGTTGTGAGTGTAAACAGTGTAGTGCAAAAAATACAGCAGCAGTCGAAGGTGCAAAAACAGCATGTAAACAGTATAATACAGTGAATACAGTGAAAGTGATAAATGTGCAAAAACAACAGTTGAGAGTATGGTACAGTTAAGGATAATAAATAATAAATAAATGAATGGTGGTGGAATGAATTGAGATGAGTGTGTGTTAGGTGTTAAGTCCAGGAAAAATGTTTTTAGTTCGTTACACACATTTGAGTGAGTGTGTGTGTGTGTGTGTGGGGGAGAGTTCCGTTTCAGTTCTGTGTGTTGAGAAGCCTGATGGATTGTGGGAAGAAACTGTTGCATAGTCTTGTTGTGGTGGCCCGAATGCTTCGGAACCGTTTTCCTGAAGGTAGAAGTGTAAAAAGTGTGTGTGAGGGGTGTGTGTGATCGTCCACAATGCTGTGTGCTTTGCGGATGCAGCGTGTAGTGTAAATGTCCATGAAAAAGGGGAGAGAGATTCCGATGATCTTCTCAGCTGTCCTCACTATCCTCTGTAGGGACTTGCGGTCCGAGACGGTGCAGTTCCCAAACCAGGCAGTGATGCAGCTGCTCAAGATGCTCTCAATGGTCCCTCTGTAGAACATGGACAGGATGGGGGGAGGGAGGTGGGTTTTCCTCAGCCTTCTCAGAAAGTATAGACGCTGCTGGGCTTTCTTGGTGATGGAGCTGGTGTTAAGTGACCAGGTGAGGTTGTCTGCCAGATGAACACCAAGGAATTTGGTGCTCTTGACGATCTCCACTGAGGATCCATCAATAATCAGTGGAGATTGGTCGCTCTGTGCTCTCCTGAAGTCCACAACCATCTCTTTCGTTTTGTCCATGTTCAGAGACAGGTTGTTTGCTCCACACCAGGCAGTTAGCCGATGCACCTCTTCTCTATATGCTGACTCGTCGTTCTTGCTGATTAGACCCACCACGGTCATGTCATCAGCGAACTTGATGATGTGGTTCGAGCTGTGCATTGCTACACAGTCGTGAGTCAGCAGAGTGAACAGCAGTGGGCTGAGCACACAGCCCTGGGGGGCCCCAGTGCTCAGTGTGGTGGTGCTGGAGATGCTGTTCCCGATCCTGACTGACTTAGGTCTCCCAGTCAGGAAGTCCAGGATCCAGTTACAGAGGGAGGTGTTCAGGCCCAGAAGGTTCAACTTCTCGATCAGGTGCTGAGGAATGATTGTGTTGAATGCTGAGCTGAAGTCAATGAACAGCATTCGCACATAAGAGTCCTTGTTATCCAGGTGGGTGAGGGCCAGATGAAGGGTTGTGGAGATAGCATCGTCTGTGGAACGGTTTGGACGATACGCAAACTGTATGGGGTCCAAGGAGGGTGGAAGCTGTGTCTTAATGTGCCTCATGACGAGCCTCTCGAAGCACTTCATCACGATGGGTGTGAGCGCGACGGGACGATAGTCATTGAGGCAGGAGACAGAAGACTTCTTCGGCACGGGAACAATGGTCGTTGTCTTGAGGCACGTGGGAACAACGTTGCTGCTCAGGGAGATGTTGAAGATGTCAGTGAGGACATCTGCTAGCTGTTCTGCACATTCCCTGAGCACTCTGCCAGGAATGTTGTCAGGTCCAGCAGACTTCCCTGGGTTAACTCTGCATAGAGTTTTCCTCACTTCAGCTGTGGTTAGACAGAGCACCTGGTCAGTGGGAGGAGGGATTGTCTTCCTCGCCACCACGTTGTTCTGCACCTCGAACCGGGCGTAGAAGTCGTTCAGCACATCTGGGAGGGAGGGGTCACGGTCACAAGCAGGTGATGTGGTCTTGTAATTCGTGATCGCCTGGATGCCCTGCCACATGCGCCGGGTGTCTCCACTGTCCTGGAAGTGGTTGTGGATTTTCTTCGCGTGCGCGCGCTTCGCCTCTCTGATGGCACGAGACAGTTTGGCCCTTGCTGTTTTTAAGGCCACCTTGTCCCCTGTTCTGAAGGCAGAGTCTCTTTGTTTCAGCAGCGCACGCACATTTGCAGTCATCCACGGTTTCTGGTTGGAGCGTGTAGTGATGGTCTTGGAGATGGTCACATCATCAACGCACTTGCTGATGTAGCAGGTCACTGATGACGTGTACTCCTCCAAGTTGATGGAATCGCCATTGGTTGCAGCCTCTCTAAACATGTCCCAGTCAGTGCACTCAAAACAGTCCTGAAGAGCAGAAGTAGCTCCTTCTGGCCAGGTTTTCACCTGTTTCAGAACCGGTTTAGAGCGTCTGACGAGCGGTCTGTATGCTGGGATCAACATAACAGAGCTGTGGTCTGAGTATCCGAGATGGGGGCGGGGCTCCGCACGATACGCGCCGGGGATGTTTGTGTAAACAAGATCCAGCGTGTTCGCTCCTCTCGTTGCAAAGTCCACATGCTGATGGAGTTTAGGAAGCACAGTCTTGAGATTCGCATGGTTGAAATCTCCGGCGATAATAAACAATCCGTCGGGGTGAGCATTCTGCAGGTCGCTAATAGCGGCGTAGAGTTCACTCAGTGCCTCAAAGCTGCTTTGAGACAATGTCTGTTGTGAAAAGCGCTATACAAATAAACCTGACTTGACTTGACTTGACTTTCCCATAACTTCATGGTGTAACTGATCAACTTTATTCCCCTGTAGTTACTGCAGTATTTCAGGGGACATTTGCAGGCACATATTTATTGTTCTTAAAAATAGGTACCAGCACACTTCTTCTCTATTCCTTAGGTATTCTCTCACCTTCCAGTATCTTGTTAAACAATCAGGTTAAAAAACCCTCTGCTATCTCTTTTAAACATATCCATGCTTCTACCGGTATGTCATCTGGTCCAACTGCCTTTTCACTCTTCATCCTCTTAATCGCTGCTCTCACTTCCTACTTACTGATCCTATCCACATCCTCACTTTGTTTTATTTTCCTCATTCATCAGCTGCTCAAAATACTCTCTTCACTTCACCTTCACACACTCCTCACTAGTTATTACACTTCCATCTGCATCTTTTATTGCTCTTACTTGCAGCACATCCTTTATTTCTCCTTATGCTTTCCTGCACTTCTTTATTGCACCACCATGTCTCTTTGTCTTCCTTCCTCTTTTCCAGATGTCACACCAAGTACCTTTCTAGCTGTCCCCCTTTATCACTTCTGCAGTAGTTGCCCAATCATTCAGCACCACTTCACCACCACCAAACCCCTGCCTGACCTCTTACCTGAATTTTACCTTCAGTTTCCACAATCATGTCCTTCTTTTAGTTCTCACTCTCCTCCTCTTCTTCTTCACCTCCACTACACTCTTAGTAAACTCTTCCCCAGGATTACACCTACATCATTTCTCTTTCCATCCACACAGTGGTAGAAAAGTTAAAAACCACCTCCAAGGTTCCTGGCCTTACTCCCTTTCCAGTTGGTCTACTGAACACACAACATGTATACCTTTCTCCGCTCCATCATATCAGCTAACAATCTCTCTTTACCAGTCATAGTACCAACGTTTAAAGCACCCACCCTAACCTCCACTTTCTTACAATTCTCCTTTCCCTGCTGTCTGTAAATGTCTTCCTCCTCTCCTTTTCCTCCTCCTCCTTGGGCCAACAGTAGCACAAATTCCAATTTCGGTACCCTGTTGGCTAACAATACCTGTGGCGGTCGTTGGTAACTCAGGCCTCGACCGATCCGATATGAAATTGTGATTCGTGATCCACATATTTGATTTGGCACATGTAGCGAATAATTTATGAGTAATTATTACCGGTTATAATTAACTATAAATATTTCAATTAAGTTTCAGAATTGACGGTAATAGAATTATGGTACAATTATTTTATCTGTTTTTCCACCGAGCAGACAGTATAATCTTTTATCAAATCTAGGAAAGGTTATCTCCTCGGCCAAGAAAGAAACAACTCGCTACTTTGGTTGGTGAAATGCCTCCCCATTAGAATTTCCTTTAAGGCTAGGTGAAGAGAACAAAAACTGTCCTGTTTTGAGCCTTTTGGTGTGGGGGGGGGGGGCTATGAAACCCCCAATATAAGTGTAGGCTGTGAGGCCCAATCTGTGATTGATATGCAGATGTTAAACGTTAAAAGTGGTGTCTGGGACATGAGATCCAGCAAATCAACAAATAATCCTACCCAGACGCTACACACATTTTACACTGGATTGGAGTGGTAGCTCAGTGCTGGGATACTGATCAGAATTTTTGGGATTCAAGCCCTGTTATTGACAAGCTACCACTCTTGGGCCATTAAGCAAGGCCCTTAACCCTCTAGGCTCCAGGGGAAATGGATCATGGCTGACCCTGTGCTTTGATCCCAGCTTCTGAACAAGATATGTGAAAAAAAGAATGTAACTGTTATAAAGAAAGCATAGCCTTTAATTGTTTTATTTCGTATTGGCAGCCATAATAATTGGTTAGTCTTTAGTCAACTTACCACCACAAATAACCCTCACCTATATCTTATTAGGCATTTGTCCTTTCTGTATGCATGGTTATGGTTAGGTTATGTTAATGCAGGAGTCACCAACCAGGTAGCCCGCAAGGACCACATGAGTAGCCCGCGGGCCTTTTCTAAAAATAGCTGTTTCCTACTTTGTTAAATCATTGTAGATAATTATTATGAGAAATCATTAACATGATCAGTGTCTTCACATAGATGAATATCATAAAAATAATCATAAAAGTAAACTAGGCAAATTAGTTATTTCAGATCAAACTGAAAAATGTGTTTATCAAACTGGTAGCCCTTCACATTAATCGGTATCCAAGAAGTAGCTCTCAGTTTCAAAAAGGTTGGTGACCCCTGTGTTAATATATGTGAGAATTGGAAGTGTGTACTTGTTTTTTCCACCTGATTATTATGTTTGACCATGCAATTGTTATTTAAGCCCTAATAAATAAAGCAATATATAGTAGGAAGCCCTTTGTGTTTCACATGAATGTCTTATACTTCCATTGTAGCATATTTCAAATACAATTTAAAAACTTCAGGGTGCTCAAAGCTTGGGGCCACAGAAAATTATTAATATCTATTTGGGGTCATTTGCCCCAAAATGGTAGGAACACCTGACTTATTTTAAGCATAGGACCATTGCTTTGTTCAAGCTCACTGTATTCCCTAAAATGCAGTAACTGTTGTCTATAAAAGACACTGCTTTAAAACACATGCCTATATCCACCACCTCCTACATTCAGTACCAAGCAGAAGCAATGTTTCCCCAATCTATGTATACCACAGCAAAACTATCTTTTGGCTTCTCCCGTTAGGGGTCGCCACAGCGGATCATCCGTATTTGTATGTTTGATTTGGCACATGTTTTTACACTGGATGCCCTTCCTAATGCAACCCTCCCCATTTATCCGGGCTTGGGACCGGCACCAAAAGTGCACTTGTGCAACCCTAATGGCTAGGTTAGGTTACCTGACCGGGATCGGTGATAGTTATGTTTATTGATTTGTAAACAGGTTATTTCCTGGTATTACTTACAACCCTAATTCCAAAAACAAAAATGTTAAACCCAAAATATATTTACAGTAGAACATAAAAACATATGCAATGTTTCAACTAAACAGCTAGAATCCTGTATCAGACACAAATGGATTACAAATGAGTCTCCTTACTTTTCAGATGTATACAAACTGGTGGGAAGGGGGGATGCTACACAGTGGTAAACATGGCCCTTTTTTCAGACATGTTGTGGACATCAAATTCAAAATTATCTTACATCAACCAGGCATAACTTTATGGCCACTTATCAGCCATAACACCACCAGCCTAATATTGTGTTTCTTTTTCTCTTTTGCTTCGAAAATAGTCCTGACCCATCGAACATTATCAAGATTAACTTCTTCAGCAATTTGAGCTATAGTAGCTCGTCTGTTGGATTGGATCACACTACCCATGAGACTTGGCCACCCATGACCCTGTCACCGGTACACCACTGTTTTTTCATTTGGACAACTACTGACCAATGCAGACCAGAAACACCCCACAAGATCTGCAGTTTTGGAGATGCTCTGACCCAGTCGTCTAGTCATTACAATATGGCCCTTGTCAAACTTGTTTAAATCCCTAAGTTTGACCATTTTTCCTGCTTCTTATACATCAACTTTGAGGACAAAATTATCACTTTCTGTCTAATATATCCCACCTGCTAACAGGTGCCATGATGAAGAGATAATTTGTGTTAGTCAAGTCAAGTCAATCCAAGTTTATTTTTATAGCGCTTTTTACAATGGACATTGTCTCAAAGCAGCTTTACAAAATTTAAGAGTTAAGGTGAATAATGTGTATTTATCACTGATGAGCAAGCCATGGCGACTGTGTCAAGGAAAAACTCCCTTAGATGTTATGAGAAACAAACCCTAAGAGGAACCAGACTCAAAGGGGGAACCCATCCATATTTGGGTGATATCAAGAGTGTGATAATAGTCTTTAAACAATACAGAACACTGGAGAGTGAGAACTAACATGAGCACCGGAATATAAGATTATAAGAAATGTCATTTCTACAGTCTTCTACATTTATTTGAGATTATGGAACCAGGAGCTACTAAGCAACTCATAAAATAGCTCAACATTTGCAATCATCACACATCCAACACCAGCTTCTCCATGCCAGAGCCTTTAAACACTCAAAGAGGTCCAACATTCAAACTCCACATGAGGTGGAATCCAAATCTACTTATTTAAAGGTCCTTAATCTTCACGTGGTGTGATGTAACTGGAGCTGGCGCAAACTCAGGATGCCTCAGGATGGGTACAGAAAAAGAAGCAGTGGAGAGGAATTAGTGTAGCTGCTGTTCATATTATTAACAAACACAAGTTGATAATGTGCATGTGATCAGATGTACTGTGTGTGTTATGTGTAGGCCTTGCTAAAAATATATGTTTTTAATCTGCACTTAAACTGGGAGAGTGTGTCTGAGCTCTGAACACTGTCAAGAAGACTATTCTATAAGATTAGGAGCTAAATGTGAGAATGCTCTACCACTTTTAGTGAACTTAGCTATTCTAGGAATTACTAGAAGTTCGGAGTTTTGATATCTCAAGAAGCGTGACGGATTGTAGCATGTTAGAAGACTGGATAAATACACGGGAGCCAAACCATTTAGTATTTTGTAAGTAGGTAGCAGTACTTTGTAGTCGATTCGAAACTTAACAGGTAGCCAGTGTAGGGATGATAAGATTGGTGTTATATGGTCATATTTTCTTGACCTTGTGAGATCTCTGGATGCTGCATTCTGTACTAACTGTAGCTTTATTAATTTATTAATGATTAGTAATGCATTACAATAGTCCAGTCTGGAGGTCATGAATGCATGGACAAGCTTCTCTATATCAGATATATGTTTTTTAGCTTAACGATATTTCTAAGGTTGGCTAAGAAGGCTGTTTTTATAATATGGTTGATATGATTTTTAAAAGACAAGTTGGTGTCTAAAATAACTGCCAGGTCTTTTACTGTTGAACTTGTAGTTACAGTACATCCTTTTAAATGCAAATTGAATTGCTGGAGTTTCTGTGTACTGGTTTTTGCACGAATAAGCAAAATCTCTGTCTTATCAGAATTTAATAATAGAAAGTTATGGGTCATCAAATCTTTTAATTCTTTGACACACTCCGTAATCTGAGCCAATTGAACTATATCGTCTGGTTTTTATGAGATATATAGTTGGGTATCATCAGCATATAACAGTGGAAGGTAATCCCAAGCCTCCTAATAATATTTCCCAAGGAAAGCATGTATATTGTGAAAAGCAGGGGTCCTAGAACTGAACCTTGTGGCTCCCCATAATTTACTTTTATTAACCTGGATAGCTCTCTATTTAAGTCTACAATATGGTAATGATCAGACATGTAGGATTTAAACCAACTAAATTCCTGTCCCTGAATGCAAATGTAATTTTGTAAGCCAAGGAAAAGATAATGATCTATAGTGTCGAATGCCGCATTAAGATCTAGAAAAACTAACAGAAAAATTTAGCCTTGGTCTGAAGCTAAAAACAGGTCATTAGTGATTTTAACTAGAGCAGTTTCTGTGCTATGATAGGGCCTAAATCCTGACTGAAATTCTTCAAAGATGTTGTTCTCTTGTAAATTGGAACATAACTGGGCAGACACAATCTTTTCCAAAATCTTAGACATAAGTGGAAGATTTTAAATAGGTCTGTAATTTGATAGTTTGTTTGGATTAAAATTGTGTTTCCTAATGAGGGGCTTAATAACTGCTAACTTGGGAGGTTTAGGGATGTGACCTATAATAGTGAGGAATTAATAATATTCAAAAGAGGCTCACCAGCTGTATGTAACACTTCTTTCATTAGATTAGTTAGAATTCACTCACCGGTCATAGTTATATTGTCATAATGTTATAAGGGCTGAAACAATTCATTGAGTAACTCGAGTAATTCAAATACAAAAAAAAGATTGAGGCAAATTACTTGCCTCTGTGCTTTGTGTAGTCCATTTAACTCCCCGCGGACAATTATTGAAAGATTCATATGCAAGCCCATTTCTGCCGAATAAAAAAATATTTTGCCTAATTTTGACTTTGTTTCTCACAATTCCAATATTTTATTTTATTTTATTTTTTTGCAATTTCCAGGCATTTTTTTCTACAGTTGTTTTTCACAGAGTTTTTTTTTTTTAACGCAATTCTGACTTTTTTTGGTCAATCCGGGAGCGCTACCCCCTCTGTAGTGCCAGAAAGCTTTAAACATTGAAAATTAAATAGTCTACAATCAATAGAATTGCATAATATCAAACATCTCCTTTAAAAGTCTCTGATCCCTGGAGAGAACTCTGTCTAACAACCAGCTCTGGAGGAGACGAAACAAGATGAAGCAGAGGTGGCCATATACCAACAGCTTCAAACTTCTGTCCAGCAACATAGTTCCCTTTCAGGAACTCAAGCTGCGTCAACAACGCTTTGGAAATGGTTCCGCGTTGTCCTCACTCTGAATCACGTGTGTAATCAGTCGAATAAAAAGTGAGGCATCACAGACGGGGTGACGTGACGACCAGGAAGCTATTCAAAGTGCATGGACGTAAGGCGAAGCTAGCTTCTGTTTGTTCATGAAGCGCTGTGTGTATTGTCTGTCCATATTTGTTTAATATTTTATATGTGAAAAAAATTAAGGCAAGCAAGTAAACAAAGCACACTTTTCGGCTGTGTGTGGCTTGCCTGGGAGCAGAGCATGCTAAGTTGGTGCTTGAGTGAGCATTTGAGCTGTGCACATTGTGCTCACATGTCAATGAGAACGCTCCGCTCCCAGTGGGCACTTGACGAGGAGGGTGCCCCCGCTTCTTACGGTTCTGGCCCAGCTCTTGCCGAGGCGGGTAAGGCTTGCGCCTCAGCGGGTCAAGCCGCTGTATGACTACACACCATGGCGGTGTTACAGGTGTATCAGGCTGACCTGCTGCAAAAGCTAGACATGAGGGGCATTTCGGGCGGCCAGGAGGTCCAGGAGGCACAAAAGAGACCGCTATGGCCACCCTAGCCTCTACCAAAAGGCACTTATGGCTCACCCTATCAGATCTTTCCGATTGGGACAGAGCTGTGCCTTAAACTATATCCTTAAACTATATCGATGATTGGTTGATATTAGCTCAATCAGAGCATTTATCAGATCTTTCCGATTGGGACAGAGCTGTGCCTTAAACTATATCCTTAAACTATATCGATGATTGGTTGATATTAGCTCAATCAGAGCATTTAGCAGTCTGGCATTAAGCTGTCGTTCTCGCTCACATTAAGGAGCATGAGTTTTTGCTGAACGACAAAAAGAGTGTGTTTTCTTCATTACAGAGAACCACTTATTTAGACGTCATATGGGATTTGACTCTTATGCATGCGCAGCTATCTCCTGCCCGCATTGCGTCCATTTTTACGGCCATCAGGAGGATCAGAGAAGGGCAGTCACTCACTGTCAAGCAGTTCCAGAGACTGCTGAGGCTTATGGCAGCAGCATCTAATGTTGTTCGACTTGGCCTTCTGCACATGAGACCACTTCAGTGGGACCCAAAGGTTTTCTCAAAGAGGCAATCCGCTCCTTACAATCAAGGTCCCGAACCATCTTAACAAAGCAGCAGATGCCCTTTCAAGACAGGGGCTAAGAACCGGGAAATGGCGTCCCCACTCTCATGTGGTGGAGCAGATCTAGGAGAAATTTGGCAGGGCTCAGGTAGACCTGATTGCAACTCAAGAGCCAGAGGGTTGGCTCCATCACCCTTAAAGTCTATGCGTTCGCCAATTCGGCGCATCATGCCCTGTGGCAGGGCAATCACTGGGCAGAGACCCGCTAGTGACACGTTTTCTTCATGGCACCCGGAGGGGGAGGCCTCCGGTGCAACCTAGAGTGCCTGTGTGGGACTTGGCCATTTTAAACAATTGTTCATCTGCTATGGCTTCAGAGGAAAGGCCTCCCAAATAAGCAGATGCTGAGCAGGTGAGTTGTCTATGCAATTGCATCCTCTAACGAGTCCTCTGGTCACCCTGCTGCCATTTACAAGAAATAAAAAGTCATAATTGCGAGAAAATAAATCAGTATCAGAAACTTTTATTATGTGGCAGAAATGGGCTTCCATAGGATTCAGGCCAAAGAAAACAACAGCAAGTTTCTTAAGTTTGGAATCATTTAAAAATAAAACATAAACAGTGTGTTTACTTTTTTTAAATCTGAAATGTATTTATAGATTTTTATTTATTAGAGAAGTGAAGAAAAGAGTGCAGGCAGGGTGGAGTGGGTGGAGAAGAGTGGCAGGAGTGATTTGTGATTGTAAGGCGTATCTGCAAGAGTGAAAGGGAAAGTGTATAGGACTGTGGTGAGACCTGCTATGTTGTATGGTTTAGAGACAGTGGCATTGAGTAAAAGACAGGAAGCGGAGCTGGAGGTAGCAGAGCTGAAGATGTTGAGGTTTTTGTTGGGAGTGACGAGGACGGACAGGATTAAAAACGAGTTTATTAGAGGGACAGCACATGTAGGATGTTTTAGAGACAAGGTGAGGGAGGTGCGATTGAGATAGTTTGGACATGTGCAGAGGAGGGACATGGGGTATATCAGTAGGAGCAGTATATCGAAAATGTGGAGGATGGCGCCACCAGGAAAAGAGGAAGGCCAAGGAGGAGGTTTATGGATGTGGTGAAGAAAGACATGCAGGTAGTTGGTTTAAAAAAGGCAGATGTAGAGGACAGGGGGGTATGGTGACTGATGATCTGCTCTGGTGACCCCTAATGGGAAAAGCCTAAAGAAGAAGATGTACAAATTTATGGAAAATAGAGGTATAAAATTTCATCGCAGGTTTCACCACAGTCCTATAAACTTTCCCTTTCACTCTTGCAGATACCCTTCTATCACAAACCACTCCTGCCACTCTTCTCCACCCACTCCACCCTGCCTGCACTCTTTTCTTCACGTCGCTAACACACTCTCCATTACTCTGCACTGTTGACCCCAGGTACCTGAACTCCTCCACCTTCTTCACCTCTTCTCCCTGCAACCGCACCACTCCACTGCCCTGCCTCTTATTTACACACATGTACTCTGTCTTCCTCCTACTGACTTTCATTCCCCTTCTCTCCAGCGTATACCTCCAACTCTCCAATGCTCCTCATATGCCTTTTCCTTGGCTTTCGCCACATCCCTCTTTACCTGCTGCCGTATCTCCTTGTACTTTCGGCTTACTTTTCTCATCTCTCTGTCGATCCCAATTCTGTTTTGCCAACCTCTTTCTCTTCCTCATTCCACCACCATGTCTCTTTGTCTTCCTTTCTATTTCCAGATGTCACACCAAATTCCTTTCTGGCTGCCTCCCTTATCACTTATGCAATAGTTACCCAATCATCCAGCACCTCTTCACCACCACCAAGCCCCTGTCTGACCTCTTCCCTGAATCTCACACTACACTTTTCCTCCTTAAGTTTCCACCATCTTATTCAACTTTCACTCTTCACTCTCCTCCTTTCTTCCTTACCTCCAAAGCCATCCTACAGACCACCATCTGATGCTGTCTAGCTTCACTGTCCCCTGCCAACACCTTACAGTCTCCAATCTCCTTCAGGTAGCATCTCCTGCATAGAACATAGTCCACCTGTGTGCACCTTCCTCCACTCTTATACGTCACCCTATGATTCTTCTTCTTCTTAAAATAAGTGTTCACCACTGCCATTTCCATCCTTTTAGCAAAATCTATCACCATCTGCCCGTCTGCATTCCTCTCTTTGAAGCCATACCTACCCATCATCTCCTCATCACCTCTGTTCCCTTCACCTACATGCCCATTAAAGTCTGCCCCGATCACCAATCGTTCAGTCCTAGGTACACCATCTACCACTTCATCTAATTCACTTCAGAATTTTTCCTTCTCCTCCATCTCACAGCCGACTTGTGGAGCATAAGCACTGATGACATTTATCATCAACCCTCCAATGGACTATTTTCTTTGTTGCGTTCAGGGAAGCGCTTCTGCTCCTTCAAACCTTTTTGCACTATTATGACACCTTAACTCTGGACTGTCACTTCAACTCTGGACTTACACAGCACAGTGTTACTTTAAACCACACCATACTGCACATGGACACTTTAAGGACTATCACACTAAATCACTTTAAGCTGTTCTGTCAATATCTGCCAATCATGTATATACATATATTTTCATATATTTTCTATAGTTTATTCTATTCAATTCATTTTTGTTTTTATAGCGCTTTTAAAAATGAACATTATCTCAAAGCAGCTTTAAACAGATAATGTGGTGATAAAAATTAATAAGATGTTCTTTATAAGTGTAAGTTTGTCCCTAATGTGCAAGCCGATGGCGACTGTGGCAAGAAAAAAAATGGCATAAGAAAGAAACTTTGAAAGGAACCAGACTCAAGCGGGAACCCATCCTCATCAGGGTTTCACCAAATGATGATTTATTGCAGATAAACTATGCTGCGGGGTACAGTGATGGTGATCAGAAGCAAACTGTAGTCCTGAGTCAGTGTAGCAGACTGTTGACATTAACTACAGTACAAATCCATCCTCAAAGCTTCCATTTTTACTCCGGAATTTTAGGGAACCACCTAAGGCATTGATGAGAAACCATCCCCATCTGCACAGAGGGGCCTCCAATCGAAGAGGACACTATCCAGAGGCAGAATGGGGAATAAAATTCTCCCATATATCATTAGAATCCTGCACACATTGGCTACATTTTCCAGCAATCATTTTGTTTTTATTATACTACTGGCTGGAAATAAAAGGTTTGAAATGACAGGTGTTGCATAAGAAAACGCAACCACACCTGCCTTATTCATTATACATTTTCCATTGAAAAATAGTGATCTAAAATCACTGCTTGAGGCTTTGACATTTAGAATTATTTATAGTTAGTCATGGTTACTCCTGTCACTTTTTATTTAATATATTGTTAAATATTAACACCTCCGAACAATGGGATATTAGTCGCGCAGGTGCGGTGCTGAAAGCTAAGGGGTTAAATAGTATTTTTTATTTATTCACAAAAATTATAACCATATCAACAATTCCTATATTGTGTTTTAATGTTTTAGGAAATTAATCAACACTTTTGAGCTTGTCATACCATCTTTGGGTGCCCCAAAGCAGACCATCGTAGGAGAACACCATACCACCATGATGCTACATGGTCTTCTCCTGCAGGAGTGTCCAGTACCCCCAAGAAGCCAAATCACCCTTTTCACAGCCTGCTGAGGTTTCCCACCCATTGTCCAGCACTGTGGGTTCAGCTCTTACATACGCAGAATAGCTTCTGTTCCTGAATGGTCCCGCTGGTCCCGGTGCAAAACCACTGTATGGACCCCGTATGGACCTTACACTATAAATAGACTCCTTAAGCCTCTTCACCACATGACAGGGTCCTTGCCTGGCACAGTCCAATAAAGGTGAGTGTCTCTTCTGTCTTTTAGGCCCATAGACACATATAAGCTCTCCCGCATTGAAATCACGCAATAATGATCATATGTTTGCTTCTGGTGGAGGCCTGCCTGAATTGCATGATGAAGGGCAAACTCATGGGCTTATTATAGCTGGTCCTGTAACTATGGGGCATACATTAACACATTGGGGGCTTCTGGTGCATCTGGTGGGTGACCTGTAAGCAAGGAAGATGGGGTTCTCAGTTCTCTACCCAGCATGTTGTCTCCTGCACTGCACTCCGGGGAGCCATCAAAACCAGTGACAATTGCAAATACCAGTCTGTTTTATCCTGGCTTACACAGAGGGACAGTTGAGTGGCAAACATCCAATTATACCGCTTATTAATATATTATTATAACAGTTTGGACTCAAAATTGGTTCCCTTGTGGTCTAGTGGTTAGGATTCGGCTCTCTCACCACCGCGGCCCGGGTTCGATTCCCGGTCAAGAAACCAAACCCAACCATTAGGGTTGCACAAGCCAGCTCACTCTTAGTGCCGGTTCCAAGCCCGGATAAATGGGGAGGGTTGCGTTAGGAAGGACATCCAGCGTAAAAACATGCGGATTACGAATACGGATGATCCGCTGTGGAGACCCCTAATAGAAGAAGCCGAAAGAAAGTTTTTAGTTTGGACTTAAATGTTCTTCTTTTGTTAGATATGCACCACGGTGGAGAACCCACAGTAAGCAACCATGCCCTTAAGAAGAACCTCCGCCATGGTCTTCGACTTCTGATTTTGGACCGCATAGGCCTCTGAATATTTTGTAAAATAGTCGATTGTCACCACCATGAATTGATTACCTTTAGGGGTCTGTGAAAATGGTCCCAACACCTCCACCGCCACATAATCCATGGGACAGCCGTTTTTTCAGTGGGCATGGGACGGACCCAGTGACTCCTTTTTAGCAATGCAGGCATCACACTGACAACAGTAGGATGCTACATCCCTATGACAGGTGTTCCAATAGAACTACTTCAGCACGCTTTAAAAAAATTGGTTCACCCCAAAATGGCCTACCTTGGTTGCCCATACATTGCCGTCAAAACCAGGTGGTGAAATTACTTGGGCACTACTGTTTGCCACTTGGTTACGCCAGTTGTGGATAACACAAATCCCCTCTGCAACACTCCCATATTTAATGCTAATCCATCTTGCATGGACTACAGCCTCCTTGCCACTGGCCTGAAGGCCACAACCTCCTCCCACCCCTGATTCCACCCAGTTGAATACCACCTGGAGTCCTTTCACTGTTCAGCAGCCCATGATACATATGAGTCTGAAAGCATTGCACAAGATGTCTCCATTTGCACTTCTGGGGTCTTGTCAGCTGATTCCTTTCCCGTGACAAGTGGCCTCACAGATGCATTTGCCCTTGTGATGCTGGATAGTAAATTGAAACTCCTATCCAAGCCACCTGTCCCTCTGGCTCCCTGAATGACAACAGCCAGTGTAAGGATACAAAAGGAAGACCACAGAGGTGATGCTTGAAATTGCTGACTGCTTCCACTACAGCTAAACGTTCTCGTCAGGTTACACAATAGTTATGCTCTGCTCTGTTGAAGGCCTGACTGTAATATGCTATGACCCTCTCTTATTTTCACCCAGGCACCCAGTCCTATTTGAATACTGGTGTCTGACTAGCAGACTAGGGTCAGGCATGGTCAAGACTGGGGCATGACACAATCCTCCTTGAGGTGATCGAAAGCCTACTGCTGTTCTGGCCCCCACTGAAACCGCTGAGATTTCTGTGTCAGCTATTGTAGGGGCGCAGCAACAGTGGCGAACCCAGGGACAAATTCCCGATAATATGTTGCTAGTCCTGTAAAAGCCCACAACTGCCTAAGCCCAACTGGCTAACCACAGACTGCCGCAGTCTTCTGATAATCAGTGGCCACTTTCTCTGCACTCAGATAGTGGCCCAGAAAGGTCATTGCTTTCTGCATCAACTGGCATTTCTCTGGGTGCATCTTCATATTACTTCTTATTCCCCTCCCAGAATAAATAGGCAGGAGTCAGAGATCCAGTTTAGACCAGTTTAGCAGCCAATGACCATGGTTTATTTCCTTAACTTTAAAACCTAAAAACATAGGCATTAGGAGGTGTCCTAATTACCTCAAAAACAAGAAAAATACCCCCAATTTTTTACTCTCAAATCCAAACAAAAAACCTTAACCTTCTTTTTTCCTGCGTACCTCCCCCTCCCAAATTGCAGGTGACATTAATAAACACATTTATGGCAGGGAGCCAATGGTCTCAGCACCACAGTATTAATGGCTTATGCATAATTCATATTTAAGATATAAGCAACAACTTTATTTCTTTACTGACCTAAGACATTTCTAAAATAAAAAAAGAAAATGCAGTATACAGATTTTAAATAACTGCAAATTACTTTGTAAATAAATGGGCATATGTGATGCAAATATAGTATATTGCTTTGATAAGTATCCATCTCTCAGATTTTTTATAATATTACACATTTATTTTGCTAGTTTTTTTTTATTTTTTATGTCTTTGTTTTTGGCTGTAGTCCTGCCTACAACCTGCCAGTGATCTGTTATCTATTATGCTTATTCATTAGCTGAGGTTCATACTATCTATATCAACCTGGACATCCACCTTCATCAAACAGATGTTTATACTGTTCAGGGATAGGCCTTCACCGTACATTATTTTAAGTGAGGTATAGGCCCAAAAACTCAAGAGATTGTCAGTCAAACAAAGGATGTGAAGCAAGCCTGTACCAAGGTCTGCACTGGGGCCTTACAAGTCTTGTTCAAAGGTCTGAGATGAGTATTTGTGTTGTCTGAAATTGGGTTGTTTTACTGATTATGTAAGAAGACATTTGCACCATTGAAGCACCAATAAGTCTTTTAAACTTTTAAAAATGAAAAGACAATGGTGACAATACATTTTTCATGAATGAGAGTATCCATCGTAGAATAGTGAATTAAAAGCCATATAACAGTTTGGAAAGTAAGCAAATTAGGGGGGGAAGGCAGATGACTGAATTGTTTATTTTTTTGCCATTTACACAAAAAGCTGCATTTGGCAGATAACCAATACTGTTTGTACCTCTCAGAACACCATCCATAAAGAAAAGGAGGTTGATGGTTGTAGGGATATTTCTTTAAACAGCAGAGACAGAAAAACTGATCAGAGTTGAGGGTATGATAGATGAAGTCATATGCATGGCAGCTCTAGGAAGACAAAATACTTCAGAATGAAGAAGGGTTTCCATTGTTCTTTCTGGTTCTTTGTCATAGTATTAAAATGCAAATGTTTAAGTACTTCTACTTAAAAGAAAATCTTTTAATAAGTTTAATTTTTATTTTGGTGCTTTACACCCACACTGACTACAAAACATGTAGTCTAAAGGAATAAATATGTTTATCAAAATAAGATCCTGATCAATTTTCTCTGACATAGCCCCATTCCAAAAGTACTTTTTGTATAGTGCCTAAAACAAAGTTCTAACATTTTGCCTGTAGTCTAATGTCCACACTAGAACCTGGGTCAAGAGGCAGGCATTGTCCAAGATGTGAAGTAGGGTCAGGTTTGCCAAGCAGGCGTGAGAAAGTCCTTGGAAGAGCCTGTGCTGTCAACTCTTGGAATGGGCAGGTAACAGAAGGCCGCCTAAATGTCCTTTGGCTTGGGCTCCACAGGCAGCCTTCCCAGCCTCAACTTCCTTAGGTCAGTGGTAAAGTTACCACAATTCAACATTTGAGGCAGATATACAAAACAGATTATAGAGGCCATACAAAATTATGTAAACCATTCACCAGCAGTGAGAATCAAAGGCTATATTGGACTTAAAAAGAAGTGTTAGTTGAGCCATAAAAAATTGTGAAACCAAAGAAAGGAAGGATCTGCTCATAGTGCAAAACATACAAGCTCATCAGTCAAGCATGGTGATGGAAGTGTCATGGCTTGGGCTTGCATAGCTGCTTTTTGAATAGGCTCAGTAATATTTATTAAATATATAACTTATGATGGAAACAGCAGTATAAATTTAAAAGTTTTCAAAAGCATTCTATTGGCCAGTTTACAGACAAATACATTGAACCTAATTTATAAATACATCATGATACAGCAAGACATTGATTTAAATCACACTGCTAACACAAACAATTTTATGAGGGGAAAACAGAAAGGTTTTAGATTGGCCAAGCACATGAATGCTTAACTGAACTGAGTATGCATTTTGAGTATACATGCCTTTCATAGTACAGACAATGCACTTTTAAAAATTACTAATGACTTTCTCATGGCAGCTAATTCTGGTTTAGTTAGCAAACTTATCCTGCTTGATTTAAGTGCAGCCCTTGACACTATTTCTCATACTATCCTTCTTAATTTACTTATTTCAAATAGCATTACTCATACAACCCTAGACTGGTTTAAATCTTATCTATCAGGGTGCGGTTGTCAGTTCATCAATTTACACTAATTTAGTTCAAAATCTTCCCCTGTCCTTTGACCTCTTATCATCTACCTTCTTCCTCTCAACAATATCTTTTGTAAATATGGTATCCTTTTCCACTGTTACTCGGATGACACCCAACTATATTATTTCAGCAAACCTAATTCTACCCTCCTTCCTTCCTTCCTTCATTCTTGACTGCTTTAATGAACTTAAATCCTGGTTTATAATTTTTTTTTATTAAATAGTCAAATTATCAAATTAAATTAATCAATTTGATCTAAAATTTATATATTTTTTCCGCTTAATTGACAATTATTTGTTTACCCCTTCTACTTAGTTTAACAGTTTGTAGACACTACACTGTCATTTTAATCGCATATTAATAACATTAGATTAGATTAGATTTAATGTTATTGTTATTGTGCAAGGCACATGTACAGAGCCAATTAAATGCAGTTAAAATCTAAACAGAAGGGTGAATATTGTACAGAAGGTGCAGTATATAATAATATATACTAATATACAATATACTGTGCAAAGGTTATGCATAGATAGACATGTCAGAGGAAAAATATACTGAAAAGGCATGATAGTTATGTACAAGTATGAATGTATGTATGATACAGTATATACAGAATAAATATAGGTGGAATATATAGTAGTGCAATAATAAACGTGAGTTATGAATAGTGAAAAATTGCGTAGTGGATAAGCAGTGCGAAATACACAAAAATTGAAAGTGCATCAGTGTATTGTTAACATTGCATGATTATCAGCTGTTTACTGCAGTAACAGCCACAGAAAAAAAAGCTACACTGTTTGTGCAGGCTCTGAGGCACCTGTAGCATCTGCCCGAGGGGCGAAGGGTAAATAGTCTTTGGGCAATGTTTGAGGTAAGTGGTATCTTTGAAAATGCTCCTCGCCATTTGCAGACAGCGTTTCTTAAAAATGTCCTCCAAGGTGGGAAGCTAAGCACCGTTTTCACTGGACAGTTTTCACCACCCTCTGACAGGCTTTATAGTCCGACGCAGGGCAGCTGCTGTAACACACGAAGACTGCTATCCAAGATGGGTGCACGGCAGTAGCTCACAGCAGCCTCTCCAGACCCCAATATCGTATTTAGCCCGACTTTTCACAATACATGGACACCGGAGACAGCTGTGTTCATGTGTATGACCACCAGATGCTATTACAGTACAGAAATCATGCAACCACTAATCTGCATAATGAAGTAATTAAGAACCTTTGCGACCTTGGCTTGCTGCGACCTCGGCCAAAAAGACCAGGCCCCCAGCCCCCGGTGTCACCTGATGCCGGTGGCCGGGAGAGGGGACGTCGAAAGCGCTGCTCGAGGAAGTGGAAGCACGGCAAGCGGGCGGGCGTCCATGCTAGGCTAAATGCTAACCCTAGATGGCCGGCTCTCCCGTCCATTTTTTTTCCAAACGTCTGCTCACTGAACAATAAAACTGGATTACATCCGACTCCAGCGGACCAGGCAGCGAGAGTTCAGAGACTGCTGCTTCTTAATTTTCACAGAGACGTGGCTCAGCGACAGAGTTTTGGAAGCCGCCATCCAGCTAGAAGGGCTAACCGTGTTTTGTGCCGACAGAAACGCAACTCTGTGCGGTAAGACTTGCGGTGGTGGCGTGTGTGTTTATATCAACACGGAATAGTGCAAAAACTCTGTGCTTGTCTCACACTACTGCTCTTTGTTAGTGGAGTTTGTGACTGTAAGATACAGACAGTTTTTTTTACCACTGAAATTTAACACTGTTTTCATTGTCGGAGTGTACATTCCTTCCAGCGCTAATGCTAAGGAGGCACTGTGTGAACTCTACAGCGCTATTAGCGACCTGCAGAATGCTCACCCCAACAGATTGCTTATTATCGCCGGAGATTTAAACCATGCAAATCTCAGGACTGGGCTCCCTAAAATCCATCAGCATGTGGACTTTGCAACGAGAGGAGCGAACATCCCTGGCATCCCCGGCACGTATCGTGCGGAGCCCCGCCCCCATCTCGGCTACTCAGACCACATCTATGTTATGCTAATTCCAGCATACAAACCGCTTGTCAGACGCTCTAAATTGGTTCTGAAACAGGAGAAAACCTGGCCAACAGGAGCCACATCTGCTCTTCAGGACTGTTTTGAGTGCTCTGACTGGGACATGTTTAGGGAGGCAACCAACTGCGATTTCGTCAACTTGGAGGAGTTCACATCATCAGTGACCAGCTACATCAGCAAGTGAGTTGATGACGTGACCATCTTTAAGACCATCACTGCGCGGTCATCCATGGGTTCTGGTTAGATCGCGCAGTGATGGTCTTAAAGATGGTCACGTCATCAACTCACTTGCTGATGTAGCTGGTCACTGATGATGTGAATTCCTCCAAGTTGACGAAATCTACGACCATTTTCAGGACAGCAGAGACACTTGGTGCATGTGAAAGGGCATCCAGGCGATCACAAACTACAAGACAACATCACCTGCTTGTGACCGTGATGCCTCCCTCCCAGATGCGCTGAACGACTGCTGGACCAGACAACATTCCTGCTCAGTGCACAGCTAGCGGATGTCTTTACTGACATCTTCAACATCTCCCTGAGCAGCAACGTTGTTCCTACGGCCTCTAAATGACGACTATCTTCCCTGTGCCGAAGAAGTCTACTGTCTCCTGCCTCAATGACTATTGTCCCATCGTGCTCACACCCATCATGATGAAGTGCTTTGGGAGGCTCATCATAAAGCACATCAAGACACTATCTTCCAAACCGTTCCACGGACGATGCCATCTCCACAACCCTCCATTTGGCCCTCACCCACCTGGACAACAAGGGCACGTATGGACAAATGCTGGTCATAGACTTCAGCTCAGCATTCAACACAATCATTTCTCAGCATCTGATCGATAAGCTGGATCCTGGATCTTTATAGTCAGTACTGTATATTCAGAGTATACAGAAGGTTTACTGGTCGGTGCTATCTTGTGTTATGTGTATTGTCCCACACTGTCTTGTGTTGTCTTGTGTTGCCTGTCTGTACTGTCTGTTTGTACTGTTTTTCATCTGCACTGTTTGCACTAGGTTGCACTTTATGTAGCTTTATATTATAAAGCTCTCTATGTTGTTTAGTGAAGCACCAGGGTTTTGGAGGAACATTGTCTCGTTTTTACAGTGTAGTGTGTACCACGGTGTATAGTAGAAATGACAGTACAAGCCTCTTGACTTGACTTGATTTGAAATGCAGTTAAGGAGGATGCTCTCAATGGCACAGCGGTAAAAGTTATCCAGTATCACAGACGGGACTTTTTAAGTCTCCTCAGAAAAAACAGGTGGTGTTGTGCCTTTCAGATCAGGATAGAATAGTTCAGAGACCAGCAAAGAGGTGGGCTCCAAGGAACTTAAAGCTGGGTACATGCTTAACAGCAGCTTCGTTGATGTGAATGGGAGCATGCATGTGATTGCCAGCTCGTCTAAAATCCACAATGACCTCCTTCGTCTTCTTTGTGTTGAGTTCCAGGTTATGGTCCTCACACCATGCTACTAGGTGCTGGATCTCCTCCCTGTAAGCCGTCTCATCGTTACCGCTCATCAGGCCTACCACAATGTGTCATCTATGAACTTATCAATGCGGGTTGAGACATAGGCAGGTATGCAGTCTTGGGTAAAAAAAACAAATATGAAAGAGGGGACAATACACAAATCTGAGCAACCCCAGTGCTGAGGGTGAGACTAAAGGAGGTGATAGTGTTCAGTCAAACAAACTGTGATCTGTTCATAAGGAGGTCCAGGGTCCAGTTACAGAAATGTGTACTCATGCCAAGCTGTTTCAGCTTCAAAATTAGCTTGTGAGGGCTAACTGTATTAAAAGCTGAGCTGAAATCAAAAAACAACATCCCAGCATAATTGTCTGGGTTGTCCAGCTGAATCAGGGCAGATTGATGTACCGTGGAAATGGTGTCCTCGGCTGACCTATTAAGGTGATAGGAAAATTGGTATATGTCTAGAGTGGGTGGCAGACAGGCTTTAAGATGGGTGAGGACTAGTCTATCATAGCACTTTGTGATGACAAAAGTGAGTTCAATAGGACGAAAGTCAATAAGTTCTGTTGCTGTGGTGCTTTGGCACTGCCACAATGGTAGACTTGAAGCAGGTGGGGACAGTTACCTGGGCAAAGGACAGATTCAAAATGTCTGTGAAGACCCTAGCTGTGCATTCTCCCTGCTCAGTGTGGCAAACACTTCAGAGGCTCACCTATTAGCTCACCTGGTAATACCTCTGCCTTGAGCATTGGCTCTATGTTCCCCTTTCCAAAATGAACGTAGAAGAGGTTGGCTCATTGGGTAGTGATGCAGAACTGGTTGGAGGAGCTCCACAGGGTATCAGCCCTGAAAGAGGTGCACCACTCAAGGTTTACACATGCCGATGTTGATCCAAGTTTCCAAGAAGATCATGATATTGCAGTTGTAATCAGTCTCTGAGTAAGGGTCCAGATCCTGAGCTCATCCATTTTGTTTGCCAGAAAGCGAACATTTGCGAGAAAAATGGTAGGAAGTGTTGGTCGATGTAGGATTAGCCTTTATCCCAAAGTTCTCTGCATTTTCCTTGTTTCTGTTTACAGTCTCTGCGTGGCCAATGGATAGTTCCGGTCGGGATAAAGAGCTCACTGTGTTGCGATTTCCTTACAAGTTCCACTGGTACCTGATCAAAGATAAAAAATCAAAGTCCAAAATCAAAGTCCAAAACAGAATTGTGCAGATATGACCAATATCCAAAAGTGAATGTCTGTCGAATGGTATACTTTACTGACTCACGCAAGCATGCAGGGGAATAGTGCAAAAATAAGCACAAAAATGGCATATTTGGAGAGATGCTGAGCCAATGTGTATGCGCCACCATTTTGGTCTCAATATCACTCAGTCTGTGTATTTTTTCATTGACGTAATATAAACTGTTTTCATCCTTTACTCACTCACCATGCTAGTGCTTTCCTTGTTCATAGTCTTGTTATGTCCTGTATCGATTATTGTAATTAACTTTTATTGGTCTTACTCACATATCATTTAATCACTTACTTATCTCTTTGTAAACTTCATCTGGTTCAGAACTCAGCAGCATGTATCATTACTAAAACTCCCTTATTTCACCACATTATTCTGTTTTTTTGCAGCAGCTTCACTGGCTTCTGGTCAAGCTTCGCATTGACTTTAAAATCCTTCTTCTCACTTTTAAGGCTATTCACAACCTTGCCCCTTTGTCTGATTTGTCTGATCTTCTCCATATTCATGGTCCTGGTCATGGTTTTTTGTTCCGTCTGTTTGTCTCACCACCATGGGGCAGAGGGCTTTCTGCTCCCTGGCTCTGGAACTCTTTACATCCAGACATTAGAATCATTGACTCTTTGTCTATTTTTATATCTAGACTTAAGTCTAACCTGTTTAACACTGCAACTCTTGCTTCCTCCACACTTCCTAAATCTTAGTGGCCCTGTTACTCAGTCACAGTCGTACTCTTATTAAGTTTTTGTAATTGTTGTTTTGTATTTGTCTTAAGCTGTATACTGTACATTGTTTCTACAGTATGTGTTGTTTTATGCTTTGTCTTGTAACTTAATGTGCGGTGTTCTTGAGTGTTAAGAAAGACACCTATAAATAACATTAATTATTATTATTATTATTTTTATTATTATTATTATTATTATTATTATTATTATTATTATTATTATTATTATTTTATCTTCCAAAAATGAGACTGAAGGGAGAACTCATGGGCTTAGTAATCAAGAGAATAAAGCTGAACTGTTTCTATGATTGCTAATTTCAGTATTTTATTGGACAAAAATAAAAATTAAGACAAATAATAATATTAACTGTATTAGTCATGTAACTGACACAATACACTATGCTTTAACACTAGAATTACTGACTTTTTATTTTCTGGTGCACATCCTGACGTGTGAATCACCCCTGCGGAGATTTTCACAGTTCTTCAGCTCGATTCTCCCCCTGCTTTTGTTGTGCAAACCACCCAACACCTGTGAAGCCTGGAACATTTGCATTTGTTTACTGAGACTGAGAGAGAGCCTAGTGAGTTCAGGAGACCCACAAGGGCTTGAATTTAGAGCTTGAACTAGCAGAGTTGTCTTCAGCTTTACTGTTAAATTCTGCATATTCTTGTAAAGGACCCTTAGTTGTCAGAGTTCCTCCAGAATGGCTGCCTAATCTTCACGGAGTTGCTAAATCTCCTGTGATGTCCTAGGCAGCTTGTCATTGCTTGGTAAACTGTGTGTCTGCCTTTAGTTTAGCCTGGAGATACAGCCAGTTTTGATTTGTTCTCCCTCCAAATTCAAGCTTTTGTGGGTCTCCTGAACTCATTAGACTCTGAGGGAGATGGTGAACTACAGTTTGAACTACCAGTGGCCATTCGACAACGTGCAAAATTTCACTCAGCACTGACCATTCAGCAGAGTCACTCAGCACTGACCATTCAGCAGAGTCACTCAGCACTGACCATTCAGCAGAGTCACTCAGCACTGACCATTCAGCAGTGGTCACTCAGCAGTGGCCTTTCAGCATGCATTCTGCATCACGCAACCTACCGAACAGCAGCTAAGATAGCAAGAATCACCTCATACAAGATCAGTTCTATACCCAGGAAAGTTGAGTGTTCTGAATCCTGTACCATGTTTTGACTGACACGCTGGGGCGAGTACAATCCCCTGATCAGCGCACACCAGATAGTGAAAATCCTAACATTTTGTCCTTTGAGCTGGATAGGAAACCTTCCTAACAGTTGGTTGTGATTCTGTCCATTGTGACTGTGTATGTAAGGGAGTTGCATTGCATGACTACAGCACAGTGCTGTGCATAAAAGCAGAGCGACCCAGGCAGGAGAATCATTTCTTCTTCGCATTTTTGAGAACACACATCAGGATGGCCTCCGTATCACTGCCACGCAGGAAGAACCTCTCCGCGCAACAGGCTTTGGCCTGGCTTCAGGAAATGGACGAAGCAGACTCTGATGGAGGAGAGATTTCATTTGTCCAGCAGGTCACTGATACCTCCTCAGAAGAATCCTAAAAGAAAACGGAACAAGAACCCAACATGCCTCCACGGAAGATGCACCATGGTACTGGGAAGCCCTGTCTGAGCCAGACGGCAAAAGACGGCACTGTGTGGGTAGAGGAGGACATAGGAATGCCCAGTGCGGTAGCAAATCACTCGTGCTTCACTGCGCAAGCTGGACCCACAGAGTCTGCTAAAGTTTGTCATTGCCATAGTACATATGATATTTATATAAAACCATTTAGAGTGAGGTTCATGTAAATTTACCATTCTCTATTTGTTTATCTTCCGACAGCATAAAATTACAAGCATGTTTCAAAGCTTTCCTTTGCCTGTTAGACGTGGGAATGCTGCAGACCATCAGGGAGTGCACGGTCCATCAAGCCCGCAGAACAGAGCCGGACTGGAATTTGGCAATTCATGAACTGATGGCATTCATTTCAATTCTGTTTGTAAGAGCAATCATGTGTCCCGTTGGTGCCAGTGTTGTTTGCTGGTCAGAAAGCTTTCTGGTGCCAGTAATCAAAGAGACAATGCCCCGAGATAGATTCTTTTTCAGTTATGCAACACCTTCAATTGATGACAAGAACACGCGGGCAGAACGGGTGAAAACAGACAAATTTGCTGCGATCTCCTACATCTGCACACGCTTCAACAAGAACTGTGCTGAGAGTTTCACTCCAGGGGAACACATGACCATAGATAAGACCTGGGCAAATCCGGCCCAGGTGAGGCCAATCATAAATTATAAGGATGCACCAAAAAATCAGCCACAGGAAGTTTTCAGGAGAAATACCTAAATCACTGAAACAACACGGCAGAAACACAATTGTAATCACATAATAAAATTGCCATTCTAAATATGAGAAGAATGCGGCACAGAAAAGAAGTCAATCCGAGCATGCGCACTCCGTCTGCAGCGGACGTTTTTGAAAAGGCACGAAAGTTTTCCAGTGATGTGCCAAGGAAAAAGGCATAACAAAAAAAATATGGAATTCATTGCCTTAGATCACGTGGTCATCTTTGAAACATTCCCTGTAGATAATAATTATTATAATTTAATAATACGTTCCATTCACTTGAATGGGCTTCCAAACGTTCGGCAGGCAATTATTTCGTATACCAGACTTTGCTAATAATAATTGACCGCTGTCTGTCTGTCAATACTATGAATGGTAACAAATAAATAATAATAATTGATATTAATGAATAAAAAACTTTTGTAATTGAATTTATTCTTCGAATTGCAATTCATTGATTTTAGTAAGGTTAGGATAACAATAATTTTTTTGTTTTCTTATTTGACCTATACACCACAATTTCACAAATATTTACAGAATAGTTTTATTCTTCTGATGATCAGTACCAGCTATTCAAAATATATAATTTAGTGCATTTTGCAATGAAAGAAAGTTGAGCAGAATGAAGTTCAAGTTATTGTTGGTGTAACCCTCTGACACAATTCAGGTTTCTCATGTGGCCCCTTGTAAAAATCAATTGCCCACCCCTGCCATAGATGAACAGCTGTTCCCTACCAAGGTTCGTTGTTTATTCACACAGTATATCGCAACCAAGCCAGACAAATTTGGGATCAAGTTCTGGATGGCCACGGATTTGGAGACCAAATATGTCTGCAATGCATCTCTCTCTCTGCTTTTACAGTGTGGTGTACACGTGTTTACCCAAATGGCACGGATGTATTCCGTAAGACCAGCAACACGCAGGTGGCCAGTAGTGGTTTTTTACAATATGCTGGACCTGACGGTGGTGAATGCCTACATTTTGCACAAGGCATGCACAGGGTGGACAGGCAAAAGAAGATGGATTCTGAGTTTTCTTCTGGCCTCTGAGCTAGGTCTGAGCTGAGTAAAGCTGAGTCTGAGCTGAGTAAAGAAATGCAAATGTGCCAGGCCTCACAGGTAATGGGTGTGTTTGCACAACAAAAGCAGGAGAACAATGGAGCTGCAGGCCTGTGAAAATCTCAGCAGGGGTGCTCCTAGGTGTGAGGGCCAGGGAATTTACGCAAATTTGCGCTTTAGTAAAACTAGTGTTAAACTACAAGACAAATGTAGACCTGCAAGACAAAATTGGTTTACAGGGGTTACAAAAGTTACAGTTCCCTTTCAGGAACTCGAGCTGCGTCGAAACGCTTTGGGAACGCGCCTGAGTGTTCATGCTCTGAATAACGTGTGTAATCAGTCAAAAATTGGACGCTGGCCGTCACCGATGAGGTGACGGCCAGCGTGAGGTGACAGATCTGAGGACTGTCATCTCCAACAAAAAGGCTTCGGCAAAAAGATCCTGACACAGAACTTTCTGGGGATCTGGCTGTGGGGGGGCGTGTCACACCGCTTTTTCGGGTGCCCGCCCTGTCCCAGCCCCCTCAGGGACCTGGTCTGCTAACCCTGCCACCCTCGGTGCTTCAGGGCGCGGCCAGCTCCTACGAGCTCTCTCCTTGGTCTCCACCCGGCATCGCTGTGGTCCAAGAGATCTCGCCTCCCCTAAAACCGTCTCAGGGCACGGCCCTGGCTCTGAGCGTTCCGGAGGTCAGTCTCGAGAGGCTGATACCCTTGAGGCATTT
This sequence comes from Silurus lanzhouensis, assembly GCA_039877035.1. Lineage (NCBI taxonomy): Eukaryota > Metazoa > Chordata > Actinopteri > Siluriformes > Siluridae > Silurus > Silurus lanzhouensis. The sequence goes on along the minus strand of JBCEWE010000252.1, from coordinate 7,545,938 downwards.
TCTGGGAGCTTGGAAAGCTCTCCCAGATGTGTCTCGATGGGTCCTGCGTACTGTAGAGCGGGGTTACTCGATTCAGTTCGGGTCTCCTCCGCCCCGTTTTCATGGGGTTCTTCCCACTCTGGTGGGACGACAGCAGGCTCTGGTAATGGAACAGGAAGTAGATACTCTCCTGAGGAAGGGGGCCATCGAGGTGGTCCCTCCATCAAAACGGGAGTCCGGGTTCTACAGCCGGTACTTCATAGTTCCCGGTGGGTTGCGTCCTATTTTAGATCTACGTCAGCTGAACCGTTCTCTCATGCGACTCAGGTTCAAGATGCTGACCCTCAAGCAGGTTGTGTTTCAAATCAGATCCGAGGACTGGTTTGTCACGGTGGATCTAAAGGACGCGTACTTTCATGTGTCCGTCCTACCTTCTCACAGGAGGTTCCTGAGGTTCGCTTTCAGGGCCGAAGCTTACCAGTTTCGGGTTCTTCCATTTGGCCTTGCCCTTTCACCCTGTACCTTCACGAAATGTGTGGATGCGGCTCTGGTTCCCCTGAGGTCTCATGGCATCCGCATCCTCAACTACATCGACGATTGGTTGATCCTAGCTCAGTCAGAGCAGCTGGTGGTCCGGCATCGAGATGTCGTTCTCGCCTACATGAAGGCTTTGGGGTTTCGGCTGAACGCCGGGAAGAGTGTGCTTTCTCCTTTACAGAGAACCACCATCTCAGTGTCATATGGGATTCGACTACTTTGCGTGCGCAGCTTTCTCCTGCCCGCGTTGTGGCAATCCTTGCGGCTGTCGGGAAGGTCAAAGAAGGGCAGCCTCTCACTGTCAAGCAGTTCCAGAAACTGCTAGGGCTTATGGCAGCTGCGTCCAGTGTGATTCCACTTGGCCTGCTGTACATGAGGCCCCTTCAGTGGTGGCTCAGGACCCGCGGGTTCTCACGGAGGGGCAACCCGCTCCATACCATCAAGGTCATGCGGCGATGCCTACGTGCCTTGGGTGTTTGGAGAGATCCCCGGTTCCTAGCTCTAGGGCTAGAGCTGGGAGTCCCCGGTCGTCGCTTATTGCTAACGACGGATGCGTCCCTCACGGGGTGGGGAGCGGTCATGAGTGGTCGCTCCGCCGGAGGTCTGTGGGAGGGGCCCCATCTACTGTGGCACATCAATTGCCTAGAGATGCTGGCCGTGCTTCTAGCTTTGAAGCATTTCCTCTCAGACCTCAGAGGTCACCACGTGTTGGTCCGTACAGACAACACTTCGGTGGTCTCTTACATCAACCATCAAGGAGGTCTGCGCTCACGCCCCCTGTGCAGGCTGGCGCACCAGGTCCTCCTTTGGGCCCAAGGGTAACTCCTCTCTGTGAGGGTGGTTTACATCCCAGGCCGGTTAAACGAGGCAGCAGACGCCCTGTCGAGGCAGGGGTTGAGGCCCGGGGAATGGCAGCTCCATCCCGATGTGGTGGAACAGGTTTGGGAGAAATTCGGAAGAGCCCAGGTGGATCTGTTCGCGTCTCGAGAGACGTCGCACTGTCCCCTCTGGTTCTCCCTTACGCCTCCGGCCCTGCTGGGGCTGGATGCTATGTCTCAGGCGTGGCCGAGGCTGCGTCTGTACGCTTTTTCCCCCGTCACTCTGCTTCCGGGAGTTCTAGAGAGAGTTCGCCGGGATGGAGTCAGTCTCCTCCTGGTAGCTCCAAGGTGGCCGCGCAAATCATGGTTCGCGGACTTGGTGGCTCTCCTCGAGCACCCTCCGTGGGAGATTCCTCTGAGGAGGGACCTCCTTTCTCAGCTAGGGGGTGCCATATTTCACCCCCGCCCGGAGCTGTGGAGGCTGTGGCTGTGGCCCCTGAGGGGGCACGGCTCCAAGGTTCTGGTCTCTCCACCGAGGTGGTAGAGACCATTCTCCACTCCAGAGCTCCCTCCACTAGCAGGTTGTATGCCCCCAGGTGGCATCTATTCTGCTCGTGGTGTGAGCACCACCGGCTGGATCCAGTCCACTGCCCAGTTGGTTCAGTGCTGGATTTTCTCCAGGGACAGTTCGCCAAGGGGTTGGCTCCATCCACCCTAAAAGTCTACGCGTGTGCCATTTCGTCCAATCATGCCCCTGTGGCCGGGCAATCTCTGGGCAGAGACCCCTTTGTGACGCGTTTTCTTCGCGGCGCCCGGAGGCTAAGGCCCCCGGTACGGCCTAGAGTGCCTGGGTGGGACCTGGCCGTCGTCTTGGGGGCCCTTTCTGAGCCCCCCTTCGAGCCTCTAGCCGAGGCATCTTGGAGGCACCTTTCTATCAAAACCGCGTTTTTGTTGGCCATCTGCTCTATAAAAAGGGTGGGGGACCTGCAGGCCCTCTCTATGGCCCCCTCCTTCCTGGAGTTTACCCCAGGTATGGCTGGTGCCCTCCTTTACCCCCGTACGGGTTACATCCCCAAGGTGCCCTTGGTCGTCCCACGGCCCGTTAGGCTACAGGCATTCTATCCACCTCCATTCCAGGCCCCAGACCAGGAGAAGCTTAACCGGCTCTGCCCGGTGCATGCTCTGGACATTTACGTCCGCAGGACGGGTCTTTGGAGAAGGTCCCATCAGCTGTTTGTCTGCTACGGCCCTCCCAAGAGAGGCTTGCCTGCTAATAAGCAGACTCTGAGCAGGGGGATCGTTGACGCTATCACGTCATCTTATGAGTCCTCTGGTCGCCCCGCTCCCTTCGGGGTCAGAGCTCACTCCACCCGGAGTGTGGCTGCCTCTAAGTCTTGGTCCTCTGGAGTTCCCCTCCAAGACATATGTGACGCTGCGGGTTGGTCGGCCCCACTGACCTTTGTGCGGTTCTATAACCTGGACCGCAGTGCCACTCCTGGCCCCTCGGTCCTTCTCTAGCTGTGGTCACATACACACTGGGCAGGGACTGGTCGGTCTGGCGTGATTGGACACTCATTCCCAAAGCGTTTCGACGCAGCTCGAGTTCCTGAAAGGGAACGTCTCTAGGTTAACTATGTAACCCTAGTTCCCTGAGGGAACGAGACGCTGCGTCTCTGTGCCACACCTCCGGCGTCCCTGCGGCGCTTTCTTCTCCCTTTCAGAAGCTGCCGCTGGCTTCTCTCATATGCGTTTTATACTCCTGGTCGTGACGTCACCTTATCGGTGATGGTCAGCGTATAATTTTTGACTGATTACACACGTTATTCAGAGCATGAACACTTAGGCGCGTTCCCAAAGTCTTTCGACGCAGCGTCTCGTTCCCTCAGGGAACCAGGGTTACATACGTAACCTAGAGACGTTTTCAATAACTAGTTCACTAGTTCACCAAACAACTATGACTGTGTAGCAATGCACAGCTCAAATAAAATCATCAAGTTCGCCGATGACACGACCATGGTGGGTCTCATCAGCAAGAACGATGACTCAGCATACAGAGAGGAGGCACAATGGTTAACAGACTGGTGTGGAGCCAACAACCTGTCTCTGAACGTTGACAAAACGAAAGAGATGTTTGTTGACTTCAGGAGAGCACAGAGTGGCCATTCTCTACTGATCATCGATGGATCCCCCGTGGAGATCGTCAAGAGCACCAAATTCCTTGGTCTTCACTTTGCGGATAACCTCACCTGTCCACTCAACACCAGCTCCATCACCAAGAAAGCACAGCAGCATCTCTACTTACTGAAGAGGCTGAGGAAAGCCCATCTCCCTCCCCCCATCCTGACCACGTTCTACAGAGGGACCATTAAAAGCATCTTGAAGTCTTGAGGAGCTGCATCACTGCCTGGTTTGGGAACTGCACCATCTCAGATCGCAAGACCCTACAGAGGATAGTGAGGACAGCTGAGAAGATCATCGAAATCTCTCTCCCCTCTATTATGGACATTTACACCACACGCTTCCCTGCAATGAGGGAAGCGGTTCCGAAGCATTCGAGCCGTCACATACAGACTGTGTAACAGTTTCTTCCCTTTAAGCCATCAGGCTTCTCAAAACAGAACTGAACTGAACTCGAACTCACACACACACACACACACACACACACACACACACACACACACACACACACACACACACACACACACACACACACACAACTGTGTGACTGATCTGTACAACCCGGACTCAACACACACTCGTACTCACTTTGCACACCTATGTCTTCAGTACCACTCACATTACATCACTTCCCATACTGTAAACTGTTTACATGCCATTTTTGAACATGTTTCTGGATTGCTCCTATTGCTCTTTGCACAACATTTTGTTTACATTTTTGTTACTGTTCACTTTACGTCTCTTTACAACAGGTTTACTGGCGGAGCTATTTTTTGTTTTGTATTTTATGTTTTGTGTATTTGTATTGCACTGTCTTCTTTTGTCTTGCACTGTCTGTGTTGTCTTTGCACTGTCCTGTATTGTCTTGCACTGTCGGTGTTGTCTTTGCACTGTTTGCACCAGGTTGCACACATGCACTTTATGTGGCGAGGACACTAGTACTTAGCCCTGTGTTTTCTGTATTCTGACTGTTGCTGAATGTAGTACCAGGGTTCAGGAGGAACATTGTTTCATTTCACTGTGTAATGCGTCAGCTATATATGGTTGATTTGACAATAAAAGCTTCTTGACTCTTGACTTGAACTGCACTTGCATTTAACTCATTTAGAGTAAACAATTATTAAAGATTTTAGCTATAGATTTTTTTTTTTTTACAACTTGTAATAAAAATGTAAAAAAGAAAATAAAAGACTAAAGAGTATGCTTTAAGTGAAACTAGGTGTTTATTGTATACAGTAGATTGAGATTTCTGATATTCACACTCTGAGCAGGTTCATTATGTATAATATGTATATATTAATGCTAAAAAAGATGCAACATTTTAAGTACAATTAAGCAATATTGCACAAGTAAGAGCTTATATGTTGGATTTTAGCAACAGTTCAATGAACAAGCAATTCAAATTAACTGATATTTTAAACAAAAACATGGCAATTTTTGCTCTATCAAAAAAAAATAGTTTTATAGTGACACACAGGGTTGTAATGTATGTTTCCACATGGCACAGACTGACTGTCAGCCCATAGTTAGTGCAGTACTGGTTTCAATGTAATTAACTATTGTTTGAATTGCAATTTTAATTAGTGAAGTATTCAGTACAAGCAGAGTGATATCAACTCTGAAATGTACTAGTAATTTTATCATCAGTCTTGGAATACTGCTTGTCCAATGAAATGTGTGAACCACAACTAACTGTTGTATAAAAACATTGCACAAACTGACTCAGATGGGTGAGATATGTTCATTTCTGGTGCCTATTGTCACATTCATGTGGCTCTGTGCTCAGGGTCGGTATGCTGGCTGAAGGTCTGCTCCCTGTTAATAAGAAGAGAGGGATTAAAGAGATTACTAGCAATGCCATCTGAGAAAATTAAAAAAGAGGCCGGCTGAAAGGTGAAAATTATAGGCTGTTTATTGATTGCAGCCAGGATTACCTGCTAGGAGGCATTGCAGGATTACTTAGGTACATAAGCCCCACTGTGTGTTCATTATTATTTTAGATGGGCCAATACCAGCAAACTACAAATGGCAATGTTTCTGATAGTCTGAGACCAGCATAATTCAGAAGATAAAATGTTTATTTAATTTAAATACTTAATCAGTATCAATTTAGAATGCTTAAATTCATTTATACTTCAGGCAGTACCCTATGTTAGTCGATTTACACTAAACAAAATTATAAATGCAACACGTGTTTTTGCCACCATTTTTCAAAGATCTAAGACCTTTTCTATGTACACAAAAGGCCTATTTCTCTTAAATATCACAAATCTGTCTAAATCTGTGTTAGTGAGCACTTCTCCTTTCCCGAGATAATCCATCCCCCTCACAGGTGTGGCATATCAAGATGCTGATTAGACAGCATTATTATTGCGCAGGTGTGCCTTAGGCTGGCCACAATAAAAGGCCACTCTGAAATATGCAGTTTTATCACACCGCACAATGCCGCAGATGTTGCAAGTTATGAGGGAGCGTGCAATTGGCATGCTGACTGCAGGAATGTCCACCAGAGCTGTTGCCGGTTAATTGAATGTTCATTTCTCTACCATAAGCTGTCGCCATAGGCGTTTCAAAGAATTTGGCAGTACATCCAACCGGCTTCACAACCGCAGACAACGTCTAACCACACTAGCCCAGGACCTCCACATCCAGCTTCTTCACCTCCAGGATTGTCTAAGATCAGCCATCCAGACAGCTGCTGCAACAATCAGTTTGACTAACCAAATAATTTCTGCTCAAACTGTCAGAAACTGTCTTAGGGAAGCTCATCTGCATATTCGTCCTCATTGGGATCTCGACCTGACTTGAGTGGGCAAATGCTCACATTAGATGTCGTTTGGCACTTTGGAGAGGTGTTCTCTTTATGGATGAACCACGGTTTTCGCTGTACAGGGCAGATGGCAGACAGCGTGTATTGTGTTGTGTGGGTGAGCGGTTTGCTGATGTTAACGGAGTGGATCGAGTGGCCCATGGTGGTGGCGGGGTTATGGTATGGGCAGGCGTATGTTATGGACAACGTACACATGTGCATTTTATTGATGCCATTTTGAATGCACAGAGATAACGTGACGAGATTCTGAGGCCCATTGTTGTGCCACTCATCCATGACCATCACCTAATGTTGCAGCATGATAATGTACGGTCCCATGTTGCAAGGATCTGTACATAATTCCTGGAAGCTGAAAACATCCCAGTTCTTGCATGGCCACAGGCCACAATCAACAACCTGATCAACTCTATGCGAAGATGTGTTGCACTGCATAAGGCAAATGGTGGTCACATCAGATACTGACTGTTTTTTTATTAGCTTTATTCAAGCCTTTTATCATAAATTCAAGTATCAATACACTTATAGACTACATATTACTTCATTAGTGCCTAAAGGTCTTCACTGGTCCATAGGTTTGTACACAAAGACAGTTAATTTAATGAAAGGCTCTTCAAAGGCCATGATACTTTTATTACAAAGGTTAACCAAGGTAATTTAAGATACAATAAATGTAATAAATGCATGAATAAGATGTATAAAATGTGTATCTAAAATGAAATTCCAAAAAGGCAATGTATATAAAATACCAAAGTAGTGGTATTATAGACAGTATAACATAAAAACGAGAAGATACGATTATAGTTATTCATTGCACATCCTTCATTACCACTGGATTGGATTAGAAGCATGACAGGACATCTCCAGGTAACCATGGTTCCCTGAGGGAAGGAGAATGCTTTGGGAATGCCTCTGCATTGTCCATGCTCTGAATCACGTGTATAATCAGCACCAATGCAAAGCGTGGCATCACCAGCAGGGTGATGTCACGACCAGAAGCTTAAAAGCACATGGGGTAAAACCAGTGGCAGCTTCTAAAAGGAGAATGAAGCGCTGCAAGGATGCAGGCAGTGTGGCATCAAGACACAGTTTCCCATTCCCTCTGGGAACCATGGTTACATACGTAACCTGGAGATGTAACCTGCTCGCACTGGCCACATTCGTTTTAGCTTCTCCTGGTCTGGGACCTAAAAAAAAAATCTGGAGCCTAATAGGTTTTGGGACGACCGAAGGTACTTTGGAAACATACCCTGATCTAGGGTAGAGGAAGGCACTGGCCAGACCTGGAGTAAACTCCAGGAGAGAAGGGGCCACAGAAAGGGCCTGAAGATCTCCTACTCTCTTGAGAGAGAAGATGGCCAAGTGGAACACAGTCTTAACTGTGAGGAACCTCACAGGTACCTCGGTCAGAGGCGACAGGGCCTCCAAGACAATGGCCAAGTCCCATGCAGGCACTCTAGATTGCCCCGTAGGTTGTCCGCAGAAAAAGCGTGTCACCAACAGGTTCTTACCCAGTGACTAGGCCACAATGGCAGATACATAAACCTTCAAAGTGGATGGAGCCAACCCTTTGGCGAACTGTTCTTGAAGAAATTCCAGCACTGAACCGACTGGGCAGTGAACTGGGTCTAGGCGATGTTCTTCACACCATACAGTGAACAGGCATCACCTTGCGGCGTACAACCTCCTCGTGGAGGGATCTTTGGATTGAAGAATGGTTTCCACCACCTTGGTGGAGAGACCGGCCTGTTCCATTGCATCCAGCCCTAGAGGGTCTGGGGGTGTTAGGGAAAACCCTTGAGATGCAAAAAGGTCCACCTGAGCTCTGTAAAAATTTCCCCAGATGTGCTCCACCACCTCGGGGTGGAGCTGCCATTCCCCGGGCCTTGGCCTTTGTCTCAAGAGGGTGTTTGCTTCCTCTACATATTCAAGGCCTTTAGGGCTCGCCACATGTCCTCGATTGTATGAAGTAGTTTGCCCCTTCTGGGAAAACTCCCGGGTCTTGAGCTACCACTAAAAGGGTCTCACGTGCAAGAAGCCAAGTGAAACCACATTGGACATGAGACCCAGCAGTCTCTAAAACTGCTTTAAATTGAGTGACTGGCTTTCCCTTACTCTCTTGACAGCTGCGTGAATGAACTTAACACAAGCTGGGGATAGATGTGCCCGCATTAGGGACGAATCCAATGTTACGCCTTGAAGGCGTGAATGCAGACCTCCTTAATGGCTGATGTAGGAAACCACTGAGGTGTTGTCTGTACGGATCAGCATATGGTGATCTCTGAGGTCTGGAAGAAAATACTTCTATGCTAAAAGCATGGCCAGCATTTCTAGGCAATTGATGTGCCAAAGTAAATGCAAAAAGCAACCACTAATTATCCGCTTCCCACCCCGTGAGAGACAGATCTGTTGCAACGACCGGGAACTCCCAACATGGTGCTCTGAGACAGGAACCCAGGATCTCTCCGAACATCCAAGTTACATAGTAATCTCCTATGTAAGGATGGCCAAAATATGGGCAGGGAAAAGCTGCATGTGCAAATTAGTCAAATCCCATATGACGCCGAAAATGGTGGTTCTCTATAATGGAGAAAGCACTTGATGTCAGACTGCTAACTGCTCTGATCGAGCCAATATCAACCAATGGTTGATATAGTTGAGGATGTGGATGCCTTGAAGTCTCAGGTAGACCAGAGCGCCGGAATATAAGATTATAAGTAATGTTCATTCTACTGTCTTATACAGTTATTTGAGATTATGGAACTAGGAGCTACTGAGCAACTCATAAAATAGCTCAACATTTGCATTCATCATAGATACCACACCAGAGCCTTTAAACACATTTAAAGAGGTCAAATGTCCAAACTCCTCATGAGGTGGAATCCAAATGGCGCTGGTACATTTCTAGATAATTTGGAATGTTTGCAGGTTCGGAATCTACTTCTTTAAAGGTCTTTAATCTTCACGAGGTGGGATGTGACTAGAGCTGGTGCAACCTCAGGATGCCTCGGGATGGGTAAAGAGAGAAAAGCAGTGGAGAGGAATTAGCGTAGCTGCTGCTCATGATATTAAAAAGCACAAGTTGATAATGTGCATGTGATCAAATGTACTGGAGCACAAGGTTATGATATGTGATGTGTGTTAAGTGTAGGTTTTGCTAAAAAGATACGTTTTTAATCTGCACTTGAACTGGGAGAGTGTGTCTGAGCCCTGAACACTGCCAGGAAGACTATTCAAAGTGTAGGAGCTAAATGTGAGAATGCTCTACCACCTTTAGTGGACTTTGCAACACTAGGAACTCTGGCTGCTGCATTCTGTAATAACTGTAGTGTTTATTAATGATGCAGGACAACCACCTAGTAATGCATTACAATAGTCCAGTCTGGAGGTCATGAGCTTCACTGCATCAGATATAGACAACATGTTTTTCAGCTTAGCAATAATTCTAAGGTTAAAGAAAGCTGTTTTGTAATATGGTTAATAGGATTTTTAAAAGACAAGTTGGTGTCTAAAATAACTCCCAGGTCTTTTACTGTTGAACTAGTAGTTACAATACATCCTTCTTAATGCAGGTTGAAATCCTGGAGCTTCTGTGTACTGGTTTTTGGGCTAATGAGCAAAGTCTCTATCTTATTAGAATTTAATAATAGAAAGTTATGAGTCATACAATCTTTTAATTCTTTGACACACTCAGTTATCTGAGCCAATTGAGACGATATCAGACGATACAGATTTTGATGAGATATATAGTTGGATATCATCAACATAACTGTGGAAACTTATTCCATGCCTTCTAATAATATTTCTGAAGGGAAGCATATGTAACCTTTGGTTAAAGGTATTAGGAATAAAAAGGAACCGACTACGCCACCTGGGTTATTTATTCACCCAGGAAAATAGATTGAACCCAAAAGAAAAATTAAACCAAAAAAAGTTACAAAATTAAAAAAAATTAAAAAAAAAAATTAAAATTAATATTTTCATACAAAATTTGTTGCGAGAAAAGTGAGATATTTTCCAGCAATATCCGAAGGTAAATCACGCATCAAGGTAAGTTTTAGGATACTTCCTTGCTTGTGGGGATTGTCCCATTTGCCAGCCAATAGAGCTGCATGTGTGTTTGTTTCTTGGTTATGCAATAATTGTTTAATTAATGATAACAATTTCAACCCAGCCATTATGGATGCACAAGCCAGTGCACTCTTAGTCCCAAGCCCGGGTAAATGGGGAGGGTTGCGTTAGGAAGGGCATCCAGCGTAAAACATGTGCCAAATCAAATATGCGGATCACAAATGAGAATTTCATACCGGATCGGTCGAGGCCCGGGTTACCAACGACCGCCAAAGGTATCGTTAGCCGACAGGGTACCGGTGGAAATTGGGCTACTGTTGGTCGAAGGAGGAGAAGCAGAGGAGGAAGATGTCTACAGAGACGGCAGGAAAAGGAGAAGTGTAGGAGAGTGGAGGGTCGGGTTGCTACTTTAAATGTTGGTTCTATGACTGGTATAGCAAGAGAGGTAGCTGATATGATGGAGAGGAGAAAGGTAGATATGTTGTGTGTTCAGGAGACCAAGTGGAAAGGGAGTAAGGCCAGGAACATTGGAGTTGGGTTTAAACTGTTCTATTATGGCGTGGATGGAAAGAGAAATGGTGTAGGGGTGTTTCTGAAGGAAGAGTACAGTAAGAGTGTAGTGGATGTGAAGTAAGTTTCTGATAGGGTGATGAACGTGAATCTGGAAGTTGAAGGGATGATGATAAATGTCATCAGTACCTATGCTCCACAAGTCAGCTGTGAGATGGAGGAGAAGGAATGATTCTGGAGTGAACTAGATGAAGTGGTAGATGGTGTACCTAGAAATGAACGATTGGTGATTGGGGCAGACTTTAATGGACATGTAGGTGAAGGGAACAGAGGTGATGAGGAGGTGATGGGTAGGTATGGCCTTAAGGAGAGAAATGTGGAAGGGCAGATGGTGGTAGATTTTGCTAAAATATTGGAAATGGCAGTAGTGAATACGTATTTTAAGAAGAATTATAGGATCATAGGGTGACCTATAATTTAAAAATATTTTAAAATACCATTTACAGCTTACCAGTTATTTACCCACATTTGGAGAGACTAGACTCAATCCTCTTTTTAACAGAAGGGACAAACCACACAACAAATTAGTGCATAATTCTTAAAAGCAAGAATAAACCAAAAATAAACCCAAAACACACAAACATACTCTCCCCTTCTGTTTAAGTCTCAAAAGTCACAGCTCATCAGATAGTTACATGTGAAAATAGCTATGTAAATGGTACATACACTTATATACACACGTAAAAAGAGAAAAACAGTTAACTCCCGATTAATATTTAAAAAGCGTCCAAGCGGCTCATGGAGCAAAAATACCAAGCCTGTTAATTTAATACCCCTGCACAGGAGATAAATATCCAAGTCCTTACTCAAACATAGCACAGAACAGTTGCACAGAATAATCTTTCAAAACACTCAGTAATACAGTCGTTTATAACCGCGTAAGTGTAAACCAACAACCTAAATCGGGTTTATGAAACAGTTTGTAAAAACATATACGAAACATGTACTAAACAGCAGCTAGCGCTCTTTGGCCGCACCTGAAAAACAAACAAACAAATAAAACATTTCAAAAAGTTTCCCACTTCCCAAAAATAACCCACAATAAAATTGCTTACATCACAAACGGGGTTAAACTATTGTCACTATATGCTACCTGCGTTCATGCGCACATCCCTACAAACACACATTCTGACCATGATCAGCAACTAATAAAATAAGAAAAATATAACAGACGACTCACCAGGGGAAAGCAACAGGAAAGTATAAGTAAAAATATCTTTTCTAGCCACACAGCCTACAGATAGGAAAGGAATCAATGTGCCCCACTCAACTGTGCTTTTTATAAAGCCACGAACACGCCGAAATAATTGTGTGGCACAGGTGTGCTCAAGGTCAAAGTGCAACTCCGCAGCAGAGGGCGTGTCTTCGAATTTAAAATTCACCCATTATTTATACATGTCTAGTTGTCTTTATTTTAAAGACATTCAACAAGTCACACATATATATTGTGAAAATCAGGGGTCCTAGAACTGAACCTTGTGTCATCCCATAATTTACTTGCATTAACCTGGATAGCTCTCCATTTAAGTCACAAAATGGTAACGCTCAGACAAGTAGAATTTGAACCAGCTTAATGCCTGTCCCTGAATGCTGATGTAATTTTGTAAGCAATCGAGGAGAAGATAATAATGTTTAGTGTCCAATGCAGCACTAAGATCTTGCAAAACTAACAGAGAGATGTAGCCTTGGTCTGAAGCTAAAAACAGGTCATTGGTGATTTTAACTAGAGCAACTTCTGTGATGGGGCCTAAAACCTGACTGGAGCGTTCACATAGAATGCAAGCAGAATGTGCGTGGCACAATAAACAGAATGTGCAGAGAATCTGCGCTGAATGTGCACTGAATGTGCGCAGTCATCTCCCTCAGGAACTGACCTAGCTCCGCCCCCAACCCCAGCTCCCAAGGGGCGCCCCACTCCACCTCAGAGGAAGAGAGGCGGAGCTAATGCTCTTGTCGCAGGGGAGAGAAACCGTTAAAAGGCATGTTTCCGAGCCTGCGAGCAAATGCTGGACTGAGCAGGTTGAGGTTGGAGAAAGGGAAAAGCCTTCTCGAAAACCCTCTGTGAAGTTAATTTGTACACTTATTCATACTAAACCATTTCGGGATTTTGTTACAGTGCACATGTGTACCGGATGCAATCCTTTTTAAGTGCGGAACATAGTTAAAATCTGATTTCCCTCACAAACATATTAAGTGGTGGACAGCAAGTTCGTTTAGTCTCCGCCTCGCACTTTGAGCGCTGTGCCACTGTGGCTACTCACTTGTACATGCGCAAAATTGCCATTTCCTGTAATGGCTAATGTTTTTATGACAGTCTAGCAATATGAATTATTTTGTGTTTTATGTTCAGCTTCAATAATTTCTCTTAAAAGAAGGAAATCCTGAAAATTCCACATATTGAATGAGTAAATGAATGAAGGAATGAAGACATTTAGAACAGTTAAGTAGAACATATCTTTAAAAATGTTTAATTAAATGTAAAACAAACACACACATTTATTTATCCATTTATTCAATTTGATCAATATAGTAAAATAGTATATTAAAATAGTATATTGCATTCATTTTTTGATTTATTTTATTTCATTTTATATATATATATATTTTTATATATATATATTTATATATATAAAATATATATATATATAATTAACATTTTTTTAACCCAGCCATTAGAGAGGCACAAGCCAGTGCACTCTTAGTGCCGGTCCCAAGCCTGGATAAATGAGGAGGGTTGCGTTAGGAAAGGCATCCAGCGTAAAACATGTGCCAAATCGAATATGCGGGTCACGATTAAGAAATTCATACTGGATCGGTCGAGGCCCGGGTTAACAACGACCGCCACAGGTATCAGTGGCCAACAGGGTGCCGGTGGAAATTGGGCTACTGTTGGCCAAAGGAGGAGAAGGAGAGGAGGAAGACGTCTACAGAGACGGCAGGCAAAGGAGCAGTGTAGGAGAGTGGAGGTTCGGGTTGGTACTTTAAATGTTGGCACTATGACTGGTAAAGGGAGAGAGGTAGCTGATATGATGGAGAGGAGAAAGGTAGATATGTTGTGTGTTCGGGAGACCAAGTGGAAAGGCAGTAAGGCCAGGAACATTGGAGGTGGGTTTAAACTGTTCTATTATGGTGTCGATGGAAAGAGAAATGGTGTAGGGGTGATTCTGAAGGAAGAGTACAGTAAGAGTGTAGTGGAGGTGAAGAGAGTTTCTGATAGGGTGATTAACGTGAAGCTGGAAGTTGAAGGGATGATGATAAATGTCATCAGTGCCTATGCTCCACAAGTTGGCTGTGAGATGGAGGAGAAGGAAAAATTCTGGAGTAAATTAGATGAAGTGGTAGATAATGTACCTAGAAAGGAACGATTGGTGATTGGGGCAGACTTTAATGGGCATGTAGGTGAAGGGAACAGAGGTGATGAGGAGGTTATGGGTAGGTATGGCCCAAAGGAGAGAAATGTGGAAGCGCAGATCGTGGTAGATTTTGCTAAAAGGATGGAAATGGCAGTGGTGAACACGTATTTTAAGAAGAAGGGGGATCATAGGGTGATGTATAAGAGTGGAGGAAGTTCTATGTTCTATGTAGGAGATGCAACCTGAAGGAGATTGGAGACTGTAAAGTGTTGGCAGGGGACAGTGTAGCTAGACAGCATCGGGTGGTGGTCTGTAGGATGGTTTTGGAGGCAAAGAAGAAGAGGAGGAGAGTGAAGACTGAGAGAAGAATAAGATGGTGGAAACTAAAGGAGGAAGATTGTAGTGTGAGGTTTAGGGAAGAGGTCAGACAGAGGCTCTGTGGTGGTGAAGAGGTCCTGGATGATTGGATAACTACTGCAGGAGTGATGAGGGAGGCAGATAGAAAAGTACTTGGTGTGACATCTGGAAATAGAAAGGAAGACAAAGAGACGGTGTGGTGGAATGAGGAAGTGCAGGAGAGCATAAGGGGAAAGAGGTTAACAAAACAGAAGTGAGAAAAGTAGGCAGGAGTACAAGGAGATGCGGCAGCAGGTGAAGAGGGATGTGGCGACAGCCAAGGAAAAGGCATATGAGGAGCTGTATGAGAGGATGAACACTAAGGAAGGAGAAAAGGATTTGTACCGATTGGCAAGGCAGAGAGACCGAGCTGGGAAGTGTTGCAAGATAGAGCAATAAAGGATGGAGATGGAAATGTGTTGACCAGTGAGAAGAGTGTGTTGAGAAGGTGGAGGGAGTATTTTGAGCAGCTGATGAACAAGGAAAATGAGAGAGAGAGAGAAAGAGAGAGAGAGAAGGTTGGATGATAAAGTAGGAAGTGGATAGGATTAGTAAGGAGGAAGTGAGAGTACCGATAAAGAGGATGAAGAGTGGAAAGTCGTTTGGACCAGATGACATGCCGGTAGAAGCATGGAGATGTTTAGGAGAGATGGCAGTGGAGTTTTTAACCAGATTGTTTAACAAGATTCTGGAAGGTGAGTGGATGCCTGAGGAATGGAGAAGGAGTGTGCTGGTACAGATCTTTAAGCATAAGGGAGATGCACAGATCTGCAGTAACTACAGGGGAATTAAGTTGATCAGTCACACCATGAAGTTATGGGAAAGAGTAGTGGAAGCCAGGCTGAGAGAAGAGGTGACTATCTGTGAGCAGTAGTATGGTTTCATGCCGAGGAAGAGCACCACAGATGCATTATTTGCTTTGAGAATGTTAATAGAGAAGTATAGAAAAGGACAGAAGGAATTGCATTGCGTATTTGTGGATTTAGAGAAAGCGTACAACAGGGTGCCAAGAGAGGAGTTGTGGTATTGTATGAGGAAGTCAGGTGTGTCAGAAAAGTATGTGAGGGTGGTGCAGGACATGTATGAAGGCAGTGTGACAGCAGTGATGTGTGCAGTAAGAACGGCAGTCTGGTTCAAGGTGAAGGTTTAATTGCATCAAGGATCGGCCCTGAGCCCTTTCCTGTTAGCAGTGGTGATGGACAGGTTGACGGACGAGGTCAGACAGGAGTCTCCCTGGACTATGATGTTTGCGGATGATATTGTGATTTTTGGTGAGAATAGTGAGCAGGTTGAGAAGAGCCTGGAGAGGTGGAGGTGTGCGCTGGAGAGAAGGGGAATGAAAGTCAGTAGGAGTAAGACAGAGTACATGTGTGTGAATAAGAGGGAGGGCAGTGGAATGGTGTGGTTGCAGGGAGAAGAGGTGGAGAAGGTGGTGGAGTTCAGGTACCTGGGGTCAACAGTGCAAAGTAATAGAGTGTGTTAGGGAAGGAAAGAAAAGAGTGCAGGCAGGGTGGAGTGGGTGGAGAAGAGTGACAGGAGTGATTTGTGATAGTAAGGATAAAGACAGGAGGCGGAGCTGGAGGTAGCAGAGCTGAAGATGTTGAGGTTTTCTTTGGGAGTGACGAGGATGGACAAGATTAGAAATGAATTTATTAGAGGGACAGCGCATGTAGGACGTTTTGGAGACAAGGTCCGGAGGCGAGATTAAGATGGTTTGGACATGTGCAGAGAAGGGACATGAGTTATATTGGTAGGAGAATGCTGAGGTTGGAGCCACCATGAAGGAGGAAAAGAGGAAGGCCAAGGAGGAGGTTTATGGATGTGGTGAGGGAAGACATGCAGGT
This sequence comes from Silurus lanzhouensis, assembly GCA_039877035.1. Classification (NCBI taxonomy): domain Eukaryota; kingdom Metazoa; phylum Chordata; class Actinopteri; order Siluriformes; family Siluridae; genus Silurus; species Silurus lanzhouensis. The sequence continues at coordinate 7,529,365 of JBCEWE010000252.1, read as the reverse complement.
AGTTGCTGTGAAACAGGCAGATGTAGAGAACAGGGTGGTATGGAGACGGATGATCTGCTGTTGCGACCCCTAATGGGAGCCATTTCATTTAAAATGGTTTCAAATATGTAAACTGTTAATGCTCACAAATGTTAGAAATAACTATGTGTTAATAAAAAACAACAAGAAACTTTTTTGCATGTCTTCCCCTTAACCATACAGAAATTTAACAGAATCATCACTTAAAAAACAAGGTACGTACCGAACTGTCAATTTTGTGTACTGTTACACCCCTAGTACTATTGTTAATACAAATATAATTGCAGATGGGGACACATGGGATGTTCAGCAGCCATTATGGAATTGTTTGTAGTGGCATACACATCTATCAAACAACAAAGATCCTACAAATAAATAAAGTAATGAAAAGTGCCACAAATGAGTATATAGGGACAAATTAGTTAATAAGATTGATGTATATTTAAAAAGCATAGTATAAAATTTATTCTTATGAGGAACAATTATATTATGAGGGAGTATGTAAATATACAGTACTATAAACAGCCCACTCCAAAAATATTAGAAGGGCAAGGTCAATATCATTATTTTGAACTGAAGCCCAATTACTTTTTATATCAAAAGATGAATGTGAGACAATAATTCAGAATTTAGCTGTTAGTTTAAACCCTTTACCTACCTGAATGCTACATTTGTTGTTAAAATGATAAACCAACTTGAAAACAACTGAGTTGTCTATGGGAGAAGAAACAGTGAAAATCTACCACTGTTATTGTACAAGGATTAAACATAAAAAAAAATACAATTGGAATGTTGATGAATAAGAAAGCAATAATTGGTGTCCTAGCAGCCTGACATAAAATTAAAACTAAACTAAAACAAGAGCAGTTCATACCATCACCAATTGAGAGAATTGTGAATTAAAAAAAACAAAACAGCAGTCAGTGACACCACCAACAGAAGAAGAAGTAAATCGTTCATCAGCAGTAAGATTCAGAATGTCATATTGAAATAAGCAAAAAAAATAAATACAGTAATGGGAAACAAAAGTTGTGGAACCAAGAATAAGCTCTACTTTAAGTAATGGAAAGAAATAGAGGATCATGATTCTAAACATACAGTACAAGTACATGATTGCTTCTAGAATAGGCTTGCTAACCTTTACTGATGATGTATCACATGTTGATTGCAGCAGATTTAATTCTGCAGTCTACAGAAACATTCTGTCTGCCAATTTACAGATAAATGCAATGAAGCTAACCGGAAGAAACTTCATAATGCAGCAAGGCAACAACAAAATTCAACAAAGGACTTCATCAGTGGAAAAAGTTTAAAGGTTTCAGAATGGCCTAATAAAACTCCATGCATGCTTAACTCAAATGAGCATGTACAGTATTTCACTTCCTGAAAAGGAGACTGAAGTGAGAAACTCAGACTGGCTTGTTTGAGTATTTCTATAACTGTATATTTCTTAGGATTGTTCATGGGAAACAGTTTCTAGAGTTTACTCTGAATAGTGCCATAAACACATCCAGTGAGTGGCAGTTCTACAGATAAAAAAGCATTGTTGATCAGTTAGAATTATGAAGAATGGCCATACTTTTTCAAACTGATAGAAATGCTACACTAACTTAGATAGCATGTTACACAACAACAAAAATCATCTGGACCTAATATTTTAAATAGGAAAATGAATTTACTGTTCTTCACTGGTATTCCCATAGTCACTGGTTTTGATCCAGTAGAACAGCCTTGAGATGTGGTAGAACATTCACAGCATGAAAATGAACCTGAATAATTAGCATTAACTGTGTGATGCAATTTTGTTAACATGACCAGATTCTTAAACTACTAGTTTCAACATCCTGTAGAATCCATGCAACAGTGAATTGAGTTGTTTTGAGAACAAATGAAGACACTACCCAGTATTAGTATAATGTTCCATAAGCATAAGTTTTCTCAGGTCTGTTTGCCTAAATACCAAGAAAAATCAAAATAGTCTGTCAAATGGCATTAAGCAAATGCAAATTCACAGAATTTTATATGAACACATTAATAATAATAATAATAATTATAAGAATAGCTCTTATCGAATATGAGCTATGTATATCTGATCTGCCTACCTATTCTTCTAGCCTTAATTACTCCAAACATGGTGTGGCAGAGATGGCTGACCTGCTACCCTAAATAACTTTACATTTCAAACAAATCCGCACACAATCCAATACCCTCTGTTTCTATAGAAATATTACAAATTAGGGCATTTATCATGTACTTTAATAAATAAGACCCAGTCAGATTGGTCAAGGATTTTATTATACTTTAAATATATTTGAGGAAAATGAAAGGTGATCAAGCAAGAGAATTTGTTTTGCAGAATATTTTCTGTTAAAACATTAATTTCAACATTCATGAAAAAACAGAGAATCTCATATATAGTGCCAAATGTACATGGACAGTGTTGATACTACATGACATATGTATAAATATCTGTGAAATTTCCATCAGCGGACAAATACGGATAAAAACATCTATCAGTCTCGGCTGACTCTTTGCCCTTCATGCATCATTCATGAGCAAAACCGATTCAGTTAATTTGAGAGGACACATAAAATGGATGGGCTGTCAGAGAATGCTGGGAGGTTAGGACAAGACTCTACATACAAAGTGATCAGAAGGAAAAACAAATACTGTAATTGCAAATTGGAAGTGGATAAACAAAATGTTTAGAGTGTATAGTGCTTTGCATGAGTATTTTTTGCTTTTGGGCTTTTTGTACTCACAAACTGGAATTAAAATGGACTGAATATAAATGTTTACTATTCAATGTATACAATATGTCTAAGGTTCCATTTTGTTATTGTGATACATTTGGTGCTGGAAAATATGTATATACGAATAATTTATTAATTGCAAAGTATTGCACCTAATAAAGTGGTATACTTGGTTAAACCAACTTTACAGATACAAGTAAAGGTACAACTTTTGTTGGACATGTCCCGATAAGTGTTTCATAATCAGACTCTATTTTTGCCCAGTCTGGTCATGCTCTGCTTGGAATTGAGACATCAATTATGTATTTTCATTGGCACAAATTTTCAGACTGTACCACATTCAAGTTATAGGGTTTGATTTTAAGTTCAAGTTTATTTCTATAGCATTTTTCACAATGGACATTGCCTCAAAGCAGCTTTACAGAACATACTAATTATAGAACGTTTATACAACGCTTTATGTAAGAATCACTCTGGTATAGCCTTGGCAGTTATGCACCTTGTGGTATTAATTGGTTGTAACACAACAAATTAAAATATTTATAGCAACGGGTGAATACTTAAAAACAATATTTGCTAATGAATACTAATAGTAGGTAAATTATTTTTAATAACTTAATATGATGCAGTTAAGACAAGGAAACTGAAACTTCATTCACTGCACAATACATAGATTGATTATATGTTTCACCTCTGTTGCTATAGTGTGTAAATATATCTATACATAGGAATGTTATCCTTTATCATGATGTTAGATTTAAAAATAACTTGTGTTTTTGTCCATTTTATGGCTGTAATACAAACGTAATACCTAATTTGTACTTTGTCTGACCTCTGGGTTATAGCATTCTTTGTGGTTCTCTTTATAAACGTCAGTCTGATAGAATATTTATTATATAATACTGCATTTTATTTAGCAAAACAATATTGTTTATGTGATTTGTAGAGAGTATAGTGATGTATAGTGGTTTTAATAATTGTCATAGTCACAAAGCAGTTGTGCAGAAATATAATATAGCAATAAAATATATGTTAAGAGTATATATTAAAATGTATTATATTAATAATGGGCAAATCGAAGTTGATGGTGCAAAAAAAAAAAATTGAGATTTGAGTTGAAACAGACTTAATGTTAACCAATTTATTAAACTGAAACTGCATAGTAAGATAATTAATTTCCAAAATTAATAATAATAATAATATTAATAATAATAATAATAATAATAATAATAATAATTAATAATTAATTTCTTCTATAACTGTGTTCTATAAAGTCAAAAGTACAAGTATATAAATAGGAATTAATGAGCAAACTGAACCATTTTAATGTATTATAGTCTAAACTGAAAATCTATTGTATTGGACTAAAGTTCTTAACTGTTCTCTGATAGAGGCTCGTGTCATGTAATTGTTAAAGAAAATGTACACACATGTGCAGGAAGCAATCAGTGGCTGTGGCAAGACTAGATTATGTCAGCATAAGCAAAATAGAGAAGCCTGCCACCCCACCAACAATAATTAAAATATATTTGGGCAGACTCAAATTTAACTCAGTTAAAAACATTACTAAATAGCACAGTGCTTCTAACTTAGAATGATCTTATTCTAGCTTGACAGTTTTTAACAATATGTATCTCATGATATACTTTCTACCATTTTCTTGAAGACAGGCACATTAGCTATATGGCATTTACTCTGTCTACCCTCCAGCAGATTTAAATACATTAAATTAGGTTAAGATTATTAGAGGAAACTGACATACCTTAATTGTATAATACCCCTCTACTGACCCTGTGTCATAGATGGGCATCTGTAGTCTTGAGCACAAAAACAATGAGAATTATATGTAGATTGGATGAGTTCAGAAATCCTTTCTTATATTTTATTGCCAGTGAGCTATAAAATCTGCTGTAAAAAAGTTTTCCCTGTAACCCAAAATTGCATTTTACATACATGAGAAAGCAACCTAAAAAACTACAACAAAACACTTCAAATCAATGATTCTTTTTGAACTCTTCTAAAAGTGTGGTTAAATGTAAAACTATTTTAAACTATTAAAAAACTGTAGTTGAAGTAATGTTGACTTGACTTGATATATGGCACTTGCACATATGCATCAACACATAGTAGCCAGAAGAGGGCCATGAGCTTGTTGGAGTAATAGATAAATTCTCTCTAATGCTAGTGGCGAAGTTTAAATAAATACATTCACATGAAATTATTAATTTAATGTAAAAGCTTGCCTATAGTTTTAATAATTAAGTTAATACGATCCACAGCATACTAATCTGGAAGCATGATTTTTGTACTTGCTATCCATATGCATTTGCAGAACATTAAACAATTTTCTAGTCTATTGTACTATGACGTTTTGCAAGATCACGTCACAAGCAGGACGACACCAGATTCTATTTGTTCAGGAAGCGCTCTGTGTGTGCCTGTGTCAAAAAACAACGTCAATTATCTCGATCGGCACTGTGCAGCTGCAGAAGAACTTGCGAAAGTGGCGGGAAATCAAGCCTTACAGATGCTACAGGTGTTGTATTGTATACTGGTGAATCTCTGCTGTTAGTTGGTGCACATATAGTGCACACTTGGTAGGAGCGCAGCGCGGCACTTGGTAGGAGCGCAGCACGGAACGTGGGATGAGAAGCAAATGTACAGAATTAACAAGGCAGGTTTGGGGAATCCGCGATGCGCATTGGGAACAAAAGCGCAGCCGTTGAGAGAGTGCCGGTGGGAAGGCACGTACCAGGATACGCATGAGCGATAACAACGACCGCTGTGAACCAACATGTACCAACGATAACGGACGGTGAGAGTGTGGAAGTTTAAATAGGAGCTGGTGATGAGTGCTAAACGAGCAGAATATGTGCGCGATTGAAGCCGGAAACTTCAGAGAAAGCGCCGCCATATTGCCGCCATATTGATTTTCGTTTATCTCGATCATCGGTTATCTCAAAGCTTTTTGGCAACCCCCTAGAACATCGACATAACCGGGTTCCACTGTATATATATATATATATATATATATATATATATATATATATATATATATATTCAACTTCATCTGCCAGATGCTTTTCGCAACCGACATCACTGCCTCCATGCCAGGGTCTGAGGTGTCCAGGTCCAGGAGCAGCTTATACTCAGCCCGCCTCTTCAGTTCCAATGTCTCTCTACGCAAATTTTGGGGCTGAAACAGTGCGGTTATGTGGTGATGCACTGGGTTGAAGAGATGCTAACTATCTCTCCCTGGGTGCTGCATCATCCTGGCACTTCCCACCAGGCCCCTTTGGACTTCCTCAGCCTTGGTGGGTCAAGCCACTAGTTGCCTGCACACCATGGAAGTGCTGCAGGCTTATCCAGCTGACGTGCTTTGAGAGCTCAACAAGGGAGCTATTACAGGGGCTGATGATGTCCGAGAGCTTTTGCGGACCTGTGGTTGGTCCATGTCAGCCCTTGTGGCGACAGAGAGGCATATGTGACAGAGCTTTCCTCCTGGATGCCCCTGTCATACTCACTGGCCTGTTTGGCATTGTCAGGCCAGAACAAAGTGTATGAGAGACCTTGGGGCATCCGCATTGTGAACTATATCGACAATTAGTTGATATAACTCAATCTGAGCTTTTGGCCATTTTTCTCAATCTAATCTTTTGACAAAGATTGCTGGGTCTGATTGCAGCCACGTTAATTGTGGTTCTGCTTAGCCTTCTGCACATGAGACTCCTCCAATGGTGGCTCAGGGTCAGGAGGTTCTCCCAGAAGAGCAACCCACTCCACACTATCAAGGTCACATGGCGAGCAATACTGGCCATAGACGTATGGGGAAAACCATCATACCTGGCACATCAACTGCCTGGAGATGCTGGCGGTGCTTCTGGCTTTGAAACACTTTCTCCCAGGTCTGAGAGGCCGCAATGTGCTGATCTGTATGGACAACACATCAGTGGTCTCCTATATCAACAACCAGGAGGGTCTGTGATCTCAGCCCTATACAGGTTGGCACGTCATATGCCCTCCATGAGGGCAACATATATTCCAGGGTACCTAAACCTGGGAGCAGAAACCCTCTCAAGGCAAGGCCAAGGCCCAGGGAATAGAGGCTCCACCCAGACATGGTAGAGCAGATATGGAGGAAGTATATGTTTGCCTTTCCCTCTGTCATGCTGGCCTCGGGATTTCTGGAGAAAGTTTGCCAGGATGGATTTTGTCTCCTCCTAGTGGCCCTGCGGTGGCTGGGCAGACCATGGTTTCCGGACCTGGTAACCCTTCTCGAGCAGCCTCCTCTTAGATCTTAGCTGCTGGTCTCTCTGCTGAGGAAGTGGAGACCATTCTCCAATCCAGAGCTTCCTCCATGAGGAGGTCATATGCCATGAAATAGCACCTGTGGCTCAGCTTCCGTATCATGCTCCGCTTGCTGAGCAGTCTCTGGACAAGCACCCGTTAGTGACACGTTTTCTCCATGGCACCCAGAGGCTGAAGCCTTGGGTGCAACCTAGAGTGCCTGTGTGGGACCTGACCATTGTTCTGGAAGCCCTGTCTAAGTCTCCCTTTGAGCCCTTGCCCGAGGTGCCTTTGAAGTTCCTTACAGTCAAGACTGTATTTCTTCTGGCTATTTCCTCCCTTTCGATGGCCTGTCTCTCCTGGACTTTACCACAGGCATGGCCTGTTTCTTTCTCTACCCCAAACCGAGGTATGTTCTTAAGGTGCCCTCAGTTCCCCACAAACCATCATGCTGCAGGCATTCTATCCTCCTCCCTTTTAGGCCCCTGACCAAGAGAAGCTTAACCAGTGCATACGAAACTGTGGAGAAAGTAGGAGCAGCTGTTTGTCTGCTATGGTCCCTATAAAAATTGGCTCCCTGTAAACAAGCATTCCCTCAGCAGGTGGATTGTGGATGCTTTCTCATCCTCTTATGAGTCCTCTGGTCTCCCCACACCTTTCGGGGTCAGAGCTCACTCCACTCAGAGTGTGGCGGCCTCTAAGGCTTGGTCCTCTTAAGTATCTGTTCAAGACACTTGCAAAGCTGCAGATTGGTCCACCTCACTGACCTTAATCGCTTTCTATAGCATTGACATTAGGGCATCTTCTGGCTCCTCCATTCTTCTGTGCCTGAGCATCCTGGATAGAGCAATTTTAGGTCATTAAGAAGTAATGAATAATTAATTTGTGAAATCAGATATTTCCTAAGGGGAAGAGGAAATGTTGATTAGATAATGTGGGTTCCCCTTCAGGAACTCGAGCTGCGTCGAAACGCTATGGGAACGCTCCCATAGCGTTTATGGGCGATATGGGCGGTATTAAGAGGTTGATTAATTCGGGAAAGTCCCCATTGAAGGCTCAGGTACCAAATGCACAGCCCGCCACTGCTAAAATTATATATCATTATAGGAAATATATTACCATACAGTTTCATTATTACAACTTTATGATTCATATGAGTCAGATCTCTTTTTCCGTTGTAGTAATGTGTTTAAAATGCCTTTCAGGCTTTTTAGAACACCATAAGCAATAAGATAATGTTTTACAGAACAAAAGCAGAATTTACTATCTACAATTCTATTTAACAAGTAATAATAATTATACCGAAATGTAATTTTCTTTTAAAACTAAATATATGCACAGTCATGTCCTTGATGGTAAATAGCTTTCATTGGAAAATCTCAAAATGTCTAAAATTAGGAAGAAAAAAAGATCCCAACACATATTTGATTAACGGCCATGGCTTTATGATTTCTTGATATAGTCCTAAATGGAAGTATTAAAAAGTTTAGAGAATAATGGTGCTAACTAATGCTATTCTGTCCATGTGCATTACCACGCCTGTGATTTCTTTATTGACAGCAAGTTAGAACATAGAGCAAACATGAAATTTTGTGTGAAACTGGGGAAAATCTGCAACAGAGTTGTTTGACATGAAATATGTTTGACATACAGCGATGCTCAAATTAGTCGTACCAGTTGTGCTTTAAGAGAGGAAGAACATCACTGGAAGATGATGAAAGATCAGGAAGACCTGAAAAGAACACTTCCAGGACACATTTCAGAAATAGCAGAAATGCTATTTTAAAGTTGATATTGTGTAAATGTAGATAAATTAATACTTTATTAATTAATTAATTTATACTTTCCACTGTTCCTTCTAGTTCTCCCTTACACACCCAGTCCCTTCAGGGGAAAGTTGTAAGTTTTTAGTTCATTAGGTTCGTTAGTTTGTTATTCATTAGGATTGCAAGCAGTTGTTTATGCTTGCTTTTAAAAATACAGAAAAGAGAATAAACAATGTGAATGGTTTATACTTTCATGTCATTGTGTCTTTAAAAAAAAATACCTCAAATGCATTCTTCTAAAATAAAAGGCAATTATTTGACTTTTAAACAAGCTTTTAAAAAATAAATAAATAAATAAAAATAAAAAACAGATACCGCAAATGTGTTTGAGGTAGAAACCCACTTTCAGTTCACCAGCAGAATTAGAAGTGTCTCTGGGGAAAAGGAGACTTCACAATGAGGATAGAAAGGAAACAATTTATTGGCTAGTCTGAGCTTAATCTCTGTTTTTTTCTCTCTGCATCTCGCTCTGAGGCACACTAACACACACACACACACACACACACACGCACACACAAATACAAATTTTCTGTCCGTCAACACATCAGACTCGACTCTGAGTATATAAAGTTATTACTGATGACTGGTGCTTGTCAAAACAAACAATTTCTATAATGCTCCAAAACATTGTACAAAACATCTTCAATGAGACCTACCTGAGTTAACTTACTTTAGAAGTGGATATACACTAAATATCAAGACAGCTAATTTATCCCATTATTTGTGTGTATGTTGTAGACACCTGGCCATCATACCTATATTTGATTTTCAGAACATCAAATTCCAAATTTAATCCTCCATTTACTATATAATACCATCCAATCTTCTAATAAGGCTTTAAAATAGATCTTAAAATGTGGCTGTGGTAAACTTTCATTCACCACATGAGCATTAGTAAGGTATTGATGCTGAGCAAGAAAGCCTGGCATACAGAGCCAGGTCACTGCTCTGTGCTGATTAGTTAAGTTCCACTTGAATCTTGGCAAATAATGTCTTGTTGGGCCATGCATTTAGCACTGAGGGATTAGGAAATGTTTCACAACACTGTGAAAAAACTTGCATACATGCAACCCCAATTCCCAAAAACCTGGAAAAGTTTAAAAAATGTAAATAAAAACAGAATGCATTCATGCATTCATCCATATTTTATTCACAACAGAATATAGAAAACATATAAAATGTTTAAAACTGAGAAAATGTACCATTTTAAGGTAACTTTTTTTTTGGCTTTTCCCATTAGGGGTCGCCACAGCCGATCATTCGTCTCCACACCCCCCTGTCCTCTACATCTGCCTCTTTCAGCCCAACTACCTGCATGTCTTCCCTCACCACATCCATAAACCGCCTTCATGGCCTTTCTCTTTTTCTACTTTCTGGTGGCTCCATCCTAAGCATTCCCCTACCAATATACCCCATGTCCCTTCTCTGCACATGTCCAAACCATCTCAATCTCGCCTCCCTCACCTTGTCTCCAAAACATCCTATATGCGCTGTCCCTCTAATAAACTTATTTCTAATCCTGTCCATCCTCGTCAATCCAAATGAAAACCTCAACATATTCAGCTCTGCTACCTCCAGCTTCACCTCCTGTCTTTTTTGTCAATGCCACTGTCTCTAAACCATACAACATCGCAGGTCTCACCACAGTCCTATAAACTTTCCCTTACACTCCTGCAGACACTCTTCTATCACAAATCACTCCTGCCACTCTTCTCCACCCACTCCACCCTGCCTGCACTTTTTTTTTTCACTTCTAACACCGTGTGAACACCACTTCTTTAAATTCACTTCTTTGGTGAACTTAAAAACAAAACAAAGGACACCCAAAACTGTTGAGTGGCTAAAATCCTGTATCAGATACATGTTGGACAACATTCTTCTTCCATACATCAGCAACTGGTCTTATCAGTTCCCAGATGTATACGGACAGAAAACATGATACTACACACTGGTAAACATGGCTCTGTCCCAACTTTTTTGAGATCTATTGCAGCCAAAGTTCAAAAAGTTTTTTTCTTAAAGTGGTATATATTCTCAGTTTACACATTTGATATGTTTTATGTAAAATTATTTTGCATTCTGTTTATATTTACATTTTTCAAAGTGTCCAGACTTGTATGGAAATGAGGTTGTACAACCAGCATGTGGGAGAATAATGTGTTAGACTTATTGTTAATATCCAAGTATTTTGGTCTCCAGGGGCTTTCTGGTTTGTGGAACAAATTCCTGTCAAAGTACCTGAAAGTTGGCACAGCTTGTATTTATAAGGTTCTTTCAATGGAACTTAAACAATAAAAATCCACATCTGGATTAGCAAGCCTTATTGTGTAGCTGCACTGTTTTCTGTAAAAGCCAGTAGCAACTGTGCAAACCACACCAGAATTATCAAATGACCTATTTTGGGACGTATGCATCAGGGATGCATGCATTAACTCTTTTATCTGTTTAAGGATGCTTTTAAATGCAAATTTTCATTCCAAAATAAAAAACACCTCAACGCTTCTCATGAGTGAAGATACCACAACATGTATATGGAGACTTTTTTTTTACTATTTTGAGTGGGAGAGACAACTTTAGTTTTGTCAGGGAAAGCATGACATCAAGCTAGTGTTCATTTATTACTTCTGCTGTGCTGTGCTCCTGCTAAAGTGGGGTCTATATTCAACAATAAATAAATTCCAGGCACATGTAAATCTGTATCAGTATTTCGCGAGTATGTTGGTATGTTGCGGCATTTCTGCTAACAGCACTTGCACTTGGACCATGTCTGCTGCCAGCTCACATAGGTGTTCTTATGCAGTAAAGGCTCTCTAGCAGACTCTGCACCAGTATCTCTTTGTAGATACTTTGGAAAGTGGTAAAGTTTCATCATTTTGCACGTCTCTAATGACATTATGCTTCAGTGCAAAGCTAAAGAGTTTCCACTATTTACACAAGCTGTAACTTTATTGATGTTTAACAGATTGTATGATTTATTTATATGCACAAATAAAAATTTGTGATTAAGAATGAGGATGTATTTGGCATAGCAGATATCGTCTCTAGGTTACGTATGTAACCCTAGTTCCCAGAGGGAACGAGATGCTGCATCGCAACGCTTTGGGAACGCTTTGCGTTGTCCGCGCTCTGAACGGACTGGCCAATAGGCAAGTTGTGATGTCAAAAGAGAAGGTAAGCGCCCCAGGAATGCAGCGTCTCGTTCCCTTGGGGAACTAGGGTTACATACGTAACCTAGAGACGTTCCTTCATGTAAACCTTCAGGGTTGAAGGCATCAACCCTGTGGCAAACTGCTCCTGTTAGAACTCCAGAACTGAACCAACCGGGCAGTTAACTGGGTCTAACCGGCAGTGCTCACACCACACCGTGAACAGCTCCCACCTCACGGCATATGACCTCCTCTTGGAGGGAGCTATGAAATGAAGGATGGTCTCCATTACCTCAGCAGAGCGACCAGCTGCTACGAACTGTGCCCCCTCAGGGGCCACAGCCGAAGCCTCCACAACTCCGTGCGGGGATGAACCAGGGCTCCCCCCGCCTGTGAGAGAAGATCTCTCCTGGGAGGAATTTCCCAAGGAGGGCCCTCGATCAGGGACACCAGGTCCACGAACCATTGTCTGCCAAGCCCAACGAAGTGCTACCAGGAGGAGACGGGCTCCTTCCCGGCAAACTTTCTCCAGAACTCCCGAGAGCAGAACTATTGGGGGAAAGCTTGTATAAGGGGTGAGAACAGAGACTCCCCCTGGCGGTTGATATAATAGACCACCGCTGTATTGTCCTTGTGGACCAACACATGGTGGCCCCTAAGGTCTTGGAGGAAGTGTTTCAAACCCAGAAACAAAGCCATCATCCCAAGGCAGTTTATGCGGCCCGCTCGACAGGCCCTGGGCAGAGCGGCCACTTATGACCGATCCCCATTCATGACAAGAAGCGCCCAAGACGGGGCCCTGGAACAGGAATGTCGGTTCTCTCCACACATCCAAGGCTCAGAGGGCTCGCTGAGAGACCTTGATGGTACGGTGTGGATTGCCCTTCCGGGAGAACCCTTTGTCCCAGAGCCACCATTGGAGTGGTCTCATATGGAGAAGGCCAAGTGAAATTGTGGCACTGCATTGGACACTGCTGCCATGAGACCCAGCGGTCTCTGGAACTGCTTCACAGTGAGTGACTGGCCTTCTCTTACTCTCCTGACTGCAGTGAGGATAGCTTCGATCCGGGCAGCAGACAACCATGCCTGCAACTTGGTCGAGTCCCACACCACGCCCAGGAAGGTGGTTTTCTGTCATGGAGAAAGCACACTCTTTCTGCTGTTCAGTCTTAACCCCAGTCTTACTTTGGGGCACCCGCCTGAGGCTCTGATCGAGCCAAAATCAACCAGTCATTGATATAGTTCAGAATGCAGATGCCCCAAAGCCGCAGCGGTGTCAGCACTGCATTCATGCCCTTCGTAAAAAGATGCAGGGTGAGAGTGCCAGGCCAAACGGGCGGACCCGGTATTGGTAAGCTTCGCCCCCAAAAGCAAACCTAAGGAACCTCCTGTGTGTGGAATGGATGGCTTTGTGGAAGTAAGCATCCTTCAGATCTATCGTGACAAACCAGTTTAGCACACATCTCTGACATTATTACAGCCTTCTCATACTCCCCATACTATATTGTACATGATGGGGAAAAGAATGCAAAAATGTGTGCTTTCTTATATTTAGGAGGAAGGATCTTCTTGGACACGGGCAATCAGATCTTTTCACAAGAACATGACGTGATAATGCAACGCTGTATTCATATGGTGTCCAGGGCTCTATCTCCTTTTTTTCTAGCAATTTATCTGTCATCAGTTCTCTTAATGAGGATTTTATGAGGATTGGTTCAGAGCCATACATTTCCTACTTTAAAAAATAAATAAATAAATAAAGAATAATATGTGTCCTTTAATTTGTTAAAAAAATGTCAGATAAATCTGTAGTATTGCTCTACGAAAAATTACAGTTACACCTTAATTTACTTGCTTCATCGCTCCTGCATTCTGATTTTTTTCTATTATTCTCCATCTAGCTGTTATCAGCTTCAAGGCTGTTAAATGGAGTCTGAGGAGGGGAGGTACACAAGTAGAGCAGTTATGTAGTGTGTGCTAGTAGAAAAATATTTTAGAGAATAGTAGTGCTTAATAATTTTTTTTTCAAGCAGGAATATGCCAAAAAAAAATGTCTATTAATGTTGAAATCTAATTTCACATTTATATATTTTTCAACAAAAAACCTAGACTTGACCCTGAAAGGAGTTTGGAGACCAGAGAACTCATAAGAAAAAGATATTGCATCCACAATCCACCTACTGAGAGTCTGCTTGTTCGCAGGGAGCCCTTTTATATAGGGACCGTAGCAGACAAACAGCTGCTCCAACTTCCTCCACAGTTCTGTCATGTTGACGAAAACCTAAAGGCCACCTCGGCCAATGGCTCGAAGTGGGGCTTAGACAGAGCCTCCAGCACAAAACCCAAGTCCCACACAGGCACTTTGGGCCACATCCCAGGCCTCAGCCTCTGAGTGCCATGCAGGAAACCTGTCACCAAATGGTGTATACCCAGCGACTGCTCTACAAGTGGACAGAATAAGCTGTGATAGCGGACACATAACCTTTCAGGGTCGATGGAGACAACCCTGAGACAAAATACTCCTGCAGGAACTCCAGCACTGAACCAACCGGGCAGTTAACAGGCACCGTTTAGCGGCATACAACCTCCTTGTAGGGGAAGCTCTGGATTGGAGAATGGTCTTCACTTCCTTGGTAGAGAGACTAGCTGTTAAGAAATGTGCCCCCTCAGGGGCCACAGCCTCCATAACTATGGGCAGGGGTGGATCAAGGTGCCCCCTGCCTGGGACAGACGATCAATCCTGGGAGGAATTTCCCAAGGAGGTTCCTCGAGGAGGGCCACCAGGTCCCTGAACGGCGGCCGGGTTTGGTCAAAGACGGACTCCATCCCGGCAAACTCTCTCTAGAACTCCTGTGAGCAGCACAGTAGGGGGAGGCTTACAGGTGCAGCAGCCTTGGCCATGTTTGTACCATGGCATCCAGCCTCAGGGGAGCTGGGTGAGTAAAGAAAAAACAGATGCGACAGTGCGATGTCTCTTGAGTCGCAAATCAGTCCACTTGTGCTCCGTAAAAACCTCTGCTCCACCACTTGATTTAGGTACCCAGGGCTGTAAGCTGCCCTTAATTATAGCAGAGTTCCCTGGAACCACAGAAGGATCTGGCATGCCAGCCTGTATAGGGCGAAGGACTTGCGGTGAGACCTTGATGGTGCAGAGTGGGTTGCCCTTTCGGGAAACCCTCTGTCTCCGAGCCACCACTGGCGGGGTCTCATGTGCAAAAGACCAAGTAAGATCACATTGGACACTGCTGCCAGCAGGCTCTGGAACTGCTTCACAGTAAGTGACTGGCCTTCTTTCACTCTCTTGACTGCCATGAGGATAGATTCGATCCGAGCGTAAGACAGCTGTGCCCCAACACTACGCCTAAGAAGGTGGTTTTCTGTATTGGAGAAAGCACACTCTTCTTGGTGTTTGGTCTAACCCCAGCTCCTTCATAAATGTGAGAACGACCTCTTGATGCCAGACTGCCAGAAGCATTGATCGTCAATCAGTCATGTATTTCAGAATGTGGATGCCCCGGAGTATCAGCGGTGTCAGAGCCGCATTCATACACTTTGCAAAGGTGCAAAATGAGGGTGCCAGGCCTAACAGGAGGAACCGAAATAGGGAAGCTTCACCTCAAAATCAAACCTCATTAACCTCCTGTGAGCCCGAATGATGGACATGTGAAAGTATACATCCTATTGTTATAAACCAGGCCTTGGACCTGAACTGAGACACAACCTGAAATGAGTAGCCCTTCTCTACAGTGCGCAGAACCCACTGAGACACGTCTGGCAGGCTTTCCCAAGCTCAGGTCTAAGTGGTGACGCGCTGTTTTTGGGCGTTGTGGTGATACCGGGCTAAGGCTGCGCCCACCGAGCATCCCCCTAGGACCTGGCTCCTGCAGAAGGTCAGCCTGGTATGCCTGAAATACAGCCATAGTGTAAAGGCAACCAGCAGCCTGACCCGCTACCTCATAAGCCTTGCCCACCAGAGCCGAAGTCGATTGCAATGGCTTGGTGGGTAGAGCCGGGGCCTTGAGGGACGATGCTGCACTCAGGGAGATATAACCAGTCAGCGTCTCTTCAATCTAAGCCATCGCCCAATAACCTCTCTACTACATTTGCACACCGCAAAACATGTGGGGTGAAGAGGCAGGCCGAATATGGCCTGCCCCAGGATCTGGTCACCTAGGTGTGCATATTGGGAAAAAGGCAAGCCCCAGCATTAAGGTAGTGCTGTAGGGCACAGAAAGCGTTTATCCACAGTTTCTTCTGCTTCTCGTTTGGCCAAGCCAATTCGAGCTTTGACACATCATGAGTCACTCCCTCCAAGAGCTTCTCATAAAGCACAGGCTGGGAGGAGTCTGTGGGTTTACTAGTTTCCATACTCTCCCCCTCCTCAGAGGAAGAGAGGTGGAGCGCAGAGAACGAGCAATGGACCCGGAAGGTGAGGCAGAAGAAAGGGACAAGCTTGTCTTCAAGCCCTCTGCCAGATTTGCCTGCATCTGCCTTAGCAACAGTGGGGCCAGAGCTGCGAGGGAGAGCGCCCTCCTTGAAGAGTGTGTGGAATTTTTGATTGGCATCATAACAGTCAGTATATACTTATTAGTAGTTATTAGTCAGTATTTTTTATCAATCAATGTTTAATCACCTTATTTAGTGGGCTTAGTATAAGACTTAAATAGTTTACCTGCTTACCAGGATGAACCTTAAACCTAGCTTAGACCAGTTTAATTGCTTGCTTACATGCTTACAAATAACCACAACAAGAGACCATTTAGAAAAGACCACCATGTTTATTCATTGTGCCCAGAGTAATCCATGTGAAGACAGGTACTCAGGGGAAAGCAGTTACAGATGGGGAGATAAGAACCAGAATGTGGTAGAGCAGCCTTACGGGTTCGCCTTCTACCCAAATGATGGCAATACTTGCTGTGATGTTCCGTGTAAAGTGGTGTTTATTTACAGCGTGCTCAAGTGCAAGGTCCGAAGTATATACAACTCCACAGGAAAGAACAAGTGGAAAAATAACAAAACAAAGACAATTACGAGGAAAGTAAAGAAACCTATATACAAAGTAGGCGCACCTGCTCATGTGCATTCACTACAATCGCACTCCAACTCCACTATCTCCACAATACAACACTCCTACAACTCCCACCCTGAATTGAAGTGGGAGATCGGTTTATAAAGTGTAAGCCCCTCCCCTTGGACTCAACCATTTCACCCAAAGGGGTTTGGTAATTTGTAGCCAGTCACAGAATGGCTTAATAACATTATAAATATCATAATAAATAATAAACATAACAATAATATTACTAATAATAACAACAATAATAACAATAATAATAACAAAAATCATAATACCAATAATAATAATTATCACCAGAAGATTCAAGAAACCTGTAGGGAAAAGGAGTCTCAAAAAAGAGTGAGATCAACAGAAGGTGCTTGGTCAGGCTCATTCATGATGATGCTGGCAGGTGAGGAGGGCCCAGGGGAAGGACTGCGTGGAGAAGTAGGGGAATAGGATGGAGAAGCAGATTGGAAAGGGGCTGGAGAAGAGGGCCCAGAATTAGGCGCAGTATCAGTACCAGATGAGTCAGTACCCCTAGAAGGAGAATCAGCAGGGAGAATCACCACAGGGTCAGTCTGAGTGCCCACATCCATGGAAGAAGGAGAGGTGTGGGTAGAAGAGGAAGTATCAGGAAGTCAACAGGGTCATCAGTAGGATTGACCAAATAGTTGTCCAAGTCATAAAGCAGGCGACTGATCTGGAAGTGGCGATAGGTAGGAAGACAGGCCCTAGGGTAAGAGCCTAAGACTAAGGACTTGCACCTGGTAGCCTTACAACGAGCTAAAACACATGAAAAAAAGAACAGGGCAAAAGGTCAATGGATAACATGGTGGCAAATTAGTAGGAAAAGGCCAGTCAGCACACTAGGTACTGAACTAGTGCACAGCGAAAACAGAAGAAAGCTTAAAAGCAAACAACAATATAATCAACTATAAACACATTAATAGCACAAAGCCCATAAAAGCATAAAATAAGGTTTAAAGGAGAATGTTTTACTATAAAAATAAGAATAAAATAAGAGAAGAGACTTACGCATAATCAAGAAGAAGAAAATAAGAAATAATCCAAGGGAACTGAAGAATAAACCAAATGATGTTGCTTCAGCAAGTGCCAAGACAAGAATGAGGAAGATAAGATGAGTTTTAAAAAATAAAGCCCCAAAAGGGCCCGAAAATAATGGGATATGAGGAAGAGAGATCACATGGGGGAAATGACGACAGGAAAGGGAGAAACCGGGAAGAACCAGAAATAATGGGATTTGGAAAGTACCACGTGATGACTAATAATTAGTGGAAAGGACCTAAAAACCCAGCAGGTTAGAAATAATGGGATTTGGACAAAAGTTATGCAAATTTAGAGAGGAGGCGCCTGCAAATAAATAAGAGACGATCTCAGCAGTCTGGGCACTTGTTCGTTGGTGTGTAGTTCGAGCAACAGCTGGAGTACCTTCAAGACCGGTCTGAAGACTTCCATTTTCAGGATTTTAGTTGTTACTTTCATTTTTGGGTGAGCTCTGATTGGGTGAGCTCTGTCTTTTGGGTGGAAATCACCTTAGGTGATTTGCCCATCAGGGTTTTTGGGACTTTTCTTTTTGAAGCGCTTGCAAGTATCTATTATCCTGTGAAAGATTCTTTTTGGAGTGTTCTTGTTTGGTGATTGATCTTCTCTGCAGAGAAAAGAAATAAACTTGTATTTGCTGTCCTTCTCATCCAAGCCTCTGGGCCTTTTTATTGGGAGTTCTAACCGAGCTTGTGAAGGATAATTGGTAGTAAGGAAAACTTGGAGTACTCCTGAGGTGTTTGTTCTCAGAGGGGATTCTGAGATCCGACGAGTGCTCTCTGGGATTGGAGCATTGGCATAGACATGCGAGCACAAAGTGAATGTGTGCAGCGTATCAGAGAGTACCAGTTCATTTTAAAATGTCTACTTTGAGATAATCTAATGTCAAGAACTATGCCAATTTCCTGCCAAGTGAAAATTTCATGACATTGGTTATACTTGTTTGTTTTTGTGTGTCAAAAAGTCATTTGCATAAAAGTTAGCAGTTAAACAGCAAATCATTCGGGGATTTTAACAGTAGTTGGAGTATGTTGGCCTCCCATAGCCTGACCTCTTGTCCCAGTTGTGGAGTAAAAACAGACAAGAATAAAAGAGCAAACATGATGAGCAAACATGATTGGCAAAAATGATGTAGTATTTTGGGGGAAATTGATGTGGATGACATTGATTGCATAAAATAATATACAATAAACAAAACTTTACCTGGGAAAATAGTGCACTCAAGCCAGGATAAAATATGAAGAAAGCAACATAAGAAAAGTTTAACACGTGATACAGTAAGACAGAATGAGTTTAAGTCAAGTAAAATCACAGGCAGGCAACTCTGACTAAAAGTTTATTAAGGAACTCTAATTTAATAACAAGAATAAAACAAATTATTAATAAAAAATGCACAATAACTATTTTATAATTATTTTATCATTCATCCATCATCAGTAACCACTTTATCCTAGTTAGGGTCAAAGTGAATCTGAATTCAATCCCAGTAACACTGGGCATAAATGAGATATCACCCAGGATAGGACCCACTAGATCACAAGTCATCAGCCACATCTGAACCTGATGTTTTGAAGTGGATTACTACACTGCAAGAAAGCCAAACAGTAACAGGTGCCATGACACCATTACAAGTTTTTTCTGTTATGAAGTTATAAACATAGATATAATTAAAAATATAAAATCTAAGACACAGACAAGTCTAGAAAAGCTTAAATTATATTATGTGAATTACTTTTTTGTCTTAAACACTGTAAAGTTTTCAGTGCAAAAATCATTGTTACCCTTTGTATAGAATGCTTTTGGTAAGTTGTTGATATTAAATGTCATATTATTGTGGCCTATTTATTGTCATTATCAATCACCAAAGCCAGATGCATTGCCTAATGTAAATAATAATGCATGTTGTGTATAAAAAAATAAAAAAAAGGAACAAAAGAAATGGAAAACTTGGCAAAGTCATTAGGATGGCAATACAATAGTTTTGATGAAACATTTGGCATCTCATTTGTCTTTTTACATATTCACCTATTAATATTGAAGCAGCAAAATATATGTAGATCAAAGTATGAATATCTTACTTCACGCACTGCATCAGACAGTCAGAAGGGATTATTTATAGGGCTAGAAGCATTGACACAACAATGATACAATATATGCAAGAGGCTCTGAAATCACTCTGCAATCTCTGCATGCAGACGTCATGCCTGAATAAGCCATTGTTAAGAGTTTCTTTGTTTGCATAACAATTTAAAAAGCCTGTACATCTGCATTGACTACACCAACATTCAGGAAAGAATTATCCCTCCTTTCTGTGTGCTCCCACTAATAAAAATATAGACAAAATATCTACATTCATTTGTGAGTATATAAAAGAAAACTTCCCCAAATCCCAAAAATAATATATTATATAATATATTATACTGTAATTAAAAGGAATATAGGGTATTGATCATTTAAGTCATCTTTGGCTTTTTTTTTTTTTTTTTTTTACTTTTTTTTGTAATTGCATCTTCTTTGTTCTGTTCTCTCTCTCTCTCTTTTTCTCTCTCTCTCTCTCTCTCTCTCTCTCTCTCTCTCTCTATATATATATATATATATATATATATATATATATATATATATATATATATATATATCTACATATATATATATATATATATATATATATATATATATATATATATATATATATATATATATATATAAGTAAATAGAGAGTGAGAGAGAGCAAGAGAGAGAGAGAGGTGTAGTGTGGTGTGGTGTAATAAGTGCTGGCCAGGAAGGCCTTCTCTGATGGCTCTAAACTTCAATCATCAATCTCATGTTCCTCAACCTATTCCTAAAACATTTTCCACTATGGAAACTTGCTACTGCCATTAGGGAATACTTTCACTGTAAAGGGGCATGCTTGTTCTCCAATAATGGTTAGGTAAGCAGCATAGTGTTCGGCAAAGATACAGTACACTGCCCACATTCCAGCAACCATTTTAGTATATTTTATCAAGGGACAATACTATAGAAATGAAACTTGGATACATTTTAGAGTGGTCAATGTGCAGCTTGTATAGTAGTATGGATTTACTGTCCATACTATGTGAAAATAACTTAACATACAGACATTAGTATAAAAATGGCTTCTAACAAAAGTTACATGTCATGTTCATGTTTTTGTCTGCTTGACATGACCATATATATTTGTGTAGCTTGAATTTGAGCAGTTCAAATTTGGTGCTTTCAGTACAATTCTCTTATACTGACCACTGGATGCTCAACATGGCCTCTTTGAGAATTACAATTGTCGCTCTCCAAAAAGATGGCCTAGGCTATAAGAATATCGGTAACACCCTGAAACTGAGTAACAGTACAGAGGCCAAGGTCATAAAGAGGTCCGCATGCTGTATGTCAGGCACAGACACACTAAAGCATTTTGATACAAAATATGAAGCAATTTTCATCAACCTTATTTAATACAAATGACAAAACCTATTATAGAATTTAAATATGTATTTGAAATACATGGATCATAAATAATGCCCATCCCTGGATGGTTCTATTGTAGAGTTTTTATAAAAAAAGACAGAATAGGCTTTTTACAGGTGTTTGATACAATTTGAATATATGAATATTACTTTTTTATGTCTTTTGTTAATATTAAACATCTATTAACATATTTAAATAAACATAACATCATGTACCAAGATTAAAGCACTCGCTTCAGTGGCAGTGTTAACTTATTTAGGGTATTCGAGTCAATAACAGATTGTTCAATACTATACAATAAATATATATATATATATATATATATATATATATATATATATATATATATATATATATATACATATATATATATATATATAATAAGATACAAATGTAGAAATTTATTATTTCTACTCCAAAAAAAAGCTGTCCTTGAACCTGCTGGTTCTGGTGCGTATGTTCCTGTATTTCCTACTTGATGGAAGGAGATTAAACAGTTTGTTATACTGTGTTTCTGTATAATACTAATGATTTCTATAGCTATGCTGCCATAAGTGCTGCCACAGTATTAAGAACGGGATTGATACAGGTAGGACACCACTGATGGCCTAGGTTAAAATGCACAGCCAGCCACTGGATGTGGGTTACCTACTGACATCAAGGTAGATGTTTAAATCTGTATAAAACCTTGAATTGAGAAATAATGTTTACAATGTAAATGTAGCAAAAGGAATTGCACAGCACAATTCTACTGAAGGAACATCTACATTTTATGCAGTGTGACCACTGCAGGAGAATCTGATTCGGAAATCAATGCTGCTAGTCTCAAACCTGCACCTTGACACTTACTCAATGTAAATAAGACAGTAAATCAATAAAGGCCTTAAAGCAAACATTAAAATTGTGGACATCAGCAGTTGGTTTTGGGAAAATATGTAGACCATCTTCTACACATAACAACAGTAGAAAAAATACCAAATCAACATGTGCAGGTTGCATGCCTTAGCTTCCTGAAGCTGATTTGAAAGGTTTAATCATGTCATTTTTGTAGATTTGTTGTCAATCTGGCAAGTGTAGCATTTTATTTTATTTCAGTAAAAGCGAATATATGGGTAGTTTAAATAAAACAGCCAGGAGAAATTATGAGTTAATTGAAGTAGACATTTAAATTATATAAAGCTCAAATCTGCATGTAAATGTATGATAAATCCTCATGACTGAATTGAATTAGTCATATCATTAACATCAGTTATACAGCTTACTAGAAAGAAATAATTTATGCCTCAGATGGAAATGGGTTTGTGGATATAATTAACCCTTAATCTAACTAGAGCATAATAAATCAGACAACACAATTAGTTTAATAATCAATGAATTAGGTAGTCTTGGCTTTTAGTATTGGCTCTCAAAATTCTCAATAAATTAAACCAGTAATTAATAACAATTATTATAATAAACACTTGTGCCTGCAAACATAAGGCTTCTTAATTTAGTTTGATTTGTTTATGCCTGTCAGATTTGTCTGCCATGACGGGGCCAAAAATTATGATATATTCAAGAATATCTAATAAATGTTCGACTGCCCGCTAATGGCCTGTTGCTAAGTCACGTCTAACCTTTAGACTTTTTCACAGCCGCTCACTGCCAGTAAAGAATATGCACTTTAATAAAATATATTTAAGCTTACAAGAGCTTTAATGTTAACATGCATTTTTGACTATGGCTGCATTAAACAAAAAAAATTGCATGTTTTTCATCTATGGTGAGAGATAAAGTCTAAGAGATTGTATAAATAAATGTGGCACTTTTCTCCCCTTTTTTGGGGCTTATTTAACATGCTGGTTTCCTTTCTTTTCTCTCCCTTAGTAAATTGGACCTGTGTGTGTGTTTGTGTGTGTCACGAATAGACCACACGTCAAAAACCGGGAGTAAAGTAGAAAGTACTTTGTTTGCCAAGATACATAAAACTTTTAGTGCTTTTAGTGAAGTGGAGCCGGAAACCCCACTGAAAATTAGGTAGTCCGTAAAGATCTATGGAGAAACCTGTAGATCGGCTAGTGAGTGAGGAGAAAAAGGGGGTCTTGTAAAGGGGAATGTAAATGGGGAACAGGTGTTGGTGAGTAGTAGGAGGGGGAGACTGAGCGCAGTGTTGAGTGCAGGAGCGAGGCGTGGCTGGTGGTTCTCTGACAGTGTGTGTGTGTGTGTGTGTGTGTGTGTGTGTGTGTGTGTGTGTGTGTGTTTGCCCTGTGTGTTTTGGATTTTCTTTGCCTGAAAAAAGAAATACTCCCCTGACATCTTACCTTGCGTCCACTGTGTCTGATACTGCATAGTATCATACTGGTACTGTACTTATACCTGGAAAAAAGCATTTCAGAGAATTTTGTCACACATTTTGTCTTTTTGCCCATGTGATATAGTTGCAAGCATAACAGCCAGAGTGACAGCATCAAGCAGAAGGAGGTTCTGATCAGAGTTGTAGATCACAGAAAGTCACTGACTGGGCAACGTGATTTGCTAAACAAAGACATCAAATTCACTGAGGACCTCGCTGTTTTGTGGACACTGCAGACCTGCTTGCTCACCTCCAGTATTTTAGCACTATTTTAGGAATAAAAGACTGCTGATACTTGTAGCTCCATAGAGTTCAGCAGCCCCATATCCCAAATGTGCCTTTCAGAGGTGGGAAGTAACGAAATACAAATACTTCGGTACTGTACTTAAAATAAGGGTGTTCTTAATGTTCTTAATTTCTCTGGTATATAGTCATTTAAAATCTGAGGTTTAGTCAGATAGTTTCAATATGTTGTAGAACTGCTCTACACGTGAAGTATAAATTATAAACATCCTGTTTGAACTTCAGTAAAATGCACAGGATAACTCACCTTAAATTTGTCATTCGTAAAACATAATAACTTTGAGTTGTTTTCAGTCTACAATCTGGGATATGGCCTGGTAATGGCAAATAAATATATTTATATACATACAAAAGTATTGGGACACCTGACCTTTACTACTATATGTGGTTATTTTCCAAACTTTCACCACAAATCTGGGGGCACTCAATTGTAAAAGACGTCCTTAGATGCACTATAATAAAATGTTTAATTCCCTTGAACTTAGAAACCCAAATCTGTTCCAGCATGGCAATGTCCCTGTGCATGAAGTGAGCTCCTGGAAGATCTGGTTTACATGCTTTGGGGAGGAAGAGGCTTTTAGAGCTAAAGAGCTTTAAACTCATCCCTACTGAACATCTTTGGGATGAATTAGAATGCCTACTGCACCTGCCTTTCGTAATACCCATGTGGCTGATGAACAAATATCCATAAGCACACTCCAAAAATCTAGTGGAACAAAAACTCCTTCAACTGTTGAGCAGTGAAGATGACATTATTTCAGAATTGTTCAATTGTTTATAAATTGTTCTCTAATTTTGATCGCCAGTATATATATATATATATATATATCTTATTTACTTTGAGTACAAAAGTGTAGTCAGTACTTCAACTTTTACTGAAGTCTTTTAAAACGTGAGTATCTGTACTTCTACTGTGTATACTTTTGCCACCTCTGGTGCCTTTCCCTTACAAATGCTGGTGTGCAGGCCCAACTTGCACAACAGCAGCACAGTGATAAGCCTCAGGAAAGTATGGACCTATTTTAGGCTCTTTTAAAATTTCTCTCTTCTTTTTCCCTTTTTTTCCAGAGTTTTAAAGCATTCCAAAGAGCTGGAACAGGGCCTAGTGGATCTGCTGGGGCTGTGGAGAACTGGGGCATTTCAGACGGGGTGCCCAAGGATAGATACGAGTCAGGTGCTCCCGTTGTTTGAAAAGTTGTTTTTCTGGATTGCTGTAGTCAAACCTGCATAAGCATTTGTGGCAAATTATAGAAATCCAAGATATTTGTGATCTGGGAGGTTTCCCAGTCCTCCATAGGATTTTTATCCTTATAAAAGAGAATGCCTTGTGGAGTCTTGAACATGATTAAAGGATACTGGGAGCATAGTTTAATACCAAGTGAAAATTTAATTTATCTTGGCCCTCCGAGCAAAACTCCACACATCACCTCACTTATCATGGGAAAATTTGCTCCAGGCCAAGGAGAGGCAATGGTGGCTCTATAATAGGTGCTCCCAAATGCGATTTATTGCACCAAAAGATAAATTCTTCATATTACTTCTGACCTCCACCTCGAAATTATTCGCCAAGCGGGAGGGCTCGTTGAAGTCACATGGCAAATGAAAGAGTTTGACTATGAGGTTGTCTGCACAAACAGGTGGAATGGCACATATACCACCTTAATCTTTTAAAAGAACCCTGTGTATAGTTTGCCATGAAACGTACTCTACATTTTATTTAGAAGCAAACTGTACTTTCATACTGGTCCCATATTTATATTTTTTTCTGCCCTTACAAACTTAGAAACTAATGTGTTAATTAACTGACAGTGAAATCTGAGTAACACAAAGGCTGTACTTGATCACTTTAGTTTAGAGGCGCTTGATAATTTTTATTTGGTTTCACTGTTTTTAACATACAAACTCACTTTTTACTAAGGTTTATTTCATCAAAAAATAGTTTTTCTAATACACTTTGTCTTTTGACTTTTTGCCAATTGCTGGGCAAAGTTTATTGTATTTTATCTTTAAGACTGCCTCCAATATAGAGCAACATAAAACTGGACACTCCATCATCATGAAAATTTGAATCCCAGAAAAGCCATAGCCAACTACAGAGTCTTAAAGAGCAAAATTGGCTGTGCTCTCAGAATAGAAGGGGTGCTATATTTTCTCTCTCCCCTGTCACTAAAACTGCTGGTGACAAATAGTGCCTTTTCCCCATGGTTTTATGCCACCTCACGATGAAGCATAAGTAGCAGTTCAAAATATTTAGTTGGCTGGCTTCACGAGTCTCAAAAGAAGCACCCTTGAAGATTGGTAGATGTTATATGATGGGGAGTAGTTGGGAATTGGGCAAGACTAAATTAGGGACAATTTTAGGGAAATAATACATTCAGACTGACTTTCGTGATGCATTTTGAGGTGTTATATTTGAGAACTCATGCATCATAACAATATATAACCTACTGAATAATTAGTTTAATATTCAAACCCGATTAAAAAAAAAAGTTGGGACACTGTACAAATTGTGAATAAAAACAGAATGCAATGATGTGGAAGTTTCAAATTTCAATATTTTATTTAGAATACAACATAGATGACATTTCAAATGTTTAAACTGAGAAAATGTATCATTTTAAGGGAAAAATAAGTGTTTTGTTAATTTCATGGCATCAACACATCTCAAAAAAGTTGGGACAAGGCCATGTTTACCATGTGTGTGGCATTCCCTCTTCTTTTTATAACAGTCTGCAAACATCTGGGGACTGAGAAGACAAGTTTCTCATGTTTAGGAATAGGAATGTTGTTCCATTCTTGTCTAAAATAGGCTTCTAGTTGCTCAACTGTCTTAGGTCTTCTTTGTCGCATCATTCCTCTTTATGATGCGCCAAATGTTTTCTATGGGTGAAAGATCTGGACTGCAGGCTGGCCATTTCAGTACCCGGATCCTTCTTCTACGCAGCCATCATGTTGTAATTGATGCAGTATGTGCAAGGTCTTTCCTGAAAGAGACAACGTCCAGATGGGAGCATATGTTGTTCTAGAACTTGGATATACCTTTCAGCATTGATGGTGCCTTTCCAGATGTGTAAGCTGCCCATGCCACACGTACTCTTGCAACCCCATACCATCAGAAATGCAGGCTTCTGAACTGAGCGCTGATAACAACTTGGGTTGTCCTTATCCTCTTTAGTCCAGATGACATGGCGTCCCAGTTTTCCAAAAATAATTTTAAATTTTGATTCGTCTGACCACAGAACAGTTTTCCACTTTGTCACAGTCTATTTTAAATGATCCTTGGCCCAGAGAAAACGCCTGCACTTCTGGATCATATTTAGATATAGCTTCTTTTTTGACCTATAGAGTTTTAGCCGGCAACGGCGAATAGCACAGTGGATTGTGTTCACCGACAATGTTTTCTGGAAGTATTCCTGAGCCCATGTTGTGATTTCCATTACAGTAGCATTTCTGTATGTGATGCAGTGCCGTCTAAGGGCCCGGAGATCTTGGGCATCCAGTATGGTTTTCCGGCTTTGACCCTTACGCACAGAGATTGTTCCAGATTCTCTGAAACTTTGGATAATATTATGCACTGTAGATGATGATAACTTCAAACTCTTTGCAATTTTTCTCTGAGAAACTCCTTTCTGATAATGCTCCACTATTTATTGCTGCAGCATTGGGGGAATTGGTGATCCTCTGCCCATCTTGACTTCTGAGAGGCACTGCCACTCTGAGAGGCTCTTTTGATACCCAATCATGTTGCCAATTGACCTAATAAGTTGCAAATTGCTCCTCCAGCTGTTCCTTATATGTGCATTTACTATTCCGTCCTCTTATTGCTACCTGTCCCAACTTTTTCGGAATGTGAAGCTCTCAAGAAATCCAAAATGAGCCAATATTTGGCATGACATTTCCAAGTGGCTCACTTTTAACATTTGATATTTTATCTATATTCTATTGTGAATAAATGTTTATGAGATTTGTAAATTATTGCAGTCCTTTTTTACTCCAAATTTGTACAGTGTCCCAACTTTTTTGGAATCGGGTTTGTATTTTTGTTTAAATGTTATTCTCAAATGATAGTTTAAATGTGTGTTGCATGTGTCTGTAGCCAACCAGCTGTATATGTAGTTTCTTCTGTATATAATATAATTAGAAAAATGCCAGCCTAGGCACTGAGAGTCTTTCTGTTTTACCAAAGACTGATTGATAATTTAAAACATCCATTAGACTAATCAGTTTCTGAGTAACCTGAAGTGGATTTTATGTGCCCACCCTTCCCCCCAGCCCTTTTTATCTGCAGGAAGGATTCTAATTCACTAGATACCAAGGACCACAATGTATGACATTGCAAATGGTTTAAAAAAATTCAATGCAATTTATCCTTGCAATGTAATCCTAACGAGCTGGTAAATGCAAAGAAGGAATTTTAATGTGCTATATTGTATGTGACAAGTAAATTCTTCCTTTCAAAAAATTTTTCTAAAGATTTTTCTTTCTACCATAATGTCTCACTCCTCCACACATTGTCATAACCTTTGTTATTATATGTTTTTCACATGTTCTGCTTCTCTATGAATGTCATATAATTAATACACTAGGTTTGCAAAACCTACTCAAATCCTTTATATTTGCAGAAGGCAGCAAAATGTACCCATCTCCAAGACAACAGGATTCTTTTATGTTCTTTTATGTACCTTGTGAGTTCCATGGCTTTGACATTTTGATGTACTTGGTCTGCCTACATTATGTTTTTCTTGAAAGCTTATGGGTTAGTCACTGTGCAATCAAAATTATTAACAATATTTATCAAGAACAAAAGTAAAATTTTCCTATCTTAATAAATTAAATTGAAATCACAATTATGTATCACTTTACGAAACATTAGCTACTATTAGCTATACTCTAGCTGCTAGAGGACTGGACTACTACATTTCTGGACTTCTTCTTCTTTTGGCTTCTCCAATTAGGGGTCGCCACAGCGGATCATACGTCTCCATACCCCCCGTCCTTTAAATCTGCCTCTTTCAACCCAACTACCTGCATGTCTATCCTTACCACATCCATTAACCTCCTCTTCTTTTCCTCATTCCTGGTGGCTCCATACTCAGCATTCTACCACCGATATACCCCATGTCCCTCCTCTGCACATGTCCAAACCTGCTCAATCTTGCCTCCATCACCTTGTCTCCAAAACGTCCTACATGCGCTGTCGCTCTGATAAACTCATTTCTAATCCGGTCTATCCTCGTCACTCCCAACAAAAACCTCATCTTCAGCTCTGCTACCTCCAGGTTCACCTCCTTTTTTTGCCTTAATGCCACTGTCTTTAAACCATACAACACCGCAGGTCTCACAATAGTCCTATACACTTTCCCTTTCACTCTCACAGATACTCTTCTGTCACAAATTACTCCTGCCACTCTTCTCCACCCACTCCACCCTGCCTGCACTCTTTTCTTCACTTCTCTAACACACTCTCCATTACTTTGCACTGTTGACCCCAGGTACCTGAACTCCATCACCTTCTCCACATCTTCTCCCTGCAACCGCACTCCACTGCCCTCCCTCTCATTCACACACATGTACTCTGTCTACTCCTACTGACTTTCATTCCCTTTCTCTCCAGCGTGTACCTCCACCTCTCCAGGCTCATCTCCACCTGCTCCCTACTCTCATCACAAATAACAATATCATCCGCAAACATTTTAGTCCATGGAGACTCCTGTCTGACCTCGTCTGTCAACCTGTCCATCACCACTGC
Organism: Silurus lanzhouensis; assembly: GCA_039877035.1. Classification (NCBI taxonomy): domain Eukaryota; kingdom Metazoa; phylum Chordata; class Actinopteri; order Siluriformes; family Siluridae; genus Silurus; species Silurus lanzhouensis. Next base: position 7,499,353 of record JBCEWE010000252.1, on the reverse strand, counting down.
AAACAGGAAAGGGCTCAGATCTGATCCTTGATGCAGTCCAACCTCCACCTTGAACCAGTCTGTCGTTCCTACTGCCCACTTTGCTGCTGTCACACTGTCCTCATACATGTCCTGCACCACCCTCACATAATTTTTTGACACACCTGACTTCCTCATACAATGCCACAACTCCTCTCTCGGCACCCTGTTGAACACTTACTTTAAATCCACAAACACACAATGCAACTCCTTCTGACCTTCTCTATACTTCTCCATCAACATTCTCAAAACAAATAATGCATCTGTGGTGCTCTTTCTCAGCATAAAACCATAATATGGCTCACAGCTGGTCACCTCTTCTCTCAGTTTGGCTTCCACTACTCTTTCCTATAACTCCATGGTGTGACTGATTAACTCAATTCCCCTGTAGTTACTGCAGGTCTGCACATCTCCCGTATTCTTAAAGATCGGTATCAGCACACTCCTTCTCTATTCCTAAGGCATCCGCTCACCTTCCAAAATCCTGTTAAACAATCTTGTTATAAACTCCACTGCCATCTCTTCTAAACACCTCTATGCTTCTACCTATATGTCATCTGGTCCAACCGACTTTTCACTCTTCAACCTTTTAATCGCTGCTCTCACTTCCTCCTTACTTATCCTATCCACTTCCTGCTTCACCATCTCCACACCATCCAACCTTCTCTCTCTCTAATTTTCCTCGTTCATCAGCTGCTCAAAATACTCCCTCCATCTACTGAACACACTCTCCCCACTAGTCAACATATTTCTATCTCAATCCTTTGAAGCGAATTTAGCTCGCAAAAGGGAAATATTTATTAGTAATTATAACGGGTTATAATTACTCCTAAATATTTAAATTAAATAGTTGAATTGACGGTAATGGAATTAACGTTATAATTATTTGGTCTGTTCTTTACCAAACAGACAGTATAATATTGTATTAATTCTATAAAAGAGGTATCTCCCCGGCCAAGAAAGACGCGACCCCCCTTTACTTTATACCGTACAATTAATAGAGCATGTAGTTCAGATCGAATATTGCAGGAACTCTGAAATGTGAGCGGCACTCAGAGACAATCACTTATGAAAAATACGCCGTTTAAGGAATGAGACAAAACACAACACAGAACTAACTACACAAACATACAAAAAGAAATAAAGTAAAAAAATGAAAATAAAATAGAGAAAAGTTAAAAATAGGAAAAGGAGTAAGAAAAGGGAAAGAAGGGAAGAGAGAAAGAAAGGAAAGGAATGGCAAGCTTAATCTTCAAAAGTAACCACAACCTAAACGAGAATTATCAAGGAATTCAAATTCACCCTAAAATTGAGGGGCTCAAGCCTAAACACGCATTTAGACTGGTTGGTAAAACGTTTACTTGCACATGAGTCCGGATGCGGTAGACAAAGAAATCTTTGAAGAGTCGGTTAGGAGGGAGTCAGATGTTGTTCCAGGTTCTCCTAAAGATCAGAGCAGTTGTTATTCTTGAAGGTGAAACTTCCTGGAAGATCTCGTTACAAAGGGTCGCTGCTGAGCTGTTCTGAGCGTCCAAGTCTCTGAGCCTTCGGGCCCCCTGGCCTTTGGGCCCCAGGCATCTGGGCCTCCAAGCCTTTCCGATCAAGCCTGGTGAGTGAGCTGACTGCTTTTCGATTAGTTGGGTTCAAGATATTTTAAAGGTCCCGAACCCCACGAATCTTTGGGAGAATGGCCAATGCTATGGCCTGAAATTTTGGAGGGAGAAACTTCCTTTGTTCATGCGTTTGTGGGCATGGTTTCCGGGTTATACTTGCTTTGGAGAACTAAAAGTTTAATTCTAAGTTTATTAAGACAGTATGGTACATTTCATGATCATAAAAAAGGCACCCTTGTTTGGAAAATAAGGAACAGATAATTTTGTGATCATCTTGATAATAAACATAAAAAGAAAAGACAGCATTAACAGAGGTACATTAACATACCAGGACCAGTATTTAAGGTATAACTTATGTAAATACAACGTTATATTCTGGTATATAAATTGCACCCTTGTTAGGAAAGTAAAGATCAGATAATTTTATAGCAACTTTGACATCAAGCCTTGAAAGTAAATAGAGCATTAAAACAGAGGTACATTAACATACCAGGACTGGTATTTAAGGTATAACTTATGGTATTACAATGTTATATTCTGGTAGATCTTTCAGTCTACACTCTTCTTCTCTTCTTCACCTTCAAAACCATCCTACAGACCACCATCTGATGCTGTCTAGCTACACTATCCCCTGTCAAGACCTTACAGTCTCCAATCTCCTTCAGGGTGCATCTCCTACATAGAACATAGTCCACCTGTGTGCACCTTCCTCCACTCTTATACATCACCCTATGATCCTTCTTCTTTCTAAAATAAGTGTTTACCACTGCTATTTCCATCCTTTCAGCAAAATCTATCACCATCTGCCCTTCCACATTTCTCTCCTTAGGACCATACCTACCCATCACCTCATCATCACCTCTGTTTCCTTCACCTACATGCCCATTAAAGTCTGCACCAATCACCAATCTTTCATTCCTAGGTGCATCTTCTACCACTTCATCTAACTCACTCCAGAATTTTTCCTTCTCCTCCATCTCAAGACCCACTTGTGGAGCATAAGCACAGATGACATTTATTATCGCCCCTTTAAATTCCAGCTTCACAGTTATCACCCTATCAGAAACTCTCTTCACCTCCACTACACTCTTACTGTACTCTTCCTTCAGGATCACCCTACACCATTTCTCTTTCCATCCACACATTGAAGAACAGTTTAAACCCACCTTCAATGTTCCTGGCCTTACTCCCTTTACACTTGGTCTCCCGAACACACAACATATATACCTTTCTACTCTACATCATATCAGCTATCTCTCTCCCTTTACCAGTCATAGTACCAACATTTAAAGTACCAACTCAAACCTCCACTCTTCTACACTTCTTCTTTCTCTGCCGTCTCTGTAGACGTCTTCCTCCTCTTCTTCTCCTCCTTTGGCCAAACAGTAGCCCAATTTCCACTGGTACCCTGTTGGCTAACGATACCTGTGGCGGTCGTTGGTAACCCGGGCCTGAATTTCTCTTTCGTGATCCGCGTATTTGATTTGGCACACGTTTTACGCTGGATGCCCTTCCTAACGCAACCTTTCCCATTTATCCGGCACTAAGAGTAAACTGGCTTGTGCAACCCTACTGGCTGGGTTACTACATTGCATTCTACATACTACTAAATTCTATCACTCCCTAAATAAAAAAATTAAGTTAGGATGGAAATGAAATGTATAATGTAAGTACTTATGTATATATTCCCCATAATGACAGAGTGAAAACTAAATTCTAGAAATGTTAAATGAATGTTTAAATAAAAACCTTAATATCACAGCCAACACAACCTTTGCAACAACACTTTTAAATTAGGTCATGTGCCTCCCAATTCTGTTGACGGTTACTGAGATGTTTCTACACCATGTCTGGAGTCCACCTTTCTAAAGGTTTATTGATTGTACATGATTTGGAAAGGCACACACCTCTCTATACAAGGCCTCACAACTGACAATGTATATCAAAGCAAAAACTCATGAGGTTTCATGAGGTCAAAGGAACTGCCTGCAGTACTCAGAGACAGAATGGTTGCAAGGCAGAGATCTGGGGAAGTCTACAAAAATGCTGCTAAGGCACAATATAGACACTTCATGGCCCAACAGAAGCAACAGTACATATCAAGTCAGCATTAACGAGCGAGACAGTTACATACGCTGGAAAATGACCTTGTCTTATAATATTGTATGCATCTTTACTTTCCAAATATAGGTACAGTGTTAGTGCACTCAAAACCATAGACTAAACATTTTATTTGATTGTATATTCATAGTGAAAATGCCTCATAATGGAAATGCACTTTACCATGTTGATTTCTTTCAAAGTTGTTTAGGGGTCACCTGGTTCTAATGTAGATTTCCAAGTTGGCCAAATATGAACCCTGACTCTTAAGAGACTTTAACAAACTCAGATTAATAATCGGTTTGGGGCGATTGCTGTATAGTCACAAGGCTGTGGGTCAAATGCCATCCCCAGCTGCATCGAAGCATGCATGGTTTATTTCGATGATGGTATTCTGCTATTTACAAACTTCTTTCAGTAGTAGTCCAGACATACACTATATTGCCAAAACTATTGGGTTACCTGGTTGTAAATATGGTATGTGGTATCTGAGCATTGCTTCAACATTTAGTCCCAATTTGCCCTAATAATTCAATTTACTCTTCTGGGAAGCTGTTACACTAGATTTTTCTAGTGTGCTTGTGGACATTTGTGCTCTTCAGCCACAAGGGTATTATGAAAGTCAGGTCAGTATTCCAATTAATCTAAAAGGTGTTCAGTAAGGATGAGGTCAGAGCTTTAAGAACTTAAGATGTTCCTCTCCAAAGCATGCAAACAAGTTTGGGTTTCCAAGTTTAAGTGAATACAAAATCTTATCTCAAGACGTCTTATATAATTGAGTGCTGCCAGCTTTGTGGTAACAGTCTGGAAAAGAACCACATATAGCAGGAACGATCAGGTGACCTAATACCTTTGGCAATACTGTGTATTTTAAAATGTCCACCATTACGCCCATACTGAGACCAAAAAGGCAACCTGTTTGTATAACTGCCACCTGTTACTCTTACCCTCATTGATAGCAAATGATTTGAGAGGCTTATCTGACTACATCCACTCTATCTAATTGCCGTGTTTGACCCATTGAAGGTGCCATAGCAAAAAAAAATGTGAGAGTGCTGTTTGTTGACTACAGCTACAAAATTTATACCATCGTGACCACTAAGCATGGCTTGAAACTGTGGGCTCTGGAGATGTAGTTTCTCTCAAGCAGATGTCATGTTGTCAGAGTTTGCAGCAATATTTCCTCCTCACTGACCCACCACACTGCAAGTGCCTTATACACCTACAAGTTTGTGGCCACATACAGCTCCAATGCATTTGTCAAATTTGTCATTGTCACAAAAATGGAAGGTCTAATCATGGATACACCAATGAAATCTCACTCTGCACAACTTCCCACTTTAAGCTTGTAGTAGACTTTAAGAGACAGGAAAAGGAACATATCCCCATCACCAATGAAATGACATAAGTAGATTGAACCAACAACTTCATATCGCTGAGGATCTTTCAAATAGCTCAGGAGGTTTGGTAAGAACCCTAAAATGCTAATACACCTGCTCCACGAAGAGCTGTTCAGTTGCATGAGGGAAGCATAGAGGATCATAAAAGACAATTGAGACCCAAGGACTGTTCTCACTGCTACCACCAGGCAAAAGTTATCACAGCATCAGATCCCACACCAGCTTCTTTTTGCTGATCACCTAACTGTTAAATCTAACACCACAACAAGCATTTTAATTTAAAATGAATTCTGACTAACATGCATTTCAGCAATATTAATTACAGTATAATTACAATTATGGGTTGTTTGGGTGTTTAGGGACTCACAAATAAAACATTGTATTGTAAGTTTAATTGAAATTTGTATAGTTCAGACTTATGTAGTAATGAGTTTCTGGTCAAATCCATCTATAATTTATTAAATCTGCCATGAATTAATTTAGAAATGCAGCAAGCTTCAAATGTATTTTTTTTATATAACAGATTTTACTGCTGCAGTAAAAGCCTTATAAAATGGAAAACCCTATTCCCAAATCGGTTTTCAAGGGAATTCTTCAAGGAAATTGCTAATTGCCACCAATTTTTCTTTCTGTTTTTAAAGGATCATTCTCACAAAAATCATTCTCCTAACTAGTCTAACTAAACAATTAATGCATATAGATTGAAAACCCTTTTAGCATCTATAATATCTGATGATTATCTTGGCTTCATTAAAGATAAACAGTAATTTTAAAATCGTCTATTTAACTTTCTCTTTGATCATGCTCCGCCTATTTCAGAAGTGTTCAGATTTTCACTTGATGCTGAGAAAGCTTTCAAGTGGCTGGAGTGGGACTATCTTTCTTATACTTCAAAGCACTTCATCTTTAGTTCTAAATTCATTTATTAGATTACTAATTTATTAATTTTTAGCACCAATTTAATAAATAATAATCTATCCCCAATCTTCCCCTTTGAAACGGGGCACTAGACAGGGTTGCCCTTTATTACCCCTACTATTTGACCTGGCAACTGAGCCACTGACAGTGGCAATGCAAATTTAGACCTCATTAAGGATGGTCCACAGGTCCACCTTTATAAAACACAATTTTAGAGACACTATTTTCAGGTTGGCAACATCAAAGGGTTCATAAGCTGGGGCCTTAAGGAACTCTTTGGTATGTGTGCTCTATTCCCCTAGTAGGTGAGTTGAAACTCGTGTATAAACATCCAATTTATTAGTTACAGAGATAACACACACAATTAAATTTAATATAATATGGTGTTGTTTACCTCTAACAAGTGAAAATAAACTACATACACCCACAACATTTCTTTTGCATATTGCTATATCGTACATTTATCAGGTCCATGGCACATTAATGTCTATTGCACTTCGATGACTACCAGTATAGAGGCAAAAGGTGAAGCAGTTTTTCTACTGCTACAAGAACCCTTTAAAGAGAAAGCTTGCTACTTTTTTGTTTGGTATTTAATAGTTGTACATTGTATTGTATTCTGCATGAATAATGGGCCCTAAGATGTAATTTTATTATACCACCGTGCTTTCTACCATGCTTCCTACCAAATGTCTTTGGTATGACATATACAATTAATATATTTTTTCTATAAAAAAAAAAGTAATTTTATTTCTACTGAAGCCAATTTTGAGGCCCCTCTTTTGATACTCTTTTTTAGTGTGTTTTTTTTTTTTCTATAACGTGTATAGAAAATAAACTGAGCAATGTTTGGCCATGAAAATTTTTTTTAACTAACAACAAAATGCCAGAATTCACCAGAAACTTCCCAAAATGTGTTTGCATCAATATGGCTGCCAAGGACTTCAATTCCACAGCAAAACACTTTGACTTGCCCATTCAATGGCAGAATTATGTCCAGGAACTACATTGCCCAGCATTTACTGCTTAGGTTTAGTTTTTGGTTTATGTTTTTAACAATTTTGTTTTGTTTCTATTGTTTGTGTTGTATGTTTTGCTAAATAATAATAATAAAAATCTGAACTTGCATCTGATGCCTATAATTGCATGACATGCAAGAACCTGAGACCCACTAAAATAGATTCAGCAGAATATTTGTTTTACACAGGATAATTTTTTCGAGAGGGACTGCAGGCTTTGGAATTTACAGGATTTACAGGAGAGGACTGACTGAATGGACTATGGGTAAATCATTGGCCAGTACTTCTTTCTACTGCAATACCACTACTACTACTTGAACTACTGTCTTCTTTTCTGTAAAGAATGCTCCCAGCCTGTCCCTGTTCGGCTGAGGATGCCACACTGTCTCCATGCCCTAATGAGGTGTTGCTCACCTTAAAAGGTTGTGCCTAGGGCCTACATTACGTAATAGCCACTGCACTTTTATGATTGCCACTGATCATCCACTCCCGTTCCTTGTCACCTTGATTAGCACTTGTGTGTGTATATATATATATCTTCACCATTTACAGTACTCATTGTCTCACATTTGTCTTACCATATCCTTGCTCATGCTCAGGATTGCTTTCTGATGCTTTGTTTGTTTAAAATTTTGTTTCATTTTTTGCTAAATAAAGGAAGATTCTGCCCTTACATCCTCCTGTCCTTATATGGCATTTATAGTTACTGGAGGTCTAACTATGCACACCTCTTTTCAATCGCACATACTACATATGCAGCATATACACTAACTCTTACATTGAATCTTTAATGTAATACTTAGTTAACATTTACTTGACCATCCAAGCCTTGCATATTGTTTCTTGATGTTCTACTTTTTAATCTTGCACTTTTATGCTTTAATCATTTTTTCCTAACTTTGTATGACATTTCTGCATGAATTTCAAGGTTACAAAACCATGTTCTGCAAGGATCAAAGTGTTCTGCAAAAGATGTGGGTGATGTTACCTCTCAAATGATAATTTACTCTTCAGTGGGGTATGTGAAATTATACATGATTTTTAATATGTTAAGGGTTTTTTGTTTTTGTTTTTTATAATTTTCCAACAACAATTGTAATTTTTCAATATAAAACTGCTTAACAAAATTAGAATGTTGTTGGATTTAATATATTTTTCAAATATAATCTTAGGCTACAAGTTTCTATCTGGTTTATGACAACTCTACAGTTTAATAGGTTTGAGAGCTCTAAGCTCTTGTTTTCTATGCAGAGTTTATCGTGTTTATCTAAAGGAGGATGGAATCTACCCTCAGCATGGGATCAATGTCCTCAATCAGACAAAGGATATTCAATTAGGACAGGATATGCAAACAAAACAGAGTTTTAAAAGAGTTGCCACTGGAATAAGAATGGCTTTAAAATGAACATTTAAATGCACCAGGAATAAAACATATGAATATTATTTCACCAAGAGTGAATCCTAATTTGCTAAAGATATTCATGTCTAAATTTAATTAGGCTATTTAAGAGGTAGCTGTGGAAGCATATTGACAGTTTGTAGCACAGACATCAAAATATAGAGAATTTTTATGCAACATTTATTGAGAGCATATCCTGTAGGTAAATTGTGTTTGGGTTGAGACTAATGTGTAGCTAACACAAAGCTATGGGGAAATATATATATACAAAAACAAGAGCTTGGCAGGAAGAAAAAGGCAGGGGGGACACCTTACATGTTTGCTGCCATGGAAACAAAGACTTGGTGTTCAACAGCAAAACATTACAGACCCAATTTTCTTCCCTCATATGCAGAAGTGGCAAATGTCACACAAACAGTGTTTGACACACAAACAATGCCTGTTTTATGAATCACTTTCACAGTATGGTCTCAAACATATGAGCTTTCATGATATGCCTTTTAGAGAGCTATCTGTATATGAGTGGTAGGCAAACCATCATATTTCGAGAAATGAAGCAGCCCTGTAAAAGCCTTTATAGTGAGTCTGAATAAGCTATTAGTTCTGTATCTGTTGAGGAATAACAGCAAAGGAAAGGTAATTGTGAGCTCTAAATGCTGCATAAAAATATTTGGATCCATTCTGTAATGTATTTAATCAATATATTTGACTTTTTCCCACTTCACTACACTTGCTTCATAAATATAGCACTAAGAGCTGAAATATATTGTTTTATATTTGTAATAAATGTCTTATATTAATTGCATGTAATACAAATATAAGACATATAATACTGTATTTGTATATCTATCTCTTTTTGCTGGACAATGATTCATAAAATTCTAAACTAGAAACAGAAGAAGAACCAGTCAAACAAACATACGGAACAGCTGGAAGCTAGTCTTTATAGTTAGTCAAGTCAAGTAAAGTCAAAAGGCTTTTATTGTCATTTTAACCATATATAGCTGACCCATTACACAGTGAAATGAAACAACGTTTCTCCTGAACCATGGTGCTACAAACAACAACAATCACAGAAAACACAGGGCTAAAGACTAGTAATGTGTCCTCGCCACATAAAGTGCATTGTGTGCAAACTGATGCAAACAGTGCAAAGACAACACAAGACAGTGCAAGACAACACAAGACAGTGTAAGACAAATACATAAAACACAAAATAGTGCCGCCAGTAAACCTGTTGTATATTGCACACTGCGGTTTGTAAAAGATTTGAAGTAACAAAAATGTAAACAAAATGTTGTGCAAAAGAGCAATAGCAGCAATCCAAAAAAAGATGTGCAAAAACCGCATGTAAACAGTTTGTGGTAATGAAGTGATGTAATATGAGTGGTGCTGAAGACATGCATGTGAGAAGTGAGTACGACCCTGTGTTTAAGTCCGGGTTGTACAGGGTTGTGCATGAGTTTCAGTTCAGTCTGTGTTGAGAAGCCTAGACAAGGATATAGAAAAATGGGTAGATGCTGAGTGATGCTGGCTTATTAATCATGTGGTGGTGATGTAGCAGCCGATGCATGAGCAGAGGGCTGCTACACTTACTGGTGTATCTACACTCAGTAAGTATCATCCACCAACTGTGGAACAGATGGCTTAAGCACTGCACAGGCTGAGCTGGTCATTTGAAGCTTGTGTCAGCTGGCAGCATGATATTAAATGCCCACTGCATGGATCTATGATGCTAGCTAGCATTCATATTACATACAGTACATACACACATATCTATATTTACAGTATATATTAATCTCTCTCTCTCGTATACTGTGCATGTGTGAACCATATGTAGTAGTTGACTGTAAGCTTGAAAGGCCATTTTTTTCTGTTCCATTTTTGTCTGTACATTCTCCACAGTAATATGGAGAATGGCAGCTGCTGTCAGGGACTGGCTGGAGGACTAATGGAGGATGCAGACTGGAATATGATAAAGTTCTTTAATAAAAGCCAGCATAGAAAAAAATAATTCTGGACAGGCACAGAAATCCTTGAGCCAGGGCATGAGAAAGGTCAGGTGCCAGTGGCAGACACAGTGGTACTTGAGACAGACCGCCACTAAATAGAACACCTTGAAGGTCGGGAAAGGACAGATGAAGTGTGAACCGAGTTTCCTGGATTCTGCCCCCAGGGGCAGTTCTCTGGGTGGCAACCAGGCTTTCTGGTCGATGTGATAAGGCAAATTGACGACATTTGCAGAGGTCGGGAGTGGAGCAGCACCCTCGGCGGGACTCTGAAGCAGAGCGGCGCCTTTTCTGCTACCCTCTGCGAGGCTCAGCAGCAGAGCGACGTCCTCAGCGTCCTCCTCGGGACAGGCTTGGGGTCATGCTCTGCAGGGCAGAGAGGCATAGAAGTGATCTTAGCAGGTGGGGAGAGCTCGGTAACACCCCCAGCCATTCAGGAAGGCTGAGATTGGACAGCCTCCAGCAGGGCTCAGGGGCCGGTGGGACAGCTGTCTTAAGATGTCATCCAGGGCCGACTGGCATGCCATAGATTGGGCATGACGTGCCCTGAAGTATTCTGTTCTCTGCGAGAGCTGAGCTTCAAAATATCGACCATCTTTGACTTGCCAGTTTAGGAGGGGGCAAGTCCAGAGCTTCTATTTTTGGGCAGATTATTTTGACAGAGACTGGCTGGAGGGACCCAAATGCAGGACGCAGACTGGAATATAATAAAGTTATTTAATAAAAGCAAGCAGAAAAAACACACTTTATAAGCAGTTCAGAGCTGACAAAAAGAGCAATGTGGCAAAGGCAAAAAACAGAATCCCAAAAAAAGTTAGAAATCCAAATACCAGCAAACAGGGCAATGCAGAGCAGAAGCCAAACTGAATGCAAGAACAGTCCAAGATCAGGCATGGCAAACTGAGCAATAAACGGCAGAGCAAAAACACAAACCAAAAACAGTCCAAAGTCTAAACCAGTAACAGGGCAAAAACAGGAAGAACAGGGATCAGGGACAGGACCAGAACCTGGATCAGGAACAGGCAGGGTACAAAATACAAAGCAGGGGATGTAAATCATGTAACAATGCTTCCATGCATTATGGTAGCTGCTTGGATTGTTCCTAACTTCGGGTTTTATGCTCAGTGTGATTTTTTTTTTTTTGCAAATGAGATACAGTTGATCATTTCTTGCTTTCTGTTGCTTTTCTCTGTGGTGCAGTTTTTCTTCTATATGTTCTGGCACACACATGTACAGTATGTCATTTGATTTGATTATGTGTCAGTGAGTGACTGGCAAAAGGACCTAAATGCAGGATGCAAAGAGATGTACTTTAGGGCTGCTGCTATCGATTATTTTAGTAATTAAGTATTCTAATGATTATTCCATCAATAAATGGAGAAAATCGGATAAGAAGTACTTTTTTCTTTATTAAAGAACAATACGTAGGGTAACCCACCCAATGGCCTAATGACGGAATCCAATGGCGTGGATGAAGGTATGCTGCGTGTTTTTGCTGCGCTGCTCTGTGGTAGTCTTTCTCGTGCTGCTGTCAAATATTAATAAAATAGATTGGAATTTGAAACATAAATCTTATTTTTAATCTCTAATCTGACCCAAATTTGTAATAAAAAATTTATTTAGAATATATCTAATTCAAGATGATCACATTATTGGTTGTATTTCTTCTTAGATTTTAAAAGATTATTCTAAGCATTCCATCTTTTTAATTACTCATTTATTATGGACCTGGAGTCGCTTAGAGTCTTGTGCTTGGCTAACTATTACCTGCTCAAGGAGGCAAATTAGCCAGTCTGAATCTTGTCAGAGGATATAACTGTAAACTAATATTCTTTAAGTAGGCTGCTCAGTGCTTGCTCATGCATAAATAATAATTTATTTAGCCACTATGTTATGACTTGCTAAGTCAGTGATAGTCAGAAATCAGAAGGTCCCAGACGTTGTTCTCCATGCTCCATCCGTTCATGAGCCTTCTGTATGTACTATTCTGATCAAAAATTTGCGGTAACACCAGACTACATAATCAACTACATATAAATTATTTCAGGAAATTTCAGAGTTAATTTTAAGTTATTGGCAGGCAATAATCAATAAACAAATGTCAAATCTAAAACAAATTATAGAAGAAAGTAACACAACATGATTACCATAAGACCAAACAGTTTAGCACTGCAGTTTACAAAAGAATGGTTAAAGAGTCACTGTACCTGGCAATAGAGACACACAGAGCTGGCAAACAGAGCAATAGAAAAGCATCAATGCGAGCATGAGGGGAATACAAAAGTCTAAAAATGCAGAGAGATCCAAAAACTAAAGTAAAGTTTTCATGAGGGAGCCAAGGAACAAAATTGGATGGAATGCCTCAGTTTCCTGGTGGAAAATAAAAATAAACCATTTAAAAGGAGGATAGGCCCAGGGCAGCAGCGGGAAGGTAGTTATGGGCATACTTCACCCACAGCATTTTGGAAGCCCAGGAGTTGGCTTTCAGGGCCCACCGGATATAAAGTCTGGTCTCTAAATCCTGGTTGAGGTCCAGTTCCAGGGGCATGTATAGTGACAGAAGAGAGAAGTATGGGGTCTGGTGCAGGATCTTCCTCCTCGTCAGGTTAGTGCAGCCTGAGAGAGCATCAGGCTTACTGTTCCTGGATCCCGGACAGAAAGATGGGAGGAAGTTAAACCTGCCCAAGAATAGGACCCAGCGAGCCTGTTGAGGGTTGAGGTGTTTGGCCGGTATTCCAGGTTCCAGAACAATCAAGGCATCCAGAACGTGTGGAAGTTCCCGGGCAACCAGCTCATCCTTCACCTTGGGAGAAAGTCCCCTAGCAACGGTATCATACAAGGTGTTGTGATCCAAGCTGCTGTCAGTAGTGTCAGTGCAGAAATCCGCAGCATATGGCTGCCCTAGGAGCTGGAGAGCAGTGACCGAGCTGTGTCCTGCCGGGGAGTGGATGAATCAAATACCTTGCAGAGCTCCCTAGAAAAGGTGGTAAAGGTAGAGCATTGGGAGGACTTATTTTTCCACTCTGCAATAGCCCACAGCAGGGTTTTTTTTACATAGCAGAGAAATGACGTAGATCCAGAGAAGCATGCTGGGGAACCAAGTGTGACTCCTGGGGAGCTATGGAACCAAGAGCAAATTGGCCTTGTGTAGTCACCAGCAGAGGTGGCAGGGCAGGTGCAGAAGCTGAGGCCATGGTGGGAGGTTGTTCCAAATGCTGCATGAACTGTTGAAGGGCCATGCTTATTTCCTGTAGCCACCAGTGTTGGGCAACGTTACTTTTAAAAGTAATGCATTACAATATTGAGTCACTCCCCAAAAAAGTAACTAATTACATTACTTAGTTACTTTTTATGGAAAGTAATGTGTTATATTACGTTTGCGTTACTTTTGCATTACTTGTATCTCTTTCATGCCTTACATGTGTAACAGGTGTAATATAGATAATAGCCATTAAGAAATCAGTTATATTAGGGCAAAAGACGTGTCTTAAACATTAAAAATGCTTAATAACTTCTTATAGAACAATAAGATGATCGACTAAATTTTGACCACAAGGCTGAACACTTTCCGGTCGCACTTCTGTACATTGCTTTTCAATCTGCCTTCGCCGTCAGAAATGTAACTATCGTTCGTGTATATAAGGTTAAGGGTGTGGGCTGCACACCGGTGATGTGGAGGGAGAACATACCTTTCGCTGTCATCACGTTAAACTTCGTGCAATTCCGTAAATATGACCTCATCCTCGTCTACATCATTCTCTGCTTCATCATCAGCTTGAAACATTCTGAACGCTTTTACAAAGTTCGCGCTATTATCAGTGACCGTGGCAGTTTATCTTCCCACAAAGAGCAAATGAGCTGTGAATTTGTTTTCTCTCTCCGCTGCGATGGCATCGTACATGTGTCTCCCACGGAAAACTTTTATTATGAGCAGTCCATAGAGCTGCAGATGTGGAAACTCGGCAAACGTTTTCTATATTTCTGTCTCCATTTCCATATATGCAACATTGCATAATGTTGCATATATTCAACATTATACACACACACACACACACACACACACACACCTGTAGTGCTGTGCTTTGCATGCAGATGTTTTTTTTTGTTGAAGTGGTATTTTTTGCAGTTGACAAGAGCTTTTCACCAACACATAATCTACACTTAATGATTATTCCTTTCTCCTTTTCCCCGACTATTTCAAAATAATAAGAATACTTCCATCGCAGTAATGTAATTCTCTGGTTTGCCATCTCCGCTTCTGACCAGCTTCTGTTTCCACGGCTCGCACATATGAGTGCGCGATTCTACGTGACTACATTCATTTTAATTCAGTATTTATTTTTTTATGCAAAATTATTTAACTGAAAAGTAACTCGCATTACTTTTTTAAAAAAGTAACTCAGATATTAATGTGTAAATTTATAAAGTAACGCGCTACTTTACTCGTTACACCAGAAAAGTAATATTATTACGTAACGCACGTTACTTGTAACGCGTTACCCCCAACACTGGTAGCCACTGCTGGACCAGAGAATTGAGGGTGGTTTGTAGACTGGCTTATGGACCCAAATGTAGGATGCAAACAGATGTATACTTTTAACTGTCTTTAATAAACGCAAGAAGCAGAGAAAAAACTTGGATAAGACGGAAGAACTTTTACTAGGACCACATGCAGAAGTAACTTTAACAGATTATGTAGCATCTTTGGGTGGTCTTTCTTTCTCAGTGTGTTCAGCAGTCAAAGACCTTGGTGTGATTACTGACCCTAGTCTTTTCTTTGAGGCTCATGTAAATAACATTTACCAGGATCTTTCGCTTTGACCTTTATATTGCTATTATATTGAAATATTGCTAAAATTAGAAATATGATGTCCTTAGAGGATGCAAAAAAACTAGTTCATGCTTTTGTTACATCAACATTAGACTACTGTAACACTTTATTGTCTGAGTGTTTGGGTAAGTGCATAAATAAGCTTTAGTTAGTTCAAAATGCAGCAACAAAAGTTCCCATATTACCCCTGTTTTAATCAGTCTACGCTAGCTTCCAATTAAATCTTCGCATTTTAAAATAATACTACTGACGTATAAAGCACGTAAAGGTCGCACCACAGTATCTGAGTGAACTTCTGTACCATTCTGTACCCCATGCTTACTAAGATCAAAAGGTGCAGGCTATTTGTTGTTTCCTCAAATAATGAAGACTACAGCAGGGGCAGAGCTTTCTCTTATAAAGCCCCACAGTTATGGAACAACCTTACAATTAGTGTTTGGGACTCAGACACAGTCTCATTGTTAAAGTTAAGGCTGGAAACATATTTTTTAGTCTAGCCTTTTATCGGTAGCTTTTTATTAGAAAAAGGAGCAGATCTGGAGGAATCATGGCTATAGAGTGTTTGGTGAACTGGGATATTTGTATGCTGTCGCCCCCTCACTCTCACACGTTTGTGAGACAACAGGTTTGTTAACGGTTGTGTGGCGGGCCGTATCTTATCCCAGAGATCCCTCATATAGTATATCCTTTTCTTCCTGTCACTCCTCTTCTTCTTCTCTCTCTCTCTCTCTCTCTCTCTCTCTCTCTCTCTCTCTCTCTCTCTCTCTCTCTCTCTCTCGTTAAACATGCTCCTGAGGTTTCAGTGACCACTGTTTACTGCCCCTCTTCTCTCCTCTGATCTGCCTCTCACTACAGAGCCCACTGTGTCACTCATTAAGGTATGAATAGACTTGTTTACAAGATCTATATCATTTATGTAAATACTTCACAATTTAGATAATAATTTTATATATATATATATATATATATATATATATATATATATATATATATATATATATATATATATATTTATTTATTTATTTAACTATCCCATCTAATGCTCTGTGACTTGATTGTTTTGTAAATGATACCTTGAAATTAAATTTAACTTTTTTTTTTTTTTGTTTTGTTTTGTTTTTTTTTATTATTATTGTTTAACTCTTAATTCAAAAAATATATATAAGAATTCATCTTCTCTGTAACTAAATGCAACACCACACACTGGAAAGAGTTCCATGAACCATATAGGCTGAGAGAGTGAATTGAGATAAAAGGTCCTTTAACCAAGTCATGATTCTGTGTATGTAATCTTTGCAAGAGTGCAGCCTTATCTAAACTCCACTTTTGAATTGGATTATGAGAATGCCTTGATGGTCAAGGAGAGATACAAAGCAGAAAAATTGAAATATAAGAAAAGGAGAGAGAGCCAGAGAGAGAAATGAGTGGGGCGGAATTCGAAGATAATAAAAGCAGATCCACAAATGCACCAATGAATAGAAAAAAATACATCCATGTATCATAAGTTTACAGCGTACAAATATAAAGAAAAAAGGCAGCAAGAAAGATTATTTATATATGATATTTATCTGATGATACAACATATAATATTTCTGATAATAGAACATAACATGAAAAAACATCTTTTTTATGTGCAAGTGTTTATAAACTTAACTTATTATAGTCTGTTAACTTAACTCCTCAGAAGTACAGTATAGGCTTTGACTTCTCAATGTGTAGCTGTTACAGTAATACAAAAACAGCATGAAATTAGATAGCAAGCTGAACCCCAAAAATAGAACTCCATCATCCTGGTAATTCTGCACCATCTGGGTACTCTCTAAAGTGCTGAAACTTCTTCCCTCAGCAAGCATCACAATTTCTTTCATGCTGAAAAAAGACATTATATTCCCAGTGTCCCTAGTTGGAAACCCTCAAATATCCACACACACACACACACACACACACACACACACACACACACACACACACACACACACACAAACACACACCTTTATTTCAGAATTATAAAAGTTTTAGATTCACATAGGATATATTGTAGTATAACTGCTTACTAGGGTTTTTACTCAGATGGCTGCATCTTCTGCATTTTACATGTTTTTGCATTACAAAATAAAGCAACAATTGCAAGAGGTACCTCAGTGATCCAACTATAATAACACTGATAGCTATCACAGACTTTTAAAAGTTGCTACCAGAAAACTCGAATCAGTGGATTCATCTAACAGAAGAAATCACACACCTGGCTTGCAAGAAGCATCTGATTTCACTCTCAATAATCAATAAAAGCACAAACAGGGTTTCAATAGCTTAAATAGTGTTGGGGATAAGCTACAGTACCTTATTAGCTAAAAATATATTTTTATTAGTGTAGTAATACCTTAACTAGGGTTAGCTTTCCCAGCTAAAACAAAGCTTTCCATTGCATTCCCAGCAAAAACATATTTTTTCATAGCTTTCCCAGTTAAAACCTTACAAATATCATATACATTTTTTTTAAGGAAACCAATCATAATGCACAAACGATTGGTATCCATCATTAAACAAGTTCATTATTCATGAATTCTGTACACAAGAAAATAAATTACAATTACTGGTGACATCTAAGACTTTTAGAATGAAAGTGGGTATCTGATATCTGGTTAATTTAAAAGGGTGATCAAACACTGCAAATAACTCCCTGACACTGCAAATAAAACAGTGATCCTTTGAAGTCACAAAGTATTTCACTAAACAAAAACATGAAGCTAAATTATTTATTTTTATTCTGCACTTTTCCAATAAAAATATTTTTTTTTTTTTGCCATTGATAGCTTTATGTCCTAGATATTGCAGGGTTTCTTTCATTGTTCACATGCCTTTTTTAAAACAGCAACATTCTCAGATTGGTATCTCAAAAAGCCTCCACTCTTCCGGGAAGGCTTTCTGCTAGATTTTGAAATAACATTGTTGTGCTTATTCAGCCACAGAAGCATAGTTCTGTCAGGCCCAGATGTCATGGGAGACCTCGTGGGTGTCGATTGTAATAAATCTAAAGGTCTCAAGAGTTCTTGAGATCAAGGTTCTAGGTTCTTCCATGCCATTTAAGTTCTTCTAAATAAGTCTTGGCCAACCATCCCTTTATGGACTTCAAATTGTACACGGAGACTTTGTCACAAGGGAACATGTTTGGGTTCTTTAATTCCAGTTGCTTAGCCAGGTGATTGTTGGACATTGTCAGATTTTAAAAGTTTTCATGGCCTTCCGGTCCTTTCTTTGTTCCTGTTCTCTCCTGATTCTTCTAAACAGCTTGTAAAAACAGCTTCAGCTTCAGGTTGTTTGCTGATTTCCCGTTTGCCTTGTTGATGCAGCAGTATGATTTTATGCCTGTGAAATTCTGTGATCTTTGGTATTCTGAATGATATGATGTGATTGAAAGTTTGTCTAATTGGCAATGGCAGTCCAAAGAATTAGACTCATACAGCATGTATAATGTATGTAATCACAGGAATGTCTTGCACAAACCTGGTTTAACAGACCTTATTTTGCAGCAGTTATTTTTACATGAAATAGTAATAAATATGCAGGTGTTATGATTGACATTAATTAGTGTTCCATTTTATTTAGGCCTTTTGGGAACCAGGTTCACAGACTCAAGATGAGAGGTAATACTTGCACTTTAGACTATAGAAGCTGTTACTTACCACTTTGTTTCTGTTTTTTACCTGTATTTTCAGGTTGTATTCTACTATAGAGACTGATAAATAATTATGGGGTAATAGGGTAATTATACTTTTGCTGAAATTACTGTACTGCACAGTACTGTATGGTATTATTTAAATTGTTTTAAACTGCAAAGATTTTGTTAGATAGAGAAAAAGTCTGTCATGTCATTACCCCTTAATCATTCTCAATCCAATTTACATATAAATTATAAGACAAGCATTATAGCCCAAATAAATACACCAAGTTTTAAAGTTAGTGGCATTGTAACAATAGAGTCAAAGATTTTATTCAGATAGAAGGATTTGGCTTTTAGGAATAAATTAAAGGAATAAAATATGTGGTTTGTATGGCAAGTTGGAAGACTGCAAAGAGAACAGAGAGAAAACATAAGGGATATTTCACCTAAAACCTGCATGACTACTGTATTCCATGTGAACAGCCATGGCATAAGCGGAAGTCAAAAGATGTTTATCTGGTGTCAATAATATGGATGTTTCAGTACCGTTTGCATCCAATTAAAAAAACACATTTAGTACTGCATGTTGCTTTATCTCTGTCATAGCATGCTTCAACATATGTTATCTTTAATCAATAGAGTCTGGCCAGTTCATATATTTTGTGCTACATGTAATTGTTCCAGAGTTTTCACAGTACAAAGTAAAGTGTCTGTAATCAACCAGGTGAAGACTGGTGACAGAAATTACAGTCTGCCTCTATGTAGATTCTACTCCAAGAAAGAAGAAAAAGCTCATCCCTTAAAAAAGCTTGATTATTATAAGAACAATTCATCACTGTCTCAGCAATATAAAGATAATACCAACTGAAGTGACATTCAATCAATGATATTATAGGAGCAGTAGTGAGACACCCATCTCTGAACAAATGGGTATGTGGTAGTAATTATCATTCAGAAAGACTAGACTGTGAATCGTATCACCCCATCATTCGGATGGTCACCTGTAGTGACATCAATAATGTGCCCTAGAAAGTGATTACTTCAACTGGTAATCATTAATTTGCATTTATTTTGAGAATGTTCATTTACTTTACATGAAAACACTATGAAATGTCTGAGTCAATATTTTGAAGGTTTGATATCGAAAGAACCTAAAGTGCTTTACTTTGTCACTCATTATTGCTTTACTTTTCATTGCGGTCTTTGAGCTACTTATCTTTTTTTTTTTGTGCTAAATTAATATTTGCACTTCAGTAGTGCTGCTGTGTGAGAACATCTGCTCTGTGAGTCTTTAGATCATAGGCAAGCTACTTGAAAGGCAAGTATCAGGGTTCTGTTTACAAGGAACATTGAAGTGGTGAGAGAGCCAAGAATTCCTTTCACTAGGTTTGAGGCTACCCCAGCTTGTCTGTTACAAATTGATACTTGACTATAATTACTGTATACAGAGCTTACAGAGTATACAGATCTTTCTGAATGCGTGCCTTTTTTTAAATTTCTGAACTGTAACAAAGCTTGCTTTGGCTTCAGTTGCATAGAATTTGTTGTGTTACTTGATTGAAACACTGTAATAAACAGTCACCTTATATAATGCTCCAGATTTGTTATAAGTGTGTAACAGTAATTGAGTCTATATTAAAGCTCCTTGCTTCAATTGAAGTTTCTTGCTTTAGTAATTGCATTCATTTTTGCTGCATGAGATACCTGTCCGTGATGCAGCACTCTGTTATTATATGTTTATTTATAGTATTGATGGTTTCTATAGCAGTGATGTCATAATGACACTATTAAGAGATGGATTGATTTAAGTAGAACACCACTGAAAGCCTAGGTGTAATATGCATGGCACATCACTGTTAAAATTTTACAATAATCTTTTTGTTTGATTTGAAAATGTTGCTGAACAGTTGACACTGACAAATATTTTTGGAGATCAAATGCAATCACACACACAGCATGTAGGGCAGCACAAGGCTGTTTAACATTTGAAATGCTTATGAATGTCACAAGTCAAATGTCACATGTGCCACAGCATGTCAGTCAGACTTTGTATGGGTGTATTGCGGTTTGCTTTTGCTATTTTAAGATCCAAATGTTATTGCCTTTATCAATCATCCCTGTTTTCATGTTCACAGATTTAAAGCTCCTGATTGCTGCTATATGGAGCATATACTAGCAATGTTCCTAGAAGAAACAGGTCTTTATAAAACCCTGTCACCTGTCCTGAGTTGAGATAAAGTGAAATTGACTTTCTCAGAGTGAGTGAGGCCTGGATAAATGTAATCGTTTTTTATTCTATTCACAAAATTCTTTTGATACTTTCTCTACAAAAATTATTGCAATTAGCAAATGATGATTTTCTGAAAGAACAAGACAATTATCAAGTTTAAAAATAGTTAAACAAAATATAGAATTAGGTTACCCTTTTTAAATATTATGATTTTTTATCAGCACATGCCAGATCAATTTGACTATATTCAAGATATTTTAACTTGATGTATTTTTTGTGTTATGCATTCTGCTACGGAATCTCATTGAAGCTATGAGTCAATGGAGTTACTTAAGTGGGGTGTCATGAGGCTTTTTTTTACAACAGGCCCTGTGTTATTCCAGTGTGCAACTCAGGTTTTAAACATTTTAATTGCACCCATGCTGTCAATCCTATCCCAGACAAACATATAAATCCCAGATATATATAAAGGCTAATTACTCATTAGTGTTTTGTGGTTTTTTTTTCCCTAGACTGAATACATCCTATTTCCAAATGAAAACACTGAAATACACTATTCCTTTTTGCAGAGATTTCTTTAAATGCTTGAGTCTTTGGTCAATACCTGTCGTGCTAACAGGTTTTTAAACTGAATCTGAATGATTATATAAAGGTCTTGTCAGGGATCCACCTGCCACGCCCCCTTTGGTGGCTCTCTATGCCTCCACTCTCCATAGAGCTCCAGGTTTAACCACGCACACCTGGAGCTCATCATCACTCATGCCTCCACTCTCTCTGAAGCTCCAGGTTTAACGAGGCACACCTGAAGCTCATCACTACTCATGCCTCCACTCTCTCTGAAGCTCCAGGTTTAACGAGGCACACCTGAAGCTCATCACTCCACTCCTACATAAACCCCTCACTCACATTCACTCCCCGTTCGTTATTGTTTATGTTGGACTTCCCGTACTGCATGTTTTGGCGTTCCGGTTTTCCTACAGGACTTCTGTCTTCCGTTTCATCCGGACTCCAGAATCCCGTACCGGCTGTGCTTCCCCTCCCTGTGCATCTCGGGTCAGCTACGCTTCTCCCAATGCGCTACTCGGACTCTCTCTCTCTCAACCTAAGGACTGCCGCGTGCGTGCGTGCGTGCGTGCGTGTGTGTGTGTGTATCTCTCTCACGCATGCCATTAAAACCCGAGCGAGCTGTACTCCGGCTTCTGCCTTTTGTTTCGCTCACACCGTGACAGGTCTTGTGCTATTTTTTCAATATTTAATTTTCTGGGTAGGACTAGGGGAAACCTATGTGCTGAGAGTTGAACCAATCTGTTTACTCGAGATCAGGAATTGGCAATTTTCAATTGCTTAACGACAACAACATCGAGCTCTGAGAGATCCAGACACACAAGTATATTCTATAACATAAAGAGAGTTGTTCTATCCTCTTGTAATGTGTTTCTACTGTATGTCTACAGTATTCACTGCTTACACTGCTGCTTCATCACAGCATTTCTCCAGATATTTCTCAGTGCACTGTATGCTTATTATCTTTTAACAAAGTATACACAAAATGCACCAGATTAATTATAAATAATAACACATACTTTATCACACAACTATGTTATTTTATATAGAATCTGTAGTCATCATGCACATGACATCCAAGAACAGTCCATCCATCTACATGTATTCACAATATTTTTCCTTCCATGTTCACTGTTCCTTCTAGTCTAGTTCATTGAATATTTTAACTTGGTGTTGTAATTTATATGATACAAAGCCACATAAACAAGTATGTATTCTACTCTCAAGGTTAAAGCTGGCATCTAGGCATTAGTTTTCTTGACACACACACACACACACACACACACACACACACACACACACACACACACACACACACACACACACACACACACACACATATATATATATATATATATATATATATATATATATATATATATATATATATATATATACACACATACAGTGGAATCCGCTTATCTCGACCTCGGTTATCTCGACAACCCTATTAAGTCGACGTTTTTGAAGTGGAACTGCCAAATTCTTGCTTTTTCTAAGCATTTTTATTGGTTATGTCGACTTTTTTTATGTTGCCGAACCCTAATATCTCGAGCACAAGGGGGGAAAAATTTGCCATTTAACGTCGGTTATCTCGGTGCAGCCGCAGAAGAACTCGCAGAAGTGGCGGAAAAATCAAGTCTTACAGCTGCTACAGGTGTTGTATTGTATACTGGTGAATCTCTGCTGTTAGTTACTGCACATATGCCTTTTTTTGTTAAATGTTATGCGATGAACGGGAGGCGAAAGCCGCAATTGGCGGCGCGGAACGTGTGATGACCAACAAAATCATAGAATGAACCGGGATCGGGGGGAAATCCGCGATGCGCTCTGGGAAGAAAAGCGCAGCCGTTGAGAGAGTGCCGGTGGAAAGGCACGTACCGGGATACGCATGCGCGATAACAACGACCGCCGTGAACCAATATATACCAACAATAACGGACAGTGAGAGTGTGGAAGTTTAAATAGTAGCTGGTGATGATGATGATAAACGAGCACCATATGTGCGCGATTGAAGCGGAGCTTCAGAAAAAGCGGCCGAGAAAGCACCTGACACGCTGAAGGGGGCCGAAGGGGGCGTGGCAGGTGGATTCCTGACAGATAAACATGTACTGTATGTATTTTTATAGCATGCCTTCATCAAACAAATCGCGGCAACGCTGTTGTGTAAAAAACCCCTCCAAAAACACGTGCATGCACATTCTCATTTATTAACGCACATCATGTACATAAAGAAATTTCAAGCACGTTATATATTGCCGCCATTTTGATTTTCGTTTATCTCGATCATCGGTTACCTCGATGCTTTTTGGCGACCCCCTAGGACATCGACATAACCGGGTTCCACTGTATATATATTATACCTGTGTGTAGATATTTATACTATTATTAATAATTAATAATACAATATTAATCTGCTTCCCTTCTATTACATGACATAACAGAGACCTATAACATGGATGCAGTGAAACTCAATCTGTAAAAAATTTGTATGCATGAGTTCCTGAACCAACTCCTGACGAGGCCACATCAAGAAGGTGTATGGGGAAAGCACCCCTGACCTTAGAAGGTATAACAACTCACCTGCTCTCCTCTATTTTGGAAATCTCTATGCCTCCCTGCTTTTAACACACCTTCACTCAACCTTTCTGTCCAGCTGTGGATGCCACCTCGCCTCCCTGTTCTGAAGAGACCATCGCTCAGCCTTTCTGTCCAGCTGAGGATACATGTGCTAAGGACATCGCTCTGCTTCTTTGCTGCGGTGAAGCCATCACTTCCCCTCAGACCTTGTGGAGAGTGTTACTCCCCCTTCTGGCCTTACAGAGACCACTGCTTCCCCCTCTAGCTCTGCCTTGGGCTTGGTTCTCTGTGAGCTTTGTGACAGTCGTTGCACTTATGTACTTGTGCAAGGCAAGTGACATTGCCTCTGGCTGCGGAGGACCCCATGAAAAGGATACTCGCATGTTGGTAGACCTTGTTGGGGGTCAGGAATATGATCAGAAAATACATTTCCCCATCTGCCACTGCACTTCATTTGCCCATGTCATGTTTCCACATCACATTCAAACTAATGACATTTGTATATTGTTTGTGCATACTTGTCTCTTGTTGTCTTTCTATGGTTTTTATGTTTATTTCTGAACCTTTATTTAAATTTTTAGGTTTTGCTCTTTGTTTCGTTGTTTGTTGTGTTTAGTTTCATTGTTTCATTTCATACATGAGCAATTTATGAATTATTTTTGTGCTTGCATCGACTACCCTTGTATTACTTGACACAAAACAAATGGGTAGGGCAGCATGTTGTCTACTGCAGTAAATAATTCACAGATGTGGACAATAAAAATAATATAATGACCACTTCGTAAATATATTTACCTGAGAACACAGAACCAAGTGTGAACATTGTTTGACGTTTCATGACATAATAAGTGCTGGTTACACTGAGATTTCATGATTAAAGAATACCTACGGTCAATAAAATAGATTAAACAGAACCCAGACATTAATTTTTCTTTCAGTTCTGCACAACCCTGCTGCTCCCAATGCTGTGATTACCTGTTGCTAAGCTCCATGGTGCATGCATTAATTACTATAATTAATTAACTTCCTCTGACTGAAATGTTCCTTACCCTCTTAGCACCCTTAAAGACTTTATGAAAATTCGATGTGACATTAGACAACTACAGATAAAATGCATACATCTGTCTCCATGTAGATAAAAATGCTGGAGATATTTTTCTGATAAAAATGATTATATACAGGTTTACAATAAAGGTGGTTTCCTGTCAGCTCAAAACTGTTTGGCCATCTTTTTCTGACCCCTCTTATCAACAAGGTGTTTCTGCATTTTAAACTGCTGCTCACTGGACAGTTTTTGTTTCCTACAGAATTGTGTGTAAACTCTAGAGACTGTTTTATGTAAAATCACAGAAGATCAGCAGTTTCTGAAATACTCAAACCAGCCAATTTGCTACCAACAACCACGGCAAGGTCAAAGCCACTGATCTCATAAATGTCCTCTATTATAAGGTTTGATGTAAAAATTAATTGAAACTTTTGATATGCATTTGCAATGCATTAATGCAGGACTGGCTGATTGGATAATTGCATGAATGAGCAGGTGTACTAGTGTTCCTAATAAAATGGTCAGTGGGCGTCTATATAATCTGTCTGAAAAAGAGCATACAGTACAAGTCCAGAATAACAAATATGCACATTCCAATGTCATCATACAGGCAATATCACATAAAAAATAGAGGTGAAATAATAATAAAAATATATTATTATGATTATTTTAATTCTATTACAGGGCACCCTGCACATATAAAGTCACACACAAAGCTATTTCAATTTAACAGTATGCTTTTGTGATGTTTTAGGTAAGGATGAAGAACCCACAGATAGTAGATAGAAGGCACTGAAGAACCCACAGATAGTAGATAGAGAAACTGGGGAACCTGCCCAGTGTGCCACTAACAACAGACCAAAGCTGTGGACATATTTTCCTTGACTGACCTGTAACATGGGGTTTCAATTCTTCATTATATAAGAATGCTATTACTTAGAATGCAAATGCAAAACCCTATGTTTTGAGTCATAACCTTGACTCAGAAGCAGCATAGTTTTTGATTGCAGTACAAAGTTTGGTACATCATTCTCCATCCTAGAAGAGAAAAAAAAGATGGTTTGGGCGAAAAAATCCCTTATTTTTTGTTTGCATTAATGCCTTTGTGAATAATTTTCCTTTCCCAGACTAAAAAATAAATAAATCACTGAACACAACTGCAGCTCTGAACTTCATTAACTGTTCATTACATAACTACATTAGAGGAAAAGGCTAACTGAAATAATGGTTCCTATAGATACACTAGCCTTTTTAGCCTCATTCGTTGCTATTTTATGTATGTTATTCCAAAATTCGCTAAAAGCTCCCTTTCTCGTGCATCTTATTAAAATGTCAGCAGTAACCTTGAGAGTTGGTTGAAAGCTTTAGCTTGTCTATCAACATGCTCTGGTTTGCTCACTAAAGCATAGTAATAAGTACAAATCAGGTACAGCAAAATATAAATGGGAATAGGAGCCCTCCATTTTTTTATTGTCATATTTTTATTGCAGTAGTGAGATATACAGAGAATAAAAACAAGCTTTTAAAATATTTTTTATTTTAATTATCATAATTAACTTAATTATTATTGTGTGTGTGTGTGTGTGTGTGTGTGTGTGTGTGTGTGTGTGTGTGTGTGTGTGTGTGTATGTGTGTTTTAAGAAAGGTTTTATCTCATTATAGGGCAATTAGGAAAATAATAAAAAAGGTCATTAATTATTTTTTTGAGAGTTGATTATATTGAGACGAGTCTGGTGTAGATGCAGTACATATTAAAATCTCTTATAGGATGTGGATTCCCAATACAAACAGTTCAAAATGTATACAATACAATAAATAAATGTTTAAATGTCATGAAAATGTATGATCGTCTCTCTCTCTCTCTCTCTCTCTCTCTCTCTCTCTCTCTCTCTCTCTCTCTCTCTCTCTCTGTTTGTCTGTCAGTCTGTCTGTCTATCTGTCTGTTTGTGTCTACGTGTACTTCTTTCCCAACAACATAATTTCCCTGACTAGATTTATTGTGCCTGACAAATCAATTGCTGGGGAGAGAGAACATGAGGGAGAGGGAGAGATATGCTAATTCTGGGTTTAAATCATTCTCAGTGTGCAGTACACAGTGCAGGGTAAACAAGCCCTCTTAGCAAAACAGGCAGTTTTGACCACCTGCTGCATCAAGGCTGAATTTATATTCCTTTTCTTTCATTTCCTGCTTGAGCCCAGCCTTTAGACTCTAACCCTTGATTGTGTCCAGTGTTTTTTTTACTCCACTTTTCTTGTACATTTGTACTCTTGCAAAAGCTAGAAGTTGGTTTATGGTTTGTCTTTGGCAGTTTAATTACAGATTTTACAATGCTATGTCAGCCATGTATTTGCTCCTCAGAATAGCCCACTTAAAAATAAACAACACTCTGTAACTACTTTCTATCTACTCTAACTACTTCTATTTCCACTGACTCTTATGCATTATAGTTGTATTAAATGTAATTAATTTTAATTTTATTTGTATAGCACTTTTAACAATGGACATTGTTTCAAAGGAGCTTTACACAGATAATGCGTAAGCAAAAAATGAATAAGCATGTTCTTTATAAGTGTACATTTGTACTACTCTACTCTCTGTAACATTCATAACACTATTTTGCCAAACAATGGGACCAAAAGACAACATTTGGAGGAACATTCTAAAATTTTAAAAACATAAAAATAAAAACATATCAGGCAAAAAACACTATAACTGCAGTAAAACATGAGTATGGCAGCATCATGCTATAGAGCTGCCTCTCTTCTGCTAGGACTTGGATTCTGGTCCTCTAAATCAGTGGTCCCCAACCCCCGGGTCAATTGGTACCGGGCCGCACAGGAAGAATACATAACTTACATTATTTCCGTTTTATTTATTATCTGATTCTGATCGATGTTTTATTTTGGAAAATTACCGGACACATCTGTCTATGATTCACTCTTGATGCATGTCATGATGCATGTCACCTCACAACATGATAGATTTAAAACTATTTCATTTGTAAAAAAATAAAATAAAAATTGCCAGATTAACCAGATTATGTTCCAATATATATATATATATATATATATATATATATATATATCAGTTTCTCTGTTTTCTTGTTTGTCTATAATAAGGAGAGAGACAAGAGCTAAAATTGGGCTTTGAAACACCAAAAACATAATATGCGCTTTAATACAAATGCAACTGAACTTTATTGACCACTGGTGAGAATAAAGCATCTCACTTAGAGGGAGATACGTTCATCTTGGCAGCACCCCAACGTGTCGTACTGCATATACTGTACGCTGCTACATTTGCCTTCCAGGTGAAACTTAAAATATTGTTTTAATTTGATCAAATTTCAGCATTGTAAGATTTAGAAAATCGAAAGTCGACCCATCCTTACTCGGTGCCTACCTGTATATTGGTTTTGTTTTTTGACATCAGTAACTAATAAACCTGCAATTTCAACCAGGCTGTAAAGACTTATATTTACTCTGTCACTGATGGACCATGACGAATGTACGTTTTGTATTTTAATAAGCAAAAAACAATAAAGTAATTGTGTTGAACAGATGCATCTGGCTAATACAGCTGCACATAACCTGTTATGTCTCAGAAAACCAGGACCCCAATTTCACACAGTAAACAACCTAGAAATCATACCAATATCCAAAACAGTCTCTTTCTACTACACAGCATCCAGCTGGCAGATGATCCCAGATGGTAAGGGGTGACTAAATAATGATGTGCATCATTTCCCCAATTAAATTTGAGTCCCAAAATACCTCAAAGGCCAGCCACTAAGGAGTTTACTCCAGCCTCAATTACAGCACTGGAGTATTTGCTCTAGTTTGATGATGCTGGAGTGTTTCAGTGGGTTGGAGCTGACACTGTTCTGATATAGTAATAGGTCACATAACACATAGTGAGCTACTCACATTAGTATAGGCTGCTATGACAGCAAGACAGAGATGAAATGATGAGCAATGTTTTCGATTCTACTGCACACAATTGACCTATCTGGGTATCGCTGTCTAAGGTGTTCAGCTACCAAGAGCTTTAAATGTTTAAAAAAATCCTTGGCATGGATTGCATGGAAGTCTCTGCAAATTGATTATCCTAACTATATTTCCACAACTTCTTGATCATTATGATGAGCTCTAAGTAACATGCAGCTAGTTTGAGATCTGCTGACAATATTATTTCACCATTTTTATTTTCAACATACAGTTCAGTCGGGAAATGTTTCTGGACCATCTGGATTACGGTTATAATATAGATTTGATATCCTATGGATCTGTTTCTTCTGGAAGTACCTTTATATAAAAGTGTCTTTATTAATTTTATTTCATTATCTATGGGATAGCAAAGCAACAATAAAATAAACACAATCAATCCACACTGGTCTTTTGTTGTTGATATAACTGATACTGTTGAAAGGCATAAGTAACCTAAATTTTGATATGCTATAGGCTTGTCAGTAAAAAGTACATAAATAATAATAATCTGCCATTACCCTTTTTACTATTGCTTTTTTTTTTTCCGTATTTCTCAATTGCCGGAACTGACATAACCCTGCAGGTAGAAATGTCTATGAAGGAAATGTCAGGGGAAAACTCCTTGCCAGGTCTGTCTGTCAGAACTAAAGTGCACCAGTCCCCAGCTACAAGGTCACTTTGCTTGGCATGGAAAAAAATATATCACAGTATGATAACTGTACAACCCAATATTGCAGTTTTAAGTGGCCCAACTTGCTGAGTGGTGCTGGTTCTAAATAGTTTTTGCTGTGTTTTGTTTGTTTTGCTTTGTTAATAAAACACACTTATTACTAGCACAAGTCGATTTTTTTTGTGTTCTAGTGTTGACTGAGAAAATAGAGATATTCTAAAAAGATGATGCTTTGTTTTATATAAAAAAAACTGTGATTTTAGTCAAGTGACTCTGCTATTTTAATAATTTAATTATAATTCAGTTTAAAACAAAGAAAATATTGGACAGCATTCTATTGCAGTTGTTATTCTTCCTATTCATTTTGAAATGTTGTTAAAGATTGAAAACCCATTTTGTACAACCTTTAGTCTAAAAAGGGAAGGAAGGAGGGTAAATAATAACACAACAGAAGTGACAGAGGCCGAAGCTTCTTATATTTTTATGTGTGAGCAGGAATTAAAGCATTTTCAAAAATGTAAGTGTGAATGAGTGTGATTTTCTTCGAACAAGGTAAAAGCAAGAGACAATTTAATATTATCAAACAAAGTAAAGGGTAATGTAATGATGATCAGCAGCAACTTTTACAATTATGCAACATCAGATCAGCTGATCACTGAGGAAACAGCAGGTAGCAGGCAGACAGTGGTTCAGAAGTGGCGTCACTCCACAACAACTGTCTCCTGTTCTCACTGACCTACTTAATCAGTGCCTAGCACAGTATATTGTGTCTGCTTGTTTCAATACCTCCATGTTCATACTGGATCTCTTGAATTTTTTGCTTCAGTGATTAGAGACCATTAGATTTGACTGCCTTGCAAAAGTTTTTTCCTGTTTTGTTGTACTTTATAATAGATTGTTTTAATGAAAAGTGTATTTTTATAAAAGTCGACGTTTTTGAAGTGGAACCGCCAAATTCTCGCTTTTTCTAAGCATTTTTTATCGGTTATGTCGCCGAACCCTAATATCTCGAGCACAAGGGGGAAAAAATTTGACATTTTGCCATTGCCGTCGGTTATCTCGGTGCAGATGCAGAAGAACTCACGGAAGTGGCGGAAAAATCAAGCCTTACAGCTGCTACAGGTGTTGTATTGTATACTGGTGAATCTCTGCTGTTAGTTAGTGCACATATGCCTTTTGTTGTTAAATGTTATGCGATGAACGGAAGGCGAAAGCCGCGCTTGGTAGGAACGTAGGATGACCAGCAAAATCATAAAATGAACACCGGCAGGATCGGGGGGAATCCGCGATGCGCTTTGGGAAGAAAAGCGCAGCCGTTGAGAGAGTGCCGGTGGGAAGGCACGTACCGGGATACGCATGCGCGATAACAACGACCGCCGTGAACCAACATATACCAACAATAACGGACAGTGAGAGCGTGGAAGTTTAAATAGGAGCTGGTGATGATGATAAACGAGCACCATATGTGCGCGATTGAAGCGGAGCTTCAGAGAAAGCGGCCGAGAAAACACCTGACACGCTGAAGGGGGCCGAAGAGGGCGTGGCAGATAAACATGTACTGTATGTACATGACAGATAAACATGTACTGTATGTATTTTTATAGCGTGCCTTCATCAAACAAATCGCGGAAACGCTGTTGTGTAAAAAACCCCTTCAAAAACACGTGCATGCACATTCTCATTTATTAACGCACATCATGTACATAAAGAAATTTCAAGCACGTTAATATATTGCCGCCATTTTGATTTTTGTTTATCTCGATCATCGGTTACCTCGATGCTTTTTGGCGACCCCCTAGGACATCGACATAACCGGGTTCCACTGTATAACAAAAACAAATCTTAATTGCATAAGTATTCTCATTACTGTATGTCTGATGGGAAGAGTATGGTTTGTGTCATTGGGCTATTACCATGATGAGTTATAATTAAGTCTCATCTGCCCAGAGAACTATTTCACATGATTGGGAGGTGTCTGCCACATGATATTTGTTTGTCTTTGAGAAATGGCTTTTTTTTTCTGAACACTCAAGTGGTCCTTGTGACAGAGACTCCCATTTTAGCTGTGGATCTTTGGAGCTCATTTAGTGTTATATATACTTTTTGTATAAAGATTTAATGGTAAATTGGTGTTACAGACTTAGGGGCTTTTTAAAAGAGGTGTATTTACACTGAGTGAAGGATCATGTTGCAATTCATCTGCACACAGGTGGAATTTATCAAACTAATTGTGTCATATCTGAGGTTGTTTAATTGTTTGAACCAGATTTTATTTAGGGGTTTCATAGCAAAGTCAATTTTAATGCAGTAACACAGGAAAAACACCAATTAGTGAATACTTTCACAAGGCATAATATGTAATCAAGAAATATTCCAAATAATAATTCTGCACCACTTCAAAACCATGACTGGTGCCCTTCAAAACTGCATATATAACAGGTCTGTGGACAATGCTATAAACCTGGCTTTACATTGCATATAGCAGCATATCTATCTATTCTTGAATTCTGTTTGTGGGCTTTAGCTCTGCTTTCAATAATATGATCCCTGACCTGCTCTTGGATAGACTAAGGCATCTTAAAATATCTCCAACTGGCTGCCGCTGGATTATCGATTTCCTGTCCTACAGAAAACATTGTCAGGATAAGCAAAGAGTCTAAGACCTGCTCCACCTCAACACTAGTTCTCCACAAGGTTGAGTGTTTTTTTTGTCTTGCTCACTGTACACCAAACTTCCCACTTCTGGCACCATCAAGCTATTTGTAGATTACAACAGCCTGGTAGGATTCCTAACAGCAATTTGTGTCAATTTCGCCCTGAAGTGAGTTGTCTGATGGCGTGGTGTGCAGCTAACAACTTAGAGTGAACATGAAAATAACTGTGGAGATAATTACTGGTTTCAGAAAGAATTATCCGCCACACTTTCCTATAGAAAAATACAATAGACAATGAAGGCCCTGTAATGCTTGCACTTTCTGCAACAGCTAAGAAAATGTGTTCTTTGAATGAAGCTACTGGTCACATTTTACAAAGCTCATTGCAGTCTAGTTTAACTCTGCAACATCACACTCTAAACATAAGCAACATCATCAATGCAATATCAGAAATGCATAAAAAATATGATTTTATGTCAGCTCTCCACATTCACTAAAATCCAGGGTGAAAAACATTGTGGGAAGAATCATGTCAAACTCCAAACTTTCCTGTAACTTTCTTTTTCAATGTTTCCCATTCCAATGGAAAGCTACAATAAGAAATCCTGTACAAGTTTACACCTGCACAGTTTTTCCCCAAGGCTACAATCAACTAACTATGGCAGGCTAACTACATCAGAAACTGTACTATAGCATTAACAAACCTGTGCTCTGCTGCATAAGCAGCATTTAATTATCGCATAAAACGTATGTACAGTCTTCCAGTACAGAAGAATCCATTTCATGTCCACTAGAAAGGCAAGGCTAATTCATTAGGTTTTGTGTTTAGCTGTAGACTAAAGCCATTTGGGTTTGAGTTTAATTTCCAAAATGACATAAAAGGGAACATAAAAGCTTTTGTGTCAGACAGAGCAAAAATACAGTACATGATTCTTGGTATTTTAATCAACATTAAATGAGAATTTTTTTTTTTTTCAGTTTTTCAGGCTATTGCTTGCTATATAAATAGACTTTAAAAAATCACTTTAAAAAATATACCTTTTACCCTTATTAATTGCAAATGTTTGTAAAATAAAAACTAATCCAGTTTTTTTTTTGTACATCTTGATATAGACCAGGTTAACGAATTTTGTGTGATAGGTGTTGTTCCAGCAAACAGGTTTTGATTTTTCCTTTCATCTGATGGTAGCAGCAGATCAGCTACATTTACATGTATGGCATTCGGCAGATGCCCTTATCCAGAGCAACTTCCAATGATCACATTTATACAACTGAGCAGGTGAGTGCTTAAGACTCAGTTCAAGGGCAGTGACAGGGACAGTGACAATCAGAAGTCCAATGTCTAAAACACTGAGCTACCACTTTCAATTTCTCTTGCAACTAGTTGAATTGAAAGAGCCTTTTTTTTCTCTCACTACACAAAATAATTGACCAAATTATGTATAGCCATCAAGGGTCAAATTAAGTCAATAGTCAATGTAAAAATCATGTACATTGTACACTA
The DNA here is from genome assembly GCA_039877035.1 of Silurus lanzhouensis. Taxonomy (NCBI): domain Eukaryota; kingdom Metazoa; phylum Chordata; class Actinopteri; order Siluriformes; family Siluridae; genus Silurus; species Silurus lanzhouensis. The sequence goes on along the minus strand of JBCEWE010000252.1, from coordinate 7,465,151 downwards.
TTTTCAGAGGATGGAGGGGCAGAGAACCTGGATCCGCTGGAAGCTATGGTCAGAAGCATCTTTCTATCAGCATACCAGACACAGAACTTTACTTCAGCTTCAAGTAGCAGTGGTTCCAAGCAGCAAGCTTGGAAACCTTTCCTAATTTAATTTCTGACTTAACTAAAGTGGTCATTGTAATTTATCCTAAAAATGTATGACTCTTGTGTGTCATAGCTATAGCTGCCAGGTGTCAAACCTGCTGCAGTTATTTATTAATAATAAAGTTTACTTTGTTTAATTCCTTTTGGCATTTTGATGTGGTCTAATCTGACCCACCATTAAAAGAATTGATATGCTTCAATCTGGATTTACTGTGGAAAAATGATTAAAACTTATGTATGAAATACAGTCATTTATCCATACAAAATTCAGTACTTGAGTAAATTAATGTAATGTTATGATAATTTTATGGTTTTAATGACTTAATGGCAAGTAATGGCTTACTTTTCTAAAGTCTTTCCAAATGTGGTTACCTTGTCTTTACAGGGAATAAAGTGACTAATTTACATTGTCATACTTATGTATTAACTAATGCCTTCAAATGACATTCAACTGCATTTTTGTCATTTTTATGTGACATATTGTGTTTATCAAAAAAGCCTGTCAAACAGTGGTGCTGGACTTAATACTGTTGCTTGCTCAGGTCGATATCAAGAAAAATCTACTTCGTTTCAAGGTCAGACCCATAACTCTTATATCCAATATCCAAACGCAAAGAAAGCAGAAGGGAAAATGATACACACAAAAGAGAGGATAGATGAGACTAGGGGCAAGATAGAGAGGCAGGAGAATGCAGATAAAAGGAAATAAGAAGAAAAAAAAAAAAGGAAACATGAACAAAAAGATTTAGCTGCCAGTGGTTGTTCTGTAGTATAAATTATAAATATTCCAAATGTGTTACTTCATATCACAAAGCTGATTTTCAGCTCGATAAACTGCATCAACCTGCATCAGAATTGAGATTTTACCTCTTCCTCAGCTTCTACTTTCAGTACAAGCTATCTCTTGCACCCAAAGATGCAAGTCTTTGGAAAGATGGATTGTCACCTTGATCCCACAACATTTTATGCTTTGGACAGGTGATGATTAAAAGTGATTGGTTTGTAGAAACAGAGGTGTTCATCATGATATAAAGATGCCAGCGTGGAAGTGTATACAACCTTTTATAATATATGAGGTTGTATATTCAGCAAACTGTCACTATGTACAAGTACATAAAAAAAGAATAGACAACTTCCCTGTGTGCTCAAAAATATCTTAAATTCTGACAAATATATATTTAAATATCACAGCCCATCTGCTTCTGGTGGCTTTAGATGTCATGGCAACTGTCACTGTTGCCAAACATAATGCTAATCACTGACCAAGCCACCTGACAAATCCACAAAATTGTAAATGCAAGTCATCAACAGTGGATGGATGAACTGTGACATACTGCCTGTCTGGCTGACCTTACTAAGGGCCCTGTGTGGGGATGCACAGTGCTTTTGACCCTACAACATCTGCAACAAAAAAAATCTAAATTTTTCTTCAGAAATAACATCCAGTATTGATTTAGCACTAATAATCCTTACCTGATCTATATACAGTGCCCTCCACAATTATTGGCACCCCTGTTTAAGATGTGGTCGTGGACTTCTAAAAATTCTCCTTTTTTTTAAAACAACATAGAACCCAAATGCAAAAAAAGAGAAAAATCCAACCTTTCATTTAAGTACATTACTTTGGTGGTAAAAAAAAAAATCATACATTTAGAAAAAAAAAAAAAACTTGAAATCATGTGTCCCACAATTATTGGCACCCCTAACAATTCCTCTGAAAAATGTAATTGTTTTTTTTTTTTTTTATATATATATTTTTCTGTAGTTGCTAAGGTTGGTCAGGGTATCTAGGGACTTTTAATTAGTAATTCATGATTTCCTGTTTCCCTGGGGTATAAATATGACGTGACACAGAGGCCTAATTCTCTTACCCATTTGTCAACATGGCAAAGACAAGAGAACACACCATTCAAGTAAGGCAGATGTGTGTCGACCTTCATAAGTCAGGCAATGGCTACAAGAAAATAGCCACTCGCCTTAACTTGCAGTCAGAGGTCTCATTAAGAAGTTTAAAACAACTGGAACAGTGACAAACAAGGCTGGAAGAGGTCCCAAGTTTATCTTGCCACAACGCACAGTGAGGAGGATGGTAAGAGAAGTAAAAAAATTTCCCAAGCTCACCGTCACAGAATTGCATCAAAGAGTGGCATCTTGGGGTCACAGAGTCTCCAAAACAACCATCAGACGGTCTTTACATGCCAACAAGCTGTTTGGGAGGCATGCAAGGAAAAAGCCTTTTCTCACTAACACTCACAAACGTAAACGTCTGGAGTTTGCTAAGCGGTACTGGGACTTCAACTGGGATCGTGTGCTTTGGTCAGATGAGACTAAGATCGAGCTTTTTGGCAACAAACACTCTATGTGGGTCTGGCGTAAAACAAAAGATGAGTATGCCGAAAAGCACCTCATGCCCACCGTGAAGTATGGTGGAGGATCTGTGATGCTGTGGGCCTGTTTCTCTTCCAAAGGCCCTGGGAACCTTGTTAGGGTGCAGGGCATTATGAACGCTTTGAAGTACCAGGATATTTTAAATAAAAACCTGATGGCCTCTGCCAGAAATCTGAAGATGGGTCGTCATTGGGTCTTTCAGCAGGATAATGATCCAAAACATGTGGCAAAATCTACACAAAAGTGGTTCAGCAGTCACAAACTCAAGGTCCTCCCATGGCCATCTCAGTCCCCAGACCTCAACCCAATCAAAAACCTGTGGGGCGAGCTAAAGAGAAGAGTGCATTAAGAGAGGACCCAGGACACTGGATGATCTAGAAAGATTGTGCAAAGAAGAATGGTCAAAAATCTCTCTCTCTGTGTTCTCCAATCTTGTGAAATGTTATAGGAGGAGATTAAGTGCTGTCTTGTTGGCAAAAGGAGGTTGTACAAAGTATTAACATCAGGGGTGCCAATAATTGTGGCACACATGATTTCAAGGTTGTTTTTTTTTTTCTAAATGTGTGATTTTTTTACCACCAAAGTAATATACTTAAATAAAAGGTTGGATTTTTCTCTTTTTTTGCATTTGGGTTCTATGTTGTTTAAAAAAAAAAGGAGAATTTTTTGAAGTCCACGACCACATCTTAAACAGGGGTGCTAATAATTGTGGAGGGCACTGTATGCATTCAGACATTATGTAATTTCTATGAAATATCTTTCGAGTTTAATATATAATATTTAATTTACATTTGTAAAAGTGTAGTTACTTAAAATCTCTTGCTTAAGGAGATCTGAGTATTCAACAAACACATCCATAAACATTCACAAACGGTTTTCCACTCAAGTTTCCATCAGTGAACCTTAATTGGAACTTTAACAATGAATGGACATCCGGGGTCACCCAGATAGTAATAGGTCCTTTTTGTAATCTGGCTGCTTTTAGGGTATCTTCCTGTTGTCTTAGTGAGTTTTTCCTTGCCAGCATGCCTTCTGGCTTATACAGTAGTGTTAAATGTATAGGCGATAATGTTACTGTATAAGGTCTTTGTAAAAGTTATAGATATTTTTGTAAAGTTGCTTTAATGACAATATCCACTGGTAAAATCACTATACAAATTACATTTAATTGAATGTCAATTACATTTTATTTTTCAATGCTTAACTATTATTGCTTAGTTTATGGATGTAAAGAAGACAATTCAAGTGATTATGCTTTGCTTTGCAGGCCACTTCCTGTTACTACTGTGCACCATGGGCTCAACTGTTGACACAACGTACATCTTTAAAGATGTTATTTCTGTCTACTGATGTACATGTCCATCTTTGATAATTTCATTTTAACATCCAGTTTTTTTAATAAGCCATGTCAATTAAATAAGCACTTTCCAAGTTTGCTATGTAAAATTAAGACTTGTAGTCTGGTTCATCTTAAGTTTGTAGTCTAGCGTACCAGTGTGGATTAATTTATTGTTAGAGGCACTTTTGTATGTCGTTCTTGACAAGGGCGTCTGCTAAATGGCGCAAATGTAAATGTAAATATAAATGAATTAATCATACAAAATTCTGTAAATTGCCCCTTTGGTGTAAATGTCATCCTTTATGTGCTAATGGTCTTATGAGTTGCCTGCAGCTGAATAAATTATATAATTGCATGCTATTAAATAAAGCTTTACCATGGATCTGCTAAAGAAGACACGTTTGTTAATCTAGGCCAGTATATTTTTTTCCATACACTCTGCTACAATATTTTTTCAAATGCTCTACCCTACTTTTTAAGGAAAGTGTAAAACACGTAATTTTTTTGCAATATATTTTTCTTTTGTTGAAATATGATAGACATGTTCTAGTCAAAGGAACCTAGGGAGACTGAATTTAGACACCTCTAGAGACACAATTCACCTGGAAATGTTCACAATGCTGAACATAACAAACAAATCCAGTAGAATTTCCCAGAGGGGCTTGACAATACACTAGCAGTGACTACTGAACATTTTGTGCCCCTGTGCACAATTTCCTCTTATTTACCTTTCAGTTATTGGAGAGCTTTTTAAAGAAACTCATTTTCAGCCACATTTTATGTTCTGTGTCTGTTGCTCATGCAGTGTTTTCCAACTAGATACATGTATTCCCATAACGCCATTCAAGTCCTTGAAAGCCACACTATAGTAATAAAACCCAAATTATAATCACAAGATTCCCATATTGTGTGTAAATGATTACATTACACAGATCCTCTGCTTGTTAAAGCAGATAGAATCAGAGATCTATATCTCCAGTGGGCTGCGTGGATGATGTTAATATTTTTGCAAGCTTTTTCCCATGCAACTACTAAACAGCATGATAATTGATAGCTATTTTAATAAGTAAAAACTGACATATATTTATATATATATATATATATATATATATATATATATATCAGAGGCGATTTCTTTAAGACTGCAAGGGAAGCTCGGCTTCCCTTATAATGTCACAAAATTAATGGTCAAATATGTACTATTGTATTAACATTTTATTGACTAAAAATGCGTTAGAAAACGTTCATCTCAAAGACGAGTTCGTTCAGAATCAGTTACATATAACAGGTCGGCTGACTCGATTTCCTTCTCATACATTCCCGCAGTGTCACAGTGAATTTCCCTATTGAAGCCCAGCGTCCATTGACTTCAATGGGGCTGCTTTGAACGGTTTTTTTCAGCGCTTCGAAACTAGACGGTCATTGGATAAACGCTGCGATTATGTCCCGCCCACGGACGCTCAGCGTCTCTGGGGTGAATGGGGAGTGGGCTGGCCCGGACTCCGAGCTTCTGCGTGATGATTGGAGGGTCTGTCGAAAGACTGCATCTCCTTTTGACTGACAGCGATTCTGTACTATAAGGAATCACTGAAGCTATTCGCGCTCAGTCCCATCGCGGATTTCTCAAGTTCAGTCGAAATAAAAACTGCTGCAACCTATTTCTTTGATATTTGCTTGGCGAAATTGCTTGATTTTCATCATACATTTCACACAATTATACACCACATTCCTTGTTTCAGTTTTACAGAGTTTAATATTTTTTTTTTAGATCGTTCATTCATTCATTCATTCCTTCATTCATTCATTCATTCATATAACGTTAGTAGGCTAGGCTAGCGTCGTGGGTGAAACTGCGCACGATGGCAGACGGTGCTAATATTGTCGACCTGATTTTGGCGAAGCCATTTGAAAGTGTTCCTTACGAGGAAAAACTTAGAAACACGAAAAATAACAGGTCTTTTCAGCTCTCCTGGTATGACAAAGTTAGCTGGCTGACTGGAAGTGCTGCTGGCCATGCCTCTTGATGAAACCATCTCACGGATGTGTTGTTTGGTCAAAGGTGGGGTTTGGAGATCTGTCTAACTTTGACAGGGCATATAAAGGAACGTAGGGCAGAATTTACTTTTAAATAAATAGACAATTTTATGATGTAGGCCGAAAATGAGCTTCCCCTCTCTGACAGACCAGTAGCCGCCACTGATATATATATACATCCATCACCGGCCACTTTATTAGGAGTATTAGGGAAGAAAGGTGATTTAAGTGACTTTGAACGTGGCATGGTTGTTGGTGCCAGACAGGCTGGTCTGAGTATTTCAGAAACTGCTGATCTACTGGGATTTTCACGCACAACCATCTCTAGGGTTTACAGAGCTCCGAAAAAGAGAAAATATCCAGTGAGCGGCAGTTCTCTGGGCGCAAATGCCTTGTTGATGCCAGAAGTCAGAGGAGAATGGCCAGACTAGTTCGAGCTGATTGAAAGGCAACAGTAACTTGAATAACCACTTGTTACAACCGAGGTATGCAAAAGAGCATCTCTGAACACACAACACGTCGAACCTTGAGGCGGATGGGCTACAGCAGCAGAAGACCACACCAGGTGCCACTCCTGACAGCTAAGAACAGGAAACTGAGGCTACAATTCGCACAGGCTCACCAAAATTGGACAATAGAAGATTGGAAAAACGTTGCCTGGTCTGATGAGTCTCGATTTCTGCTGCAACATTCGGATGGTAGGGTCAGAATTTGGCATCAACAACATGAAAGCATGGATCCATCCTGCCTTGTATCAATGGTTCAGGCTGGTGGTGGTGGTGTAATGGTGTGGGGGATATTTTCTTGGCACACTTTGGGTCCATTAGTACCAATTGAGCATTGTGTCAACGCCACAGCCTACCTGAGTATTGTTGCTGACCATGTCCATCCCTTTATGACCACAGTGTACCCATCTTTTGATGGCTACTTCCAGCAGGATAATGCGCCATGTTATAAAGCGCGAATCACCTCAGACTGGTTTCTTGAACATGACTATGAGTTCACTGTACTCAAATGGCCTCCACAGTCACCAGATCTCAATCCAATAGAGCACCTTTGGGATGTGGTGGAACGGGAGATTCGCATCATGGATGTGCAGCCGACAAATCTGCAGCAAGTGCGTGATGCTATCATGTTAATATGGACCAAAATCTCTGAGGAATGTTTCCAGTACCTTGTTGAATCTATGCCACTAAGGATTAAGGCAGTTCTGAAGGCAAAAGGGGGTCCAACCCAGTACTAGTAATATTATTACATTACATATTGTGATTTATGAAGACAAGAATGCCTCTTTATTTAATGCCATTTATTCATAACAAGTTTGCAGTGATTTCCAACTTAAGCTATTACTATTAGTAGTTAATAGTAATTACTATTACTATAACATTATTACAACAGCAACATAGTTATGTAACAAAGTTAATTTCAAAGTGATTTATCAAAAGTGTTCCAAAAGGTTTCAAAGTGATAAAAAAATATATCTACTGTATTTGTTGTGGAGAAAACGGTCCTAAAACAGTTTAAAGCATACAGATTGTGTTTACAGGCCTCTCCAGGAAGAACACCGCTAATTAAATTTCTAGGTTCATTCTGACATCAATAAAACTTCATCTTTCTTTTGCTTTGTTTACTCTGGTGTTTTTGCATCTCTTGTCTTTAATCATGAACCCAAGAACTATCAGGCTGCTCTGGTAGCTTACAGGCTCAAGTCATGCTTCTTTTTTGTCTTAACAATAATTTTTATTTTTATTTTCACCTTTTCGATTCAGCTTGACTGAATTGTTTTCAAGACACCATGGTTTGCATTATTTTTGCACCCACTGCTATTGCATATTAACCAACTTGTATTTAAATAAATAACACAGTGGTGTTTTGTCAGGCAAACGAACGTGCCGGAAACCGAAGTAAAATCCACAAGGCTTTTTAATGAGAAAAGAACAGGGCAAAGCACAAAAAAGGAAACCCCAGGTTTACTAAACCAGGTAAGAGCTGTGATCAGGCAAAAGCAAAACAAAAACCCCCTAGAGTAGTCAATGAAAACACAATACTGAGTATCTTGGGTAGTCCGACAGTGTTCTATGCCTAAGCTGTAGAACGGACAATGAGCTGGTGGAGGAACAGGGGTTATATAGTATGGGAGCTGATGAGGGCCAGGTGTAGCTGATTAGTAAGTGGGAGAGTGGCTTGGAGTGATAAGTGAAGGTGTGGCTGGTGGATCCCTGACATGTTTGTACACTGACTGACTTAGTTGCTTTATTTTTGTCGTATGCATATAATGCGTATATCATGATAAAGGTAGGTCCAACTGCTTAAATATGCTATAAACAGTATTTAAATTGTTTCTGTTTCTTTCTGGTTTAAAATCATATAAATAAACATATAAAGCACAAGACAGTAGGTGATTTAAAATCATTTATAATTATTTATCTTTTTTTTTAGGTTTAAAAATGTGAGTATGAATCTCTATCTTTTTTATCTTTAGTGTCATGTTTGTATTATAAGAAATAATGAATGTGTAAACTCTAAAATGTGACAAAACCCACTACTAACGTTGCAGGCAAATGGTTACCCTCAGTCAATATTTTATAACGAGTCCACACTTTGCACAATAGTTAATATTGAAAGCTGAACATTGGGTATTCAGTACTCTAACATACATACAGAGTATAGCATTATTCTGATATTTTTATGTCAGAGTTGCCTCTTATGTAAGTGTTATCTCAATTGCCCATGAATTTGCACAGCCAGTTCACCCACATTGTTTTGGGTGGTAAGAGGAAAGTGGTTGATCCACACCTCAAACTAACATTAGGGAAACCAGGATTAGAGTAAATTAGAGTATACAGTAACCCAAGCTATATGTCAGTAATTATTTTTTATCTTTAAATTTACCAATCAAAGCAATGATTAAAAACTGTCATTTATAAGTTTTGATGAGCTCAGTAAGTGTTGTTAAGATGAAGCCAAAACAAAACCCAAAAACTCAAACTGGTACTGTAAATGGATATTGGATTGTACTGTTCTCAGGGTTTATATAATAAAAAAGGCATATAATGAAACTACAGACCAAATTCTGTGTTTTACAGTATGTGCAGAAATGTGAAAGCAGTGAGATTTACAGTATGTACCAGCCAACATTCACACATTTGCTACTGTTTGCTTTTTCTTTATATAACTGTCTACTGTAATGATTTATAATCCCACTACATGATGTCACCCAGAAGAAGATATAGTCCCTCTCCCCTCAAGGTTTATTCCACTTGTCATTTCATGGTGCGTTTTTCTTGCCACTGCCGCCTCTAGTTTGCTTATTAGACATCTAGCTCGACAAAAGCTCTTTTATGACATTGTCTATTGTTAAAATGCCATTACTAATATTAATCTTAATTGAATGCATGACTTTGTTTTTCCCCAAAATATTCTGATCGCTGTTGCAAAGTGTTTTACTAAAAGACTAAAGTTAAAGAAATTGTAGCAAGAATATTGAACATAAGAAAGAGGAAGACTTTATTTTAATTTATTAGGGTAGCCACTTCCACTTATTCTTTTTGAAAAGACTCTCTTAGGAGCTAAGGAATGAAAAGCCCTACACTCAGCCATGTGATGCACTTTCCATTATCATGACTGTGAACCATACATTTGATATATTTAGATTAGATGTGCATACATTAGAGCTATTATGCAAAAAATGGGACACCTCATACAACTCAGGCATCTGAATTATTTGAAATGTATGTAATTTAATTGATTACTCTTCTACTGCACTGTTCTACTAGAAAAACATTCTACTCTCTACTCTATACTTCTGCATATGGCAAGCTCTCATACCAAAATTTCTTTCCACATTTGTAATATGTTTTGACAAACTTAACGTTTCCATTCCATGCGTTTTTTTAGATTTTTTTCATGGAAGTACATATATACTGTACATGCAATACTGAAAAGTTTGTTCTCCTTAATTCTCTCTTCTATTTTCCTGGTGATGAGAATACGCAAATTACTTAAATTAACTTGCTAGTTTTTTTTATTGAACTCCATTAAATGTTGATTTTCTTTTAGCATTATGAGCAAAAAAACAATGTGAAAAAACAGCTTCAGAAATCCAGATGTGGAATTCAAAGGCTTAAGAGCAAGCCAGAAATGGCATTGACGGGCCTGAAATAACATGAGAATAAATCTTTGAGAGAAACTGGACTCATAAAAAATGAAAAAAAATTTTCATCACAAAATCATCACAGTATGCAGTGCACAGTAGATGTTGGAGAGTAAAGCTGAGCACTCCAAAGTGTGCTCAGAGAGTTCAAATTTTTCTTCTTCTTCTTTCAGCTGCTCCCATTAGGGGTCGCCACAGTGAATCATACATCTTCATACTACACTGTCCTCTACATCTGCCTCTTTCAAACCAACTACCTGCATGTCTTCCCTCACCACATCCATAAACCCTTTCCTTGGTCTTCCTCTTTTCCTTCTTCCTGGTGGCTCCATCCTCAGCATTCTTCTACCTATATACAGTGAGGAAAATAAGTATTTGAACACCCTGCTATTTTGCAGGTTTTCCCACTTAGAAATCATGGAGGGGTCTGAAATTGTCATCGTAGGTGCATGTCCACTTTGAGAGACATAATCTAAAAAAAAGAATCCAGAAATCACAATATATAATTTTTCAACTATTTATTTGTATGATTCAGCTGCAAATTAATATTTGAACACCTGTCTATCAGCTAGAATTCTGACCCTCAAAGACCTGTTAGTCTGCCTTTAAAATGTCCACTTCCACTACATTTATTATCCTAAATTAGATGCACCTGTTTGAGGTCGTTACCTGCATAAAGACACCTGCCACCCCATACAATCAGTAAGAATCCAACTACTAACATGGCCAAGACCAAAGAGCTGTCCAAAGACACTAGAGACAAAATCGTACACCTCCACAAGGCTGGAAAGGGCTACGGGGAAATTGCCAAGCAGCTTGGTGAAAAAAGGTCCACTGTTGGAGCAATCATTAGAAAATGGAAGAAGCTAAACATGACTGTCAATCTCCCTCAGACTGGGGCTCCATGCAAGCTCTCACCTCGCGGGGTCTCAATGATCATAAGGAAGGTGAGAAATCAGCCCAGAACTACACGGGAGGAGCTGGTCAATGACCTGAAAAGAGCTGGGACCACCGTTTCCAAGGTTACTGTTGGTAATACACTAAGACGTCATGGTTTGAAATCATGCATGGCAAGGAAGGTTCCCCTGCTTAAACCAGCACATGTCCAGGCACGTCTTAAGTTTGCCAATGACCATTTGGATGATCCAGAGGAGTCATGGGAGAAAGTCATGTGGTCAGATGAGACCAAAATAGAACTTTTGGGTCATAATTTTCATGTTTGAAGAAAGAAGAATGACGAGTACCATCCCAAGAACACCATCCCTACTGTGAAGCATGGGGGTGGTAGCATCATGCTTTGGGGGTGTTTTTCTGCACATGGGACAGGGCGACTGCACTGTATTAAGGAGAGGATGACCAGGGCCATGTATTGCGAGATTTTGGGGAACAACCTCTTGCCCTCAGTTAGAGCATTGAAGATGGGTCGAGGCTGGGTCTTCCAACATGACAATTACCCGAAGCACACAGACAGGATAACCAAGGAGTGGCTCTGTAAGAAGCATATCAAGGTTCTGGCATGGCCTAGCCAGTCTCCAGACCTAAACCCAATAGAGAATCTTTGGAGGGAGCTCAAACTCTGTGTTTCTCAGTGACAGGCGAAAAACCTGACTGATCTAGAGAAGATCTGTGTGGAGGAGTGGGCCAAAATCCCTCCTGCACTGTGTGCAAACCTGGTGAAAAACTACAGGAACGTTTGACCTCTGTAATTGCAAACAAAGGCTACTGTACCAAATATTAACATTGACTTTCTCAGTTGTTTAAATACTTATTTGCAGCTGTATCATACAAATAAATAGTTAAAAAATCATACATTATGATTTCTGGATATTTTTTTTAGATTATGTATCTCACAGTGGACATGCACCTACGATGACAATTTCAGACCCCTCCATGATTTCTAAGTCGGAGAACTTGCAAAATAGCAGGGTGTTCAAATACTTATTTTCCTCACTGTATGTTCCTCCTCTGCACATTTCCAAACCAGCTCAGTCTCACCTCCCTCACTTTGTCCCCAAAACATCCTTCATGCGCTGTCCCTTTATTAAACTCATTTCTAATCCTGTTCATCCTCGTCACGCCCAACGAAAACCTTAGCATCTTCAGCTCTGCTACCTCCAGCTCCACCTTCTGTATTTTAGTCAATGCCACTGTCTCTAAACCATACACCATTGCAGGTCTCACCACAGTCCTATGAACTTTCCCTTTCACTCTCGCAGATACGCTTTTATCACAAATCACTCCTGCCACTCTTCTCCACCCACTCCACCCTGCCTGCACTCTTTTCTACACTTCTCTAACACACTCTCCACTACTTTGCACTGTTGACCCCCAGGTACCTAAACTCCTCCACCTTCTCCACCTCTTCTCCCTGCAACTGCACCACTCCACTGCCCTCCCTCTCATTTACACACATGTACTCTGTCTTACTTCTACTGACTCCCATTCCTCTTCTCTCCAGCACATACCTCCACCTCTTCAGGCTCTTCCTAACCTGCTCCCTACTCTCACCACAAATCACAGAATTATCCGCAAACATCATAGTCCATGGAGACTGCTGTCTGACCTCGTCCGTCAACGTGTCCATCACCACTGCAAGCAGAAAAGGGCTCAGAGCCGATCCTTGATTGCAGTCCCAGTCCAACCTCCACCTTGAACCAGTCTGTCACTCCTACTGCACACTTCACTGCTGTCACACTGTCCTCATACATGTCCTGCACCACCCACATACATCTCTGACACACCTGACTTCCTCATACAATACCACAACTACTCTTTTAGCACCCTGTCATACGTGTTCAATATGAGAATACAAATGTTCAATAAGAATATTGCAATAAAAATGAAAAAAAAAAGTTATGTTTGTGAATTGTCCACATAATCTAATTTGCTTCAAGTGAGATTATCCACTAAAGCAGCAATGAGTCTTGTAAATAAACTTTTTTATTTTATTATTTGTTTGGATTTGTGCATAATTAGGCTATACATGTGGGACCATTCACAACAAAAGAATTTGAAATGCATGTAGGGCATCAGGATAAATCAGATACATCTGTAGAAATTCTCTTATCTTGCAGTTGTTTCAAATGGTGTATTTATTTAGAGTAAAGCAGGGAGTGAAGCTTGCAAGTCCGGCTATAACAGCATGACAAAAGATAATAGCCAAAAGGTCCACTCGACATTCAACAAGCCTAAGTGATCAAATGCCGGACTGTTCACTCAGGTACTGTGGTGAAAGACAACAAAATAGTCTTTTGTAATCAGTGTAATTATAACAAAACAGGTAACATAGTCATAATATAGTGAAGTAAAGACTCTGGCTGCAATTATAATAACCCAACCTAGAGTTAATAAAAACAAGATTTTTTTTTGCTAGCATTGAATCCTATCATATAATTTACAATGTTTCTGAATTTAAAAAAGCTAAAGTAATACATTCATCCTCATGAGTTTGAAAAGAGAGTCAATAATCACACCAAGGTCATTCACTGCTGATGCAAAACAAAACAAAAAAAAAAAAATCCTTCTAGCTGCTTGTGGCCCTTGTAGAAATGTTTCTGTTCTGTTTAGAATTAGTTAGGAAGTTATTCACCATGCTCTACATGCTGCTTAGTTTTGCTAAATTAGTATTTGCCATTTAAGTTTGTCATAGGTGTCATCAACATAAAAGTGGATGCTAATATGATACAGTATTTATAAATAATTGAACTTAAAAGTAGCATATATATTCCTAGCATGTAAGGAAAGCATTTAGGAAGGAAAGCAGTGTCTCTAGATCAAAGCCATGTGGTACAACAAAATTTACATTTGTATCCAACGTTGCAATAATTACTGTCAGTTAGATTACACCAGGGATGGAAAATAACCCTAAAACCAAGACAGTTTGATAGTCTGTCTAGAAAAATATTTGGAATTACATGTTATGAGAAATAAGACCCTATATATAGCCTACAGAACAATACACTGATCTGGTTTTTGAAATGTAATTTTGGGGGATTGCACAGGGTCATGATTGAACAAGGGAACAGCTGGACAAAAGTACAGAGTGTAACAAGCAAAAAATGGGCAATAGTGAAAAGCATGATTGAAGCAAATGGCCAGGTGATCGAGAACTAAAAGCATGGGACCCTCATAGGTGCAATGATTTAGCCAGACATGCAATAGTATGTTACAGTTGGAATCGGAGCAAAGTGATAGCAAACAATTGCATGTCATTAGGGTTGTCATTAGTAATGGGTATTAGTGGTTGATAGGAGTCATTTAATGAAGGGTCATGGGGATTGTAGTCTGCAAATTTTTATTTTTTTTCCACCATTTCAGTAAAATGTTTAAATTACTCAGAGATAAACTTGGTCTAAAAAGGTAATTATAATGATTTGCTAGCTGACCATCATCAAGGACGAACAAATGTTGAATGCAAAATAGGCAGCCTTGACAAATCAAAATCCACATTTAACATGAAGCCTAAAGTATGGCAAGTTGGTGAGTAAGTAACTTTAAATCAACTTCTCATCTAGATTAACTACATCAATATAATTAGAATTTAATTTAATTATCATTTAAAACATATGACATTTCTAGGTTGAGCAGCACAGTGGCTTGCCACTGACCCCTCACAATCCAGGGTCTCCGGTTCAATCCTGTTAACTGATTGTGCAGTGTTTCTGTGCATGATCTCACTTTGACCGCATTTCCCTGTGTCCTGTAAGTGGACTGGCAAAGACAAATTGCACAAAGGTATAATTGAGTGTTTGAATGTGTTTGTGCATAGTGCCCTTTTATGGATTAGCATCCCATCGAGGATGTATTCCAGAAAAAAAAGGAGGATTGTAAATTGTGAGGCTTGCTTTTCTGGCATCCTTGTTGGATCTGTTATCTCTGTACCTACCCTTGGCCTGTATCCAAATGATACAATTTTAGATCTGCCCACTGGATTGTTGAATATTGTGTCACATTCTGTATGATATAGAACTACTTGGTTTTTTAAATTGTGAACATTGTGTTTATTAAACCTTCCACACATGTATCATTATGCTCTCAAGTTTCCTTAGTTACACTATGGTGTTTAAAAGCATTCACTGTACGATCACTGTCTGCATAAAATCTTTGTCTCTAATGTGTCAGAATTGTATTGCTATGTAAGGTTTTTAATGATATAGATAGTTTAATATATTACTTATTTAAAGAAAAAACAGTCAGATACAACCTAGCAAAACTAAACAGCAATAGACTTAGTGATTTCTTATTTCTAACTTTGTTATTGTCTGAAAGTTTCCATAATGCAATATCAAACATGAATCATCCAGTCAGAATTTGGTAACAATAAGAACTAAGGATGTGCTTCTCCATACCTGTGGCCGATGCTAATTGCATCTCAATGCATAGCCATTGATACGATACATTAAAGATACACAACGATGCAATGTGATACAATTCAACCCTATTATGATGCAGTGTGATCTGATTTCGATTTGATTCATCACAATGCGATTCATTGCAATACAGTGCAATGGAAAAAATATGATGGTATGCAATTCAATATGGCACAGATAGTTCAGATAGACAGCAAATCATAATTTTTCTTATTAGCCTTCTGACTTCTAATGCATGGCACTTTCACAAACAGGCCTTTGTAGTGCAATAAAAAAGAAAAAAGATCAAATAAAATCAGACATTTTTTTCTTCCATCTCTAGGAAGATTTTTACAACTTTACCTCTGCTTATTTCATATTATTGTAGCAGCAGTGGGGCTGGGAAAACGCAATTAGGAAACCAAGAAAAGAAAAACCAATCTACCTTGTTAACTTTTATGCCAATGCACTGATGTGAATCTGTGAATCTTATCATCATGATAAGAAGACAATATTCACTGTATCATTGTAGATCCTAAATGCTAACGAAGATGCTAAATATGATCCCAATACATAATTAGATAGTTTGCTAATACAATCTATACTCCCTTTTTCAGATGCATGGTTAAAAACATTGAAACATCACTAATGGCAAACCTCTTGCTTAAAGCAGAACACATGTGAGAGTAACCTGCTCTCTAAAGAGTGAAAAAAGCTTGATACAGCAAGCACATACAATGCCCACTAGTGAATAAAAAAAATCAATGTCTCTTACAAGGTATGTAGATAGAATTTAGTGGATCTCCAAGATTCATTTTAGTTCCAAAAAATAAGCATCTATATAACTTTAGAATCTGTGCTGTTAAAAAGCCTTGAACCTTGTACTCAATTCAGGAAAAATCATTGTTAACCAAGTATTGACAGGAGAAATAATTCTTCAGATTGCACAGGGCACTAATTAGCCCAACAGCATATATAACTCTACTACCTATTCACTTTAAATGGTTTTCCAAAGGTAAACCAGATGGGATTTGACAATAATTAAGTCTATGGTGCCTGCTTAGAGAAGAAAATATATTGCAAATGTCACACAGCAATGGGGAGAGAAATAGAAAGAGTCAAGTGAAAGACCTATATTTTCCCTTTTGAACCTGGAAACACTGAACACAGACACGGATACTGAGCACAAGGTAGGTCAGGATTAAACAGCATTAACGATGAACAAGAGATGAATTGCAAATAACCTAGCCTAATTATCTGCAAGGAAGAATGAATGCTGTGTGAGCAAATGAGGGATAAAATGCAATTATATTTCCTCTGGGGCTGCTGTGTGTGTGTCACTATCCTTGCTTCTTAGATGTAGGTTAAGGATAATCATGTAGAATAAAAAAAAAACACATAGTTAATTGTAAGTCACCATGAAGAGAAATCTTACATGAATCCATGTCAATGTAAAATGTCTTAGTGCGGTTTAGAATAACCTAAGTAACATAAGGTTGAAGGCAATATATACCACCTGAAAAGTAAAGCTTTTTATTTCCATGAGAAGGGTAAGCTGTCTCCTTAAGGCAAGCTGAGATGCAACCCAAATCAATACAATCATGCTGGCTTGATGCTGGCTTGCTGACAATTTATATGTGTACTGAATCCAAAGCAAGTGTAGTATACCAAAATACAAGCTCCAGTCTCACAATATCAATGTGTAGCAGGATAATGCAGAATTTCTTACGGCCATGTGAAGATATGAGAACAGATCAGCACCTCTGCAATTGACTGCACTGTCTCCAAGGCAAGAGTGCCCTGACTAACAATGTCATTGTGAATAACACACTCTTCAGTAAATATTGTAGAAATGGGGAGGATTAATCTCTGCAAAACAAACAGAAAAACAGCTGTAAAGTGGTGAATAGTGGAATAAGATTTTCATTCTTTTATTTACTTTACCTGCAAACACCCACTCATTTGCTGTACAGTACAGTGTAAAGTGCTTTATCCTTTTAAAGGTCCTGATGAGTCCTGATCGGTGTTTACATGTAAATCATGTAAACACTGTATATCCTGCACTTGCTGATATTGCACTCTGGTTAGACCCAAACTGCATTTCGTTGCCTTGTACTTGTACATGTGTAATGACAATAAAGTTGAATCGAATCTAATGTAATCTAATGAGACACTGAGCATGAGAAGGTAAAACAACAGTTTTCAGGCAGGGATGCAAGCACAGAGAGTCAGACATAGGAACATTTTGGGAGATGGGAGCAATCGTATGTGGACAGAGGGAGCACTTGAACAACAGCATTAATCTAAACTCAGGACTAAACCAGGAATCAAGAAGTTGTCAGGCTGTTGCTTTACTGTGCCACCTTGTCTCCTGGATCTAGCATATATTGTAATATACAGAATACACAGTGTGTGTATATATACATACATACTAGACAGAACAAAAACGTGCCTAGCCCCCAAAAAATCTTTAACTCTCTTAACAACAAATAATTTATCAGTAAATGAGCAAAATTCAACAGACACTGTAGATGCTGTAGATTTTTGCCCTATCACTCCTGATTTTATGCATGAGCTTGTTATGAGGTCAAAAAAAAAAAGAAACACTAAGAGGTGTTAGGGTTAGAGAATGCAAAAGTATCTCCTTTTTATATTTCAAACCGTCATGGAACTTGGAAGCTACAATGTGCATTTGTTTTTGTTTTTTTGTAAGAGTTTATGTTTGATGTAATATCACTGGAATGACAGTAATGTTATTTCAAGTAATATCATACACACCACACAAAGAAATAATAGACTTAATGGGTACTGCGCGGGAGCGCGCTGCCGTGACAACCTCTGTACACAAACACGGTGCGTGAACGCGCGCCGCCGCATTTTTTTATTTTTTTATTTTTGGAAAGGGACAATTTATTGGACTCTCAGTGGCATAAACTACACTCTGGTAAGCTGCTGATAGTGATGGCACTGAAGCTAGTGTATATTAACTAAGGTTAAGGACAATATTAATAGTGAAAATCCACTGTAATATGATAATACTAATAGTGCTTCGGGAAAAATCCCAACTGAGCACAGACCTCATGCAGCATGTTTATTATGCATCAGTAATGGATTTCAGTTGTTACCTGTGATAACAAGGCTGCTAGATAAATATGATATATTTTGGTGGTTTATATAATTCAAATGTAATCTGCTGTTTTAGTATGATAATTTACTGCTTCACTTGGAATTTACAACCTTCTGCGGTTTATGTATGTGTGTAACTTTTTAGTAGTAAATAAATGATCCTGTTCACATATTATTTATTATCAGTTTTAAATAACTCTAGTTCTAGTTACTATAAAACTATATTTATGAGATTTGGGGATCGAGTTCCTTCTAACCCTCAAAAGGGGAACACTTTCCAATGTGGAGTATTTTAATATTAATCTAATATATTCATTTTCGTAAATTATTTCTACATTTTTTGCCATTAGAAAAGAAAGCTTTTATTTGTCACATACATTGCAGCCCATTAAAATTCTTCACATATTCCATTTTACTAGGAAGGTCAGCCATGATATAGCAATCCTAGAGCAGTAAGGGGTTAAGGGCCTTGCTCAGGGGCCCAACATTATAGCTTGTTGGTACTGGGGCTTGAACACCCAATCTACTGATTAATAGCCTAGAGTCTTTACCATTGAGTCATCATTAAAGCGAATAACCTCACATTATACACTTCTATTTTTCAAGGGCAAGGGGTTTTTAATTTTTAAATTTTTTTTATAATATATATATATATATATATATATATATATATATATATATATATATATATATATATATATATATATAATATTCCACAGATTTAGTTGTCCAGATTCAATAGGGAATCACCAGACCACAGTACGGGTACATCTTATGCACATATGTATCATATAAGACTTTTAGAACCTGATGAAAAACAAAAAAGGACAAGCATACAGTATGTATGTGAAATTTCCTACTGACATTTGGGGTCAAATTTCTTTGTGATGCAGGCCACACCCCTTTATTTGATGCTAAATAAATTCAATGTTAAATTAATGAAACACTGACGACGTTAATTGACATTGCTAAGAAAAAAAACAAAAACAAATTTTAGGCCAGAATTAAAAATATTAATTTATCCCAATTTATCCTCAAGCACAAGGAAATGATTGTAGCATACAGGAAGCTAATAAGAGCCGTTATTCCGGTGTAACTTAGATATTAAATAACACTGTATATAACGTTTATTTTTCATGTCAAAGTTAAAAAACTATTAATATGTATTCCTATATTTCAGTTTGTATTAATATGTATCTTAATGTCATCAATTTTTATTTATAGCAAAGCTCATGACAGAATAAGTTGCTAAGATCCCACCAAAATACTAAAATGGCTTGAAAGCAATTAGTGTCAAGTAATGTGGTGAAAGCACAGCTGTGGGAGTGGATGCAAGGGCTGGGTAAGAACATTTTATTAATGTAATGGGCAAACAAATCTAAAATGGTAGGGCTTGGGTTGAAAATGTGAAACAGGATATGGTCGTGCTATAAGCGAACAACAATGAGCAGGGCGAAACTAGAATGAGAAATGAGAGACAGAACATGAAGCAAAAAGATGAAACATGAGAACAATGAACAAAACGTTTAGTTAAAAACCCAGCACG
This sequence comes from Silurus lanzhouensis, assembly GCA_039877035.1. Lineage (NCBI taxonomy): Eukaryota > Metazoa > Chordata > Actinopteri > Siluriformes > Siluridae > Silurus > Silurus lanzhouensis. Next base: position 7,445,074 of record JBCEWE010000252.1, on the reverse strand, counting down.
CTGAACTAACTACGGAGTAAGTATGGGCATTAATCAAACAAAGAAATCGAAAACAGTCAGGAAAACAAGACAGCATGTGAACACACTAACCAATAACAGGGCAGGAGTCAAGATATGAATGAAAACTGAGACGCACATGGCTACAAATAAACATCAAGGTGAATGCTTGTGCTATGAGCAGGCACATGCTTCACACTGCTGCGAATGGAGCAAGGGGGGCCAATTATTGATAGTTAGTTGTTTTTTGTAATATAAATTATCCCAAGTTATTTATGTAGTCTAAATATGGGTTAACCCACCATATATATAAAATAAATATGCAGAGTTTATACACAACCACATCTATAAGAAGTAGATCTAAAACCTACTAAGCTATAAGACTTGACTAATGCATAGATAAATATTGTGCTCATAGACAAGCTACCAAACTTGATGTACACTCCTGGACATGCATACACAGCCACACATACTCAGTGCCTGTTCCAAGTGACTAGTCCAATAAAATTGTAGTAAAATATACTAACATAACATTTTGTTACATATACTTTTATAACTAGAGTTATATTTTACTTTACCTATATGCCACGGGCAGTAGGAATCATCTGGTGATTTCATGATAAACTGGACTTATTCTAGGAGGATTTATAAAAATGCTCACACCCTAGTTGGAGGGGTATTATGTTGTCCTTGTAGAACCTGGGAGCAACACACTTCTGAATAACAGAGAAGTAGACACTTCTTTTAGAATGTTATGACACAGTAGGGGAATGAAGCTCTGTCCCCAGCAGACACCATGGTAATTATGTTCACCATGCCCGCTCAGTTCCCCAGATGTAAGGAATGTGTCTGGAATGATTATCCTTCCCTGATATTGCATCATTGCCATGCAGAACCTGTTTCCGTATAAATTCCCTGCATGTCCTCCAATCTAGTATTTGTTTCTTATATGCAACAAGGACACATTTCCATCTGTAAGATTTTTGGATTTAGCTGTAAACTAATAACCCATTTCTGAAAAGCCTGCAGCTTCTAGGGGTAATCACTGCTGTGGCTGTCATCATCAGTCCTAACATCATCTACAGAAGCCAGACATGGTAGCCTGGCTAAATGTTATTGGCAAGCACGATAATATCTGGGTGGCTAGAAATCTCAGTGAATCTAGCCTTATAACAATGAAACACATGCACTGGTTTGTTGTTACTGTAGATAGCACTGGTTCTATAGCAAATACATGCATAATACATGCATAACTTTAATTTAAAGTATTGCCATTTGTATGCACATAAATAAAAATAAATTACATATTAAACAGCTATTAATAGACAAATGTGGTAAAGGTATATATGCTTTAGTATTAAATAACATAACATGGTGATAATGTTTTGTACTTTAAACTGAATAGATGCCATATTTATAAGGTTGTTCAACATCTCATCCCATCTTACAGAAAAACCTTGAAGCTCTGTTTCACAGTGTATGAGACAGTAGTGAAATGGAGAAGAAACGGGGAAGCAAAAAAAGTGTTGATTTGAAGAGGATGTGCCCTCAGCAAAAGGCCAGAATCCTAGCTTATGCTGAGCCCTCCAAAGAGGTACGTGCCTGGATGGCAGCTTCCCAACAACGCATCCACTCTAGACTTGCTCATGAGAAAGAGAAAGTGTCGGGGGAAAATCCTCTTCAAGACATGGAATCAAAATTGCACAATGACACTCTTACTGGGCAATTAAAAGCTGCCGAAGCAAGAAATAGGATTCGACAGATGAGGTTGAAGTGTCATAACTTGAAGGTAGGTTTGGCTTATAAGTGATAATGTGACATCATATATTGCTGTTAAAAGCTTATTGGCAAGGTATGGTTACATTGCAGCCCTCATCACCTTCCTTTCAATCGTTGTCTTAGGGAAAATTTTCAGCCAAGCCACTTCCAAGCCAAGTAAAGGTCATTAGCTCATGAAGCCACAAAGGATGAAGTTAATAAGGTTGTAGGAGCATGCATAGATAGATAAATAGATAGATAGATAGATAGATAGATAGATAGATAGATAGATAGATAGATAGATAGATAGATAGATAGATAGATAGATAGATAGATAGATAGATAGATAGATAGATAGATAGATACTGACACTATAAACTTGCCACAGCTAGTGAACTCCATTACATGCCACTTTAAAAAGCAATTTACAACATGCTTAGGTATTGAGTGAACATGTGAAATGTTTAATAGTCTCCTACCTTTCCAACAGTTAGTGGGCTGCATATAAATGATGAACAAAATCACTTCATTCCTGGCTAAGAAAAAAAGCAAGCATTTCTGCTTTGGATGTTATGCCTTGCAGCTGTAATTAAAGTTTAATGAAGCTGTAAGGTGACACAATAAAACACTCATAAGCCGCACATATTCTTGCTCATATCCAGGTCAAGATCTCCAAATGACTCTTCATAACTCTCTGCTCTGCCCTTCAGCCACTGCTTGCAACCTTGGGGTAACTATGGACAATCAACTGTCCTTCTCCTCATGTGTTGCTAATGTGGCTCGTTCCTGTCGATTTCTTTTCTACAACATCCAAAGGATTCAACCATTTCTGTCCACACAGGCTGCTCAGCTGCTTGTTCAGCCTCTTGTCATTTCGAGACTGGACTACTGCAAATCTCTGCTTGCAGGTCTTTCTCTGAACGCTATTCATCCAATGCAAATGACCCAAAGGCAGCTGCGCAACTTGTGTTCAATCTGCCCAAGTTCTCCCTCCAGTGACTTCCAGTAGCTGCATGCATCAGATTTAAAACACTGATGCTTGCCTACAAGGCCAAAAATGAACCAGCACCCTCCTGCCTCAGAGATCTCATCACAGCTTGCAATGCACCACGCTGTCTAAGACTCTCCAGCACTGCTTGAGTAATACCACCTTCTCTAAGTATAAGAGGTAAGTATACTTCAAGGCTCTACTCTTTTCTGGGCCCAAGGTGGTGGAATGAACTTCCCCTAGATGTATAAACAGCGGCGTCTCCAGCTATCTTCAAGCAACAGGTGAAGACCTACCTCTTCCTGAAATACTTAAAGTAAAAAAAAAACAAACCTCTAAACAGAGTTGTAGGCTGATTTATCTTTAATTGTAATCTAGCATACCAGTGTAGATTTATTCATCGCTAGAGACTCAAAGCACTTTTGTACGTCGCTCTGGACAAGGGCGTCTGCTAAATGCCGCAAATGTAAATGTAAATAATGGTGCACAGCAAAGCAAAACTCGTAGGCATACAATTACATAGTCAGAAATGCTTGCTGAAAATTTTGACTCTTAAATCTCTCTTTCTCTTTACCTTACTCTCTGTATTTATCTATCCATGTATCCATACATCCATTTATAAATGCAAATACTGTTATTTGCACTTTTGAGTGATGGCAGAGTAGGAACCAGGTGATTACTATGTAATTATTCTGTGAACTGTCTACATAGTCTACATATACTGTACACATTCAACTGAAAACAATGAGTAGCTCTGTAATATTAGGACACAAATGGCAGTGGAGTAATGCAACGTATCTGTACCTTTTTTGTGCTCCATATCTCTGTATATGTGTATTCATATTTAAACTCGAAGAAGACATGACGAACAATGGTTTCGCACAGATATGTGTACAAATGATGCTGTAAATGCAGTGTGCATTCCTAGTTTATGCAATACCTTTATTTATCCCATGAGCGTTAAATCTGATTGTGGCTTATGCCCTTATGAAAGTAAAAACCTCCATCGATTTCTTATGATGCATCCCAGAGGATCCCTATTTATATCTGTATTTGCATCTCTTTAGGGCACATTGTATATGTCCATTCTGGATAACTATTTTTATTTGATATCAATCTCTAATTAACTTCCTAGATTAGTGTAATTATTTAATCAAATAATGACAGTATACAGGTATAAAGTTAAAGCTAAATATTGAACTCTAATTACTCTGAAAGGCGAAGATGAAGATATATGTATGAATTATTCTCTTTTTCACTGAGACCCAATGCAGTGAGTGAGTAAGTGGTTCTGTTTATGATACCTGCTATAAGAAGACTGTAAAGTTGTTTTTAAACATATTTTCTATTTCCTTCTGTTAGCTTTGTAGCTTCAATCAGAAACTAAAAATTGAAAAACAAAACATAAGAGTAAAATGAGACATTTAAGAGACATTTATTTCATTTCAGTGCTTTCTTTTTAGATGTACGGCAGGCTTGCTGAACATTTAGAGGAATAAAGATCTCTAGGAAAAGGGTTAGGCAGCTTAGCCATAGCGTGTGTGACTCTTAGAAGAGATGCTACAGAAAGGAAATGAACACTTGCTCTTAAATCCGATATTGTGTTCTGCATTTTGCTAGATGCAGGAAATTAACCTGATGATTTCAAGCCAGGCTTGTGTGCAGAGTGCTGTGCGTCTAGAGCTGCTCCTGACAAATGAGAAACAAAGGAATCATGCAGACAGCCTGGACCAGCTACAGGTAACTTTGTGTCTGCTGCAGTGAAATAGCTTATGTGATTTAATCATTAAAAAAACAAGGGTGTTTCGCCTTGTTTGGCTTCTACCTATTACTTTCAATGCTTTCAAGTCACAATAACAGGGTTAATCTTTAATATTCTGCATCACTCCGTCAAATAGCTCAAGCTTGAGGCCAACTATTAAAGGCCAGCTAATGACGCATAGATAAACACATTGAAGGTGTTTAAGGTTTTGTTCAACGAGTCTTAAGTGCTTAAACCGAAGGCTAAAGGGAAAAAACAGCCATATTGTAAAAATCATAAACTTTCTTATTTGTGATTGATAATATCCCGTTTGGCAACAACTACTAGGAAGTAAATATGAATCACTTACAATTATTGTGCACCAAAACTGTTGCTGCTTTAAAAAATAAAGTGCATAGTGTTGAAATCTACATTAATTTAAGCCAACATCTACAAATATACTTTTTATGATAAAAAAAAAAGAGCAGTTATTTGGGACAGCACTGCATTTAAAAACACAAGCTACAGTGGATAGCTGTATAAAAATAAATAAATAAATAAAAAAGAAAAAGAAAAAGGGAGAGAGAGAGAAAAAAAAGAGCTTGTTTTCAAGTATAAACAATGACCCTTACCATAGATTACACAGGAGCGATACTTATTCTTAGAAACGTCATCAAGAAAAAGTTTTAGACTTTTGGGGATTTGCCTGCAGTTTTTTTGGCTTTTAAAATGTTAGTATTTTAGCAATTAATCCAGGGGGTAAATTAATGCCTACAGTTTTGCTGGAGAGCATTTGTGTAGATGGTAAATGCAATAAATGTTCTCTAAGAAAGATGTTATAAGGAAGGAACGGTTCACAAAATAACATCTCTACGGTGCCATTGGGTTTGGCTTTCTTTTGCAGTCAGACCAGCTAGTTGAACTATCAGGAATTGAACTATGACTTACTATATTATAACGTACAATATAATAAGTCATGAATCACCTGCATTATTCTCCACTAACCTCTTCTAAAAGTACATGCTGCTGTTACAGCTTGTTTGGGTTAAAAGAGATGGTTACATATGAAATGATGCTTCTATACCAGAATAGAAGACTGCCAGGGAGGTTTCTTCAGACCCAGTAAATAATTCTCATTGGCTCATTTTATTGTTTAGAATTAAGTTCTAAAAAAAAATGAAAGTTGCCTTGTGGCAAGATCCCACACGGGAAGCCTATAAAAGATCATGCTCATCCTCTGGCCATTCTTATTAACCCAATTGGCCTGTGTGTCTCCCATTCATTCATGGAACCACATACACTGTTGCATTTGTCCCGAACGCTGCAAAGGCACTAAGTCTTCCTGTTCCATGGGGTTCAACAGCAGAACCGTCTGTCCATTTTTGCACCTATTTCCTCCCAGACAGCTCCACAACTGTGTCTGCTGTTTACTTCTCTCCCTGCTGCAATCATGTGGCGTCAGAGGACGGATAATAAATAGACAAGGACAAGGGCTTTGTGCAATGCTGTTGTTTTTATGCTGCAGTTACAGCAAAGCACTGTAAATGTTATTTGAAGATGCTCATTGATCACTGTCCAACTTCCAATTTCAGCATGACCTGGAAAAACAAACAGCTTTCTATTGCTGCCTTAAAGTATTAAAGAAGGGAAAAATACAACAATACACAAGTCCCGGACAAGAGAATTGACCCATTTGGGGTCATTTTCAGTTGTTACTGGCATTGGACAAGGTGTCACAGATTCCCCCTTTGTGTTGCTGATGTTTTGTTTAATGGTTTGGTCCATAATGTCATTGGTCAAATTGCTGATTGTGTCCACATGTTCATGTTTTTTGTAGCATTGTGGTCAATTATTATTATTATTATTTTTTTTGCTTATTGGCTTATGCCTATTTCAGCTTTGAATATGAGTTAGCCTTGTGTGACGTTGCCTGAATGTGTCTGACCAAGTAAGATTATTGCATGCAAATAAAATAAAACAAAGAAATGGGAAAATGGGAAAATTACATTGGTTCCAGTGAAAAATGCCTTAGCAGTTTAGTGGGAAAAACAGAACACTTGATAAAATAAAAATGTAACCACCACAGACACATCTGATGTGAATTCACCTTTATTCTTCAACTTATTATTCAGTTATCTTAAAACATATTATCAGCAACTGCTATGTTGTATTCAGTAACTACAGTGAAATTAATTAATTGAAGTATTGGCCTGCTAACAGCAAACTAGAGTGACTGGATTATGGAATCATTTAATTAACTGTGGCCCCATGCTATATTTAATTCGTTCTCTGTCTTGGGACATTTATTACAGACTCAGCTACAGCTATTTTTCTTTGTTTAAACATGTTTCACTTTTATATGTTGCTTTACAGAGACAGAGAGTAGAAGAAATTCTGGAGGATGAAAAGGGCCTAACCTTAATCAGAAGATAACAACATAGAAGATATCTACAGCTCCAGTCAATGCAGTGAATAATGTAAAATACAGAAACAATATTATCTATGCATTCAGTGGTTTCATATTTTATAATAGCTGGCAGAAGTACACATTAATATTTTAGCAGGAGCGAATATTTTACTGCTGCAAAAACATTGCAAGCGATTGCAATTGCTCCTGGTTACTATAACACGACTTTTGTGAAAGATAAATGTATGTACTCAAATCTCATGTAGCATGAAATCAGCTTCAGCTTCCAAATCAGTTGATTATGGTCTGAACTGGGTAAAGAAAAACAGGAACATTATGATTATACTGTAATTTGATGTCTGATAAAATGTGGGACAATGCAAAGAAATGCCTGCTGTCTATTCTTATTTTTTGTAGGTGTGGATAAATTATTGTATATAATACCTGGATTATTATTAATTCTATTTCCCTTACTAAAATTACAGAGTGTATACTGGTCAGGCTACTGAAAAACTTTCAATGATGTGCATAGATTTGTAAAAAAAAGAGAAAAAAAAAAGAAGAAAGAAACAGGTGGTTGACTAACAGCATAAAGTACATCCAGTGAAAATTATTTTGCCCAAGGTTTGTCAGGCTTCACAGGTCGCGAAATGTGAAACCACAAAGAAAAGTAAGGACGGACAGTTTTAAGACCTATAGGCTGTCTCTCTCTAGCACACACACAAAAGTCACAAAAGTTCTTGAAAATCTTACCAGCCTTTGTAAATGCCTAAAGGTCTTTAAGAATCTCAGTAGAAACTAAACATTCAAACAACAATAGAAACAGGATGCTTAAAACTGCAGTAGCCATACGGATGAAAATTACTTATATATTACGATTATTATTCCCCCATATAAACTAAATGAAATCATTTGCAATCGTTTACAATTATCATGTATGCTATTTGTTTTATTTTAAAGTATAAAGTAAAAGAGAATCACCAGTTTGCTCTTTCATGATATGGCCTAAAAATGATTCACTGTTACATTCCTCATGATCAATATCACATCATTTATATATGGCTGACTTTTTTAAAAGACCATTCATTTTCAACGAGAGCTGGCAACATGATCAACAGCGATCATCATCGACTAGATATGGGCGTGTCCAGCGATGCAACAAAGTTGAGAAAATATCAACTTTATTTAAATATGGATCAACCTGGTGCAGGACACAAAAAAAAGCAAAACGTGAAAACAGAAGAACACACGTGAGAGTCTTGTGACTTCGCAGAACGGCAACCTGTGTACAAAGGCAAACATACAGTATATCACAAAAGTGAGTACACCCCTCGTTTGTCAAGTCAAGTCAAGTCAAGTTTATTTGTATAGCGCTTTTCACAACAGACATTGTCTCAAAGCAGCTTTACACAAATCAGCAGTCAAGGTGAATGGTGTGAATTTATCCCTGATGAGCAGTCGTGGCGACTGTGGCAAGGAAAAAACTCCCTTAGATGTTATGAGGAAGAAACCTTGAGAGGAACCAGACTCAAAAGGGGAACCCATCCTCATTTGGGTGACATCAAGAGTTTGATCATAAATATTCCAACAATACAGAACACTGGAGAGTGAGAACTAAAATGATTACTGGAGTATAAGATTATAAGTGATGTTCTTTCTGCAGTCTTATACAGTCTATATGGTTAGTAGCTTCTAGTTTTATGAGCTCAGCATTTGTGATCATCACAGATCCAGCATCAGCTTCTCCATGCCAGAGCCTTTAACACTCCAGGAGGTCCAATGTCAAAACTCTACACATGTAAGCAACCATTTTAGTATATCGTCTCAAGGGACAATACTATAGAAATAAAAAGTGGATATATTTTTAGAGCAGTCAAAATGGCTGTATGTTGAGTTATTTTCAGAGGACAGCAAATCTATACTGATATACAATCTGCACATTGGCTACTCTAAAATATATCCAAGTTTCATTTCTATAGTATTGTCCCCCAGAGAAGATTTACTAAAATGGTTGCTGAAATGTGAGGGATGTACTCACTGTTGTGAGATACTGTATAAAGCTAATTCATGAAAAAAATACTCTGGATAGGAAAATTCTATGCACATGGTCGAAGCTACCGTCGAAGCACATTATCATGCAAGGCACAAGCCATCATCAAAGCCCAACATTATCAACCCTTAATTAATGCAACCTAGAAACCCAGCACAGCATTTGTTGTACCTGCTATAAATCAGACTTTTGTTGTACTTCATTGGCAAGTGTTGCACACCTGCACTGAAGCAGAGAACTCTACTGGCACCAAGTGGCAGTTACACTGATTATTCAATTGCTGGAAGGATTTCTTTCAAAATGTATGAAATTATAAAGGAAATTTGGACAGATTGGAGCTACAGTTTCCTGCTTGTACCCTCTGCCCAAAATATATAGAGTAAAAGATTCATGACCTCCATGAGAATGGGGTCATCAGTCCTTAGTTAACATGAAACCATTCTATCTATATACATATATATTGATCTGTCGATCAAGGCATCAATAGTTAAAGAAATTCTGGAGGATGGAAAATAGCCTAACCATTATCAAATGATGGAACAACATCCACATTTCCAGTCAATGAAGTGAATATTGTAAAATACTAAAACAATATTTTATCTATACATTCAGTAGTTTCATATTTTATAATAGCTGGCAGAAGTATACGTTAATAATTGAACAGGGGTGAATTCTTTTCAAAATGAATTTTTTCTTGCATTATGGTTGTTGTACTTAAAACTTGAGACGTTATTCTTGGTGTTTGGCGCCTCCTGCTGGTTGAGATTGAGAATTATCTAAAAACAGGAATTCACTTATACCAACCAATGATTTATTACTTCATGCTGGACCATACTGCAATGTGAAAAAAAAGAAAGAAAGAAACTGATACACATAGTTGCAGGAAATTCCGATTGTAAAGACCTGTCAGGTACCAGATTACACTGGATAATTTACAAAAAGGAGGACCTTAAAACGTCAATTATAAAAGAAAACACAATGGATGCGTTTGTTTCCTATATAACTTCCTTATCTGACACATACATTAAAGAAAAAACTGCGGTTCTCCTCGATGAGGAGTTCCGCTGGAAATGACAATTACGGAGGAAATCCTTCGTCAATCGGCCGAGCAGAACTGACCGAGTTCGCGCATGCGCAATTCATCCTCAGCCTGCCTCCGTCAAGGGTGTCGATTCCGAAGCTGGAAGGCTGGAGGAGAAAAAAACCCGAGACTGTATTCCTATATAATATAAACGGCATAAAAAAAGGAAACGGATGTGCTTCAGAAAACGAAACGGCTACCGCCCTCCAGACCATTTTAATGCCAAAATTGTAAGTATCGTCGCCTAGGAGGGTTTTTAAACCGAAACGGTGCAGTTTGCCAGTGGATGGTGGGTTTTCCCGTTTCGAAAAAGGTTCGTGATTTCCTCGAGATCGCGGGTCGTCTTCAGTTTAATTGCGCTCTCCTTTTTTATTATACATTTACCACTAAACCTGTGTATACTTTCAGTTTTGGGACGCTGGAAGCGTTTGGACTTAACGTGAAAGCACCTTTCCTAGAAACAGGCGAATGTGTGTGATAAGCTATGTAAACTAGTGTGGCTATTTGCAACTGACACCGCGGCTACTACAGCGTTCTCCCCCATGTGTTCCTGCTCTGTGGGGCTGCAGGGAAATGAGATGTTTCGGCACAGCGGGGAACCAGAGTTGACGTTTGTCTTGGGAGGTTTTCGGTGTGTTTGTCTGCTGCTTTTTTTTCGAAAACCGGGTCTATGTTTAGATTTTCTAAAGTGTTTCAATATACAAGGTCTTACTAGAGGAAGGCAGCACGAGAGACGATTTTACTACCGGGAGTTTGTTACGAGCCGGTTGTGTTTCTCGAGGGGGGAAAAACCTGAACGCCAGCGAATGTAACCTGTGACTGTCGATGCAGATGTTCGAATACAGTCGGTTTTAAAAATTTTACATTTATATAATTGTTTTTCGTTTTTCCTCAGTATAGGAAGATTCTCGTAGTGATGTCAGTTTTTATTAACGCGAACACTCCTAACGCACAGATTAGCACACGATGCTGTGGGAGGGGGGAAATTCAAGCCAAACATATAGGAAGTGCGGGCGGAAAAAATCGCTTGTACTTTATATGTATTCACTTCAAAGCTGATTATATTTATACGTTGTTATGTTTTATAGTCGTAATTCTCTCTCGAGTTGTTCTTTTTATTCCCCCCACATCGTATATCTCGAATGATGTTCTCTCGCTCTCTCCCTGTGGTTCTGGCGTAGTAAAGCGCGTCCCCGCGTCACGCGCGACACCTTCGGGTTGAATGAATCGGGAGCGCGCGCCGCGTGCTGGTCCAGAGAATAGTGGGCGGGTCCTGGAGCGAGAACGGCGCGTGGCGGCGAGAGAGAGTGAAGGCGGAGGTGGGGGGGCTTTGAACGCGTGCGCGTCGCGCAGAGCGCGCGCTCTGCAGAGCGTTGCGGTTGGGGGAAGTGGGGGTGGTAGTGCTGGTGTGTGTGTGTAGGGGGGCTGATATGGGGGTGATATGGGTTAAGGGGTGTACGCGCATCGCTTACTCGCTTCTGACGTCATTTTCGAGGACTCCCGAGATATTTATGTGTAGAAAAAGGAAAAGAAGCCCATGCTATCTTTTTCCCTTTTCCTTCGTGACAGTCATTTCATTAATTCAGTGGGGGAAAAGCATGCTGACATGGTGTATCTAGGAACTGATCAACTATTTCTGGAATTTAAAGATACAAGAAAGACTGTGCGGTTCTCTGAATCCGTTACATTGTCACACACCTTTAAAATGTACTTTTTCTTGTCACTCGGATGGCATTCTCAAGTACATCATTTGTACTTTAACCACGTAGAGGAAGAGACTTCTGGAAATATCCCAGATTTGTAGGAAGTTGGTGATGATGATACAGCACCCCTGGAGCAGAGTTAAGGGTTAAGGGTCTTGTTTAAGGGCCCAACAGTGGCAGCTCGGCAGTGTCGGGGGTGCCAGCAGAACTTCAACCTGATCAGTTATCCACTGAGCTTCCCCTGGTTCATATTAGTGTACATTTCCCAAAACCTTTCTAAGCTATTGACAGTGCAATTATGCATCATAAGACACTTTAAAAATCGTTGACACTATACACATTTCCAAGTAAAAGATTGTTAAAAAAATAAAAAAAACTTACACTCAAAAGTACCACCCCAGTAACAAAGGAAGATGAGAATGGTTCCCTTTTGAGATGTCAAGTTTTTTTTTCCGCATACCACCTCAGGGAGTTTTTTCTTGCCACAGTCACCACTGGCTTTCTCATCAGGGATAAAGTTATAAGGAAACACTTGTGTACTAAATTTATACATTCTTTTATTAAAATTTATAACCACTTTATCTCTATGTAGCTGCTTTGAGACAATGTCTAATGTTAAAAGCTCTTTACAAATAAAAATGAATATATATATATATATATATATATATATATATATATATATATATATATATATATATATATAATATATAAAATGTATACAAAGTTCCAAAAGATTATTAATACCATACACAGACGCAGATTCTCGAAAATTCTCAAGTAGAAATATCTATTATTGAGAATCTCTTAATCTGTCTCTGTTATAGTGTACAGTCCATCTGTTAAGGGATAATGTACTACTGCAGCTTTTAGACTGTTCAAGGCACTTCAGGAATGTTTTGACACACTTCATTGATGATTAGATATGAAATCAATTGGCAAAATGCTGACATTGTGATTAGTAGCAGTATATAGATTTAGGATGTATCATGTGATGTCAGTGATTTGCAGTGTCTTGCAAAACCTTTATATATATATATATATATTCTTTTCTATTTCATCATAATAACAAAATGTAAATAATATGGCACCACAATAAACCTGGCAAAAGAAGGCCACCCACCAAAACTTGCAGACCAGGCAAGGAGAGGGATTCATATATTTAACAAAGACACCAATAATAATAATACTGAAAGATCCACAATAGGACTTTATGACACATTTAGAGTTACCAGACAGCATATGGCATACTTTGGGGAAACACATGGAAAAAAGGTTTCTAAAGAATGTTCTGCCAGCAGGGGATATGTCCTGTGTGGTACAAACTCAACACTTTTAATCCCCGCAAGAATACCATTCCCACAGTGAAGCATGGCGGTGGATGCATTGTGTTTTGGGATGTTTTTCATCATCAGGGACTGAAAAGCTTGACAGGGGTAGTTTTTGAGGAAAAAGTTTCAGTTTTCCAGAGGTTTGAGACTGGAATGGCGGCAAGACAATGACCTTGAGCATATTGCTAAATATACACTGGAGCCTTTAAATAGAAAAATCTAAATGCCTTAAAATAGCCTAGTCAAATACCAAATTTCAATCCAAGAATCTGTGCCATAAAATTGCTTTACATTATTAGAGGAGCTAATGTTTGCCCTGTTTCACGACTCTTGTTTTGGCCAAGCTTTAGCTGTCAGACAGAAGGCCTTACTTTCGACCTTAGAATACTTTGGTATACAGAAAGTGCATGTTTATCTTAATGATTGTAAGTTGCCCACGTCCTGTGGCTACACCTCCACTACCATACAGTATGAGGTGTTTGTGCTGATACACCGTGCTTGTATTTGACCACATGTTGCACTGTGGCCAAACATCTCCACATCAGTTGCATTTTTGCAGACCTAAGGCATGCTGCAATGTTCTTTTTAGAGAGAAAATGCTTTCTCCTGGCAAACCATACTTGTCCAGTCCTCTTCTAATTGTACAGTCATTAGCTTTTTTGCTATTTCACCTTGGAGTGAATCTGTTGTGATGTCCACCCCTGGCAAAATTGGCAACTCTCTTGAAAAACTTAAGATTTTCCACTTGTGAATAATTTGTGAGGACATTGTAGAATGATAAATGTAGAATGTTTTGGAAATGGCCTTATAACCCATCCTAGATTGACAGGCAGGCCATTGCTGATGTCTGTTCTCCTTGGCATTGTGTTAACACACCTGAACTCTCCAGATCAGCAAACTGCTCGAACTTTGACTTTTATAAATGTTGTCACATTTGCTGAGGATTATTGAATCACCCTTTTATTATAAAAATGATTTTTGTATTTATTTATTTATTTATTTTTAATGTCTATCTTAAATGAATAAATTAAACGACTTTTGGCAATGCAGACATGCAGCACCCTGTTTATGCGGTAAACTGTGAGTACATGAGTGCTCTATAATGGCAATCTGATATCGTCTGCAAACTGCTGGGGTTTGTTTGTTGTTTTCTCTTTGGTATAACATAGAATAAACATGTATTCAGTAATCACATGACTACCCAAATAAGCTAGTTTACTAGATGTGTTTGTGCTTATGCTAGCATAATTCGCTGGTTATTGCTGGTGTATTGTTTATCTGGTTGGGCACAAACCGTTATTTTTGTGTTTGTGTTCATTTTTGTGGTCGGAAACGAAAGCTGCGCTCGTGGGTGTAGCATTGAGTTTGAAGGTGTGACTTTCAGCATGTGCTGGCACAGTGCCATTTGTAATTCTCAGTTAGTGGCAACTAATCGGTTATGTAAGCGTTCGCTATTTATGTCACATTCATTTATTCATCTACCGTAACCGCTTTATTCTGGGCAGACTGGTGTAAAGTATGATAGAGCCAAACAGGCCATACAGTGCACCAGGTACACACATTGACACATTCATACCTAGGAACAATTTATAGTAGCCAATCCACCTACTTGCATGTTTTAGGGAAGTGATAATGAAAACCAGGGCCCCAAATGTTTAACACTTTAGCAGAACCTGACCAGTTTTATGGAATATTAGATTGCGAGTGCTCTTGCCGTGCATATCAGTTTGCAGAATTAATCAAATGTGGATTTTTTTTTTGCAGTCAAATTCATGGCCATTAGCTCCCTGGTGTGTTTTAAATTCTTTTAGTGCAAAGGGCCTGAGAAATATCTAGGATCACTAAATGACAGCAGCAGTTATTTTTTTTTATGTTTAACCATTAATGATTTCTTTATAGTTATAAATAGGACTATTTGAAGTGGTGATGTTTAGCATCATAGAGCACTTCACATAACCTTAATATTCAGTTTTTGTCAATAAAATGTCATCAGGTCACTAATCAGAGGGAGGGAATAAGTCCAATAAAATAAGTCTGCGTAAAATGGTTAACGCATTGTACCTTGTAGCTATTCTCTGGCCTGATGAAGCTGCCTTCATCTAATTAATGGGGTTGGAAAACGATCTGCTACAGAAGCTGATGTGGTTCAGACCAGAAAAGTATTTATTAAATTTTTTTTTTACTTTGCTCATGTTGCCAGTGCACACCCTCTGATTCCATGCTGCACATGTCGCAATATATTGACCAGTTTTTATCACAAATTTAGTCACTTTTTATTTGTATGACCAACCATCCAAAGTTACCAGAAACACCTCTCAAAAGGGCTTACTGTCAAAGTTAACATTTTTATGTCCACAATAATCCTATAGGATCACCACACGAGGATACCGGTGACAAATTTCAGTGTAGCTAAACATTTTCTTTTTATGAAATAAAATCAATTATTGCAGTGCAGTGTTCCAGTTCATCCCAAGGTATACAGTAGGGTTAAGGTCGGAGCTCTGTAGCATTCAAAATCTTCCACATTAACCCATGTAGATCATATGGTAATGGAGTTGGCTTTGTGTACTGGGGCATTGTCATGTTGGAACAGGTTCGGGTCTCCAAGTTTGAGTGAAAGGAAAATAAATGCTACCACACCCAAACAAATTCTACACAACTGTGGGGAATAACTATATATGGCTGCATAAATCAGGTGTCCCAGTACTTAAGTATATTTGGATGTGGAATATTTATATTATACTTAAAGTTGTAAGAGTTACATGGAGTATTAATTGCATGATGTAACCTAATCTAGTTAAGATAAGTAAGTAGATGAGTGGAAAGTGGAAAGCGCTGATATGTCTGTGTAACTTGATGTGGAGGAGTGACATTGTACCAGTTTCGAATTGACCAAAGCAACGACAAATAAATGATGTATGATCTCGTTAGTTGCTCTGTTAGCGATCAAGCGTGACTGCAATTGAGTTCGCAAGATATCATAATGGTTGAAGGAAGACCAGTGCAAGTCATTAATGTCTACGGGGAAGATATGGTCTTCCGCACCAAATTCAAGCCAGGCTTATTTCAGTGAGGAGGAGCGTTCCAAATACAGTCACTGCAAATCTGAGCATCGGATAACCAGGAGAGCAAGGAGTCTTTTGTTCAAGCCGCCATCACTGGCATATTCTGTGGTCCAGACATTTAAAAACAAGGTCAACATCAATGAATCAAACCAAGTTCGCTCACTGTTACTAGCTTCCGGGTCCACATACGCTCTTTAGGAAGACTTCCTTCACACTTTCTATTTATCACATTACAGGCAGACAAACACAGCCCGAGACTGACAAACATCTCCTTTGTAGCTAAACGGGATATTCCAGTTCAACACATTTCACTGTGAGATATGCTCTTTTTTTTTTTTTCAGGGACTGAAGATAATGAGTTCAGGAGATTTCTGTTCAGTATTTTGAGCTCTGGAAAGTTACTTTGGTTCGGTTGGAATGTCTGAGAGTAACAGATGACGGTATGCTATACAACTGTGGAGTATGTGACTTGACTTTTTAAGCATTGACTGTTATCTTGAGCACATGTCAGATAGGTGTAGATATTTATGCTCACACATGACAGAGTTAGCCTTGAAATGAGAACGTCAGTGTGATTTAATGAGGACTATACACTAACTGTATGTGAGTCGACTCTCTAAGGCTGATTGCATTGCCTTTGGGGAAGAAAACGAGTTTATATCAGGTGTAATCATGTGACACAGAGTCAGTGGGGGTTCTTTTTTCAGCCGGTTTTGAGCTTGTTACTTAATGGTTATAGTAAATTTGTAGAATAAATACAGTGTAACTAACAGGAAAAGTATGCGGTTGCATTTCATAGAGTAGTGGGGCAAAAACAATCTGATTAATTTTCAGGCAAAAATCCTGCACGGAGGATTACGGAAGCAAATCGAGACGAGTGAAAAAACACTCGAGGATTTTTTTTAATGTTACGAAAAACGAAAAGTTGAACGTTCTTGGGCGAAGCCCAATCAGATTGCCTTAACATGGCACGGGTCTCGCCATTATTCACGTCGACTTTCACTGCCGCAAGGATAAAACGATGCGACAGACAGCAGTGCTGTAACGGCTAAAACATGATTACAAAAAGAAGTCATTTTTGATTGTAACTATTGCAAAAAATTGCTGGAAAGGTTTAAATAAATGTATTTCATACCCATACAAACAGAGGAGTTGATAAGGACTTGCACAACTGGAATTATGTTCATATGTAATTACATTTTAAATATACTTAAAAATAAATAAGAAATATGTCAAAGTTTTGGACAGTTTGTGTAAACCTCTTTTTACTGTAATACAGATCTAGCTTACAGTTCCACATCATTAATGCTGAGGTATTAATCATTTAATTACATGTTTCTATTAAAACATAAATTATTGATTATTCCTTATCAAAATAAATCTTTTAGCTATCTCACTCCTCACACACACACACACACACACACACACACACACACACACACACACACACACACACACACATATATGAAATGAGCATCAGAAAATAATAAGGACATATTCCTCGGTCTTGCACACATGCAGTAATACCGGAAAAAATGTGGCGGCTGGCTATTCCCAAAATGCCGCTCTGCTCTTAAAGGAGCCACAAAATATTTCACCCGTTACACCGTGTAACAGGCACTGTCTTTCGTTAAAGCCTGTGTAAAGTTTATTAGTTTCAGTGTAGACGGCTTATAGACAGGTGCGGCTTATTTATATTCAAAATAAAAATATTTGTAAAATTCAGTGGGTCCGGCTTATATATGGGTGCGCTTTATAGTCCGGAAATTACAGTATACACGGCTGTCTATAAGTGTTCTGTCATTAAAATATAAGTGTATCGTCAGTATCAACTATTTAAATAAGTCTATAAGAGAACACTCAGAGGATTAT
Organism: Silurus lanzhouensis; assembly: GCA_039877035.1. NCBI lineage: Eukaryota > Metazoa > Chordata > Actinopteri > Siluriformes > Siluridae > Silurus > Silurus lanzhouensis. The sequence goes on along the minus strand of JBCEWE010000252.1, from coordinate 7,427,084 downwards.
TACAGTTCTGTCTTCAGGCAGACAATTTTCTATGCTATTAATATTTTACTATATTTTTTGGGTAAGGTTACGTACAGGGTAATTAGTTATAGAAAAAACAAAAAAGCGCAATTCGATCAGAAATCAAACAAACACATTTGCATTCTTAGTAAAATCAGTATGTCATTTGCTGTGTCCCACTATATAGATTGATTTATTTATTTTTTTTCCTCTGTCCTTCATATTTTGGTCTGAAGGAGGCAGTTTAAGTGTGAGTCACTCAAAGATTAGCCATGCTTCACCATAACAAAAGACAGATCCTAAAAAGGAAGCATGAGTCACATATGTCATTCTGTGGTCATCGCTGTGTTTGGTCCATCTTTCCTTGCCATGTTCTTGTTCATATTATCGCCATAGCGGAACGCTGGCATTCGAAATCGGCATGCAAGAGTTTTTCCTCACCTCGGATTTTCTTACCTCATAACGACCGCACTGTCCTGCGCAACATGACCTGGTGTGAATCCGGCCGGATTCTGACTGTTTCTTGAATTTTTACTTGTAGTACTACCTGTTTTTTTTTTTTTTTTTTTTTTTTTTTTAAACGTACAAGTTATTTTTTTGAGTTTTCGCTGTGCATGTGTATATTCCACAGTACAGCCTCACCAACTTCCCTTTCTGTCCTGTCTTTTTCTTCTCTTGTCTGTTGCTCGTTTCCCCTTTTTTTTGAGCCGAGTTCATCTTCCTCCGCTCTTCTTCAGCTTGTTAAAGGAGAAGTAATGTAGCAGATGCCGGCCATGCCACACTCACCCATGCTTTCAGATATGAATATATTCAGAGACCACCCTGGCAATCAAACAGCTTATTAATATTTTCACAATGTAAGTACCATCTTCCCATTAGTACTGCGGGAACTCGCTGCTTATTTGGGGTATTACATGAGAATGTTTATGTCGAGCAGAAATATAGATGAGAATTGTTAGAGTTAATCGAATCGTAGGGTTGTATTATATGTTATCAAGATTCTGTTCAGACATATTGAAGCTGGTTTTGGAAACAAATAGCCTATTTGCATTTGATCATTTAAATAGCAGGAAGTTTTTTGAGTTGTTTTTTTTTTTTTTTTTTTTTACTTTGTACAGTTTAAGCCTGAAGTTCTTTTCTCTTGTGTTGAATAATCTTCAAGAGAAGACTGCTCTGTGGTTATATTAATCATGTGACTGGAAATAAATAGTTTGGAGAGATAAGCATGACAAAACAGTGTACAACAAAAAATCTATGAATGGGAAGTATGCGGTTTAATACAGCAACAAGTCCAAAGAAAAAAAAACCTGACTATCAGTTGTTGTTTTTTTTTAATCGCTAAAAAAGAACTAATTGCTAGTCATAATTTAATAACCATTTAGTCAACATTTTTTATTTAAAACCGAGGAGGACAGTGACATTTTATGCTTTTTCTGAGTTCTTGGTAAAGTTTTTACATTTACATACAACGATTTACTTTATTTTTTTGCATACTTGTACTATTTAAAGTTATTTAAACAGTAATTCATCTTAAGCAGTAAATCACTTGAATTATCTGTCCTTTTACTTCAGTCAAGTGAATTTTTTTTTACTTATATAATACATTTTATATCACATCCGTTACTGAGTAAAAAATTAATTGAAATAGAAAAATGCAAGAAAATAAAAATTGCACCCCTGAAATTACCTGCAGAAACCCAGCTGAAAGATGGACCCAGACAAAATCAGACAGCAGCAGCCTGCTGGTAACTAGTTAGTAATTATGCTTACGCTAATGATGTCCTATTAAAATGACATGTAAATACGGATATGACTTTATATACACGTGGAAATAAACAACTCTGTGAATGTTAAATCGATAGTTGTTTTGAAGTTGGGTTGTTGTATTTACTGGGGTTTCCTTTTTCCCAAATGTTTTAGGGTCGTGGATCGAGAAATAATAAGCGCGAATAGCAAATAGAAAAAATATATTGCAATTCAAAGTGCTCCAGAATTTTGCACGAGGTCATGATTTTTTTTTTTTTGTTGTTGTTGCTTTGTTTTAAATTTTTTATATATAATTTATGCTGACACAGCTTTTCTCCTCTCTCTCACGCTATCAAATGTTGCGGTTAGAGTTTTACATAAATAAAGTGGTGGGTACATGCACAGGGATGAAGATGGCTGAAGACGAATATACACACAAGGATACGTGTTTTTTAAAACGAGATGCACTTCACCTGTTGGTGTTGAGCTGCTTAAAAATCTAATAGTAAATAACCAAAATTGTTTTACAGCATTTTTTTTTTGTTTTGTTTTTTAACAGTGCTGGGGGCTTCAGTGAATTTCATTTAACAGTCAAAAGGATCTGGAAATGTTTTTAGAACCATCATATTCATCAAAACAAATATTTTTTGTTTCTCTCTCTCTCTCTCTCTCTCTCTCTCTCTCTCTCTCTCTCTCTCTCTCTCTCTCTGTATCTCCTGCTCATCCTTACAGAAGAGCAAGTATTGTAGTATTGAAATATTTTAACCACAGGTCCGATCTACATGACCACATGTTTTTCATTAAAACCCGAGCCATTGAAAATGAAACTCCTTTACAGCAGTTTGTTTCGGCAACGCTAAAGGTTACTTCCTGTGTGATAACAGACTACGTGGTTCCAAACCAGAATTAGTGTTCTAAAGAACTCTGCAACCTGTGTAAAGACATTAATCAATAATCAGGATATGGAGAGAAAAACACATGAAAACAATTCTCCTGGTGGTTGTTGTAACAAAACATTTCTGATGAGCCTATAATATAGCTGTACCTGTTCGTGTACTGACTTTCTTATCTTAAACACAGGTTATTCATTATTTACCTTTATGTACACTTCTCTCCAGTAATGGAAAGGCCGTATTCAACGTTAGCGCGTTCGAAAGTTTCAGGCTTGCGGGGAAATTTCTACGCGCTAGACTGCACAGTAAGATTTCGATTTTGTAAATGGCCTGCATGTAGTTCGCTCTTTAGAGGTTGAGTCGATGTTTCCGGTGTCTGAGACGCTGAAACATGGAAGAAAATCAGTGTATGGAAGATAAAAAGTGAGTAAGTAGAACACATCAAGAGAGAGTTAATAAAAGAAACACAAGAAGACTCATGTTTACAGTCACGGCATTTAGCGGCACGACTTACTTAAAGTCACCTCCTTTATACAACTGAGCAGTTGAGGATCAAGGGCCTTGCTGAGGGGCCCAGCATTGGCTGCATGGTGGTGCTGCGATTTGAACTCACGACCTTCTGATCAGCAGTCCAGTGTCTTACCCATTGAGCTACCACTTCATTGCGGCTTCCAACGGAGTAGTTACGGATTAAGGGCCTTGCTCAGGGGATTTGAACTCATCACCTTCTGATTAGAAGGCTGAAGCCTTTACCACTGAGCTACCACTTTCCCCACTTTCTGATGATAAACATCGAACCAGAGTTTAGTGTTGTAGTAGGCTGTCAAGTCACAGCAAGCCAGCAACTCTGTTTCCCAGCAAACACTGCAGCCATCAAACATGAACTACATTTCCCACATTCCATATTCAACTACTGACTGAGCACAAGTGGTGTCAAAAACACTTAATTAAAAAATAAATAAATAAATAAAAGACTCTGGATCATTATCCAACAGCAAAACATTTGCGTTCTCCTCATATTATCAAGCCTTGTTATTCGGACTGCTTCCAAGTTCATGATTGTAGTTTCGGCCGGTTTATCTCGATTGTAATTCGTTCGACCTTCTGTTTTTGACCACATGCTTGATTCCCGTTTTGGACGTGTCCGCTTTTGCATTTAATCAAAAATGTGTTCACCCGCGTTTCCGTGCGTAATCCTGATAACGTGACGAAGGCCATCGAGGTGCCGCACGTCCTAGTTGTATTTCTTACAGCGGCCCCTGCAAACGAGTTGTATTTCGGCATTCCGCTTTACATCGTTCAATATTTCCAGCAGCGTATTAAACAGCCCTCGATCGAGCGCATTCGGCATCACAACGCGCGAGGTGCCGTACCTGTAGCATGCTAAGGTGTATCGTCTGGTATCGATTAATACCAGGCTGTGCGTTCAATTCTTTTTTATGCTTTCCAAACATCACAGACTGGATAATAAAGTAAGCTGTACATCACGTGACCGCGCTTAGAATACGCAAAGAGTAATAAACATTTCCAACGCACTCCTTGTTCTGAAAACTTTACTTCCTTTTTATCTCAAATCAGGAGAGGCTCCAAGGGTTTAAATATAGCATGCAGTTTTTCATGTACTAGGCGGCACTAATATCTCTCTCTTGCTCTCTCTCTCTCTCTCTCTCTCTCTCTCTCTTTTTCTCTCTCTCTCTCTCTCTCTCTCTCTCTCTCTCTCTCTCTCTCTCTCTCTCTCTATCTATCTATCTATCTCTCAGATGCTTTAAACAACATTTCCCAGCTCGGTGACTCTAGGTTAACGAGTTCAGGAAGTTGACCTATAAAAAAGTGGAGAATTCAGAATGCTATATAGATCTGCGTGATGTTCACACCCCAGCAGGATCACAGCCAGTGCACAATAAACGCCTCCTGCTTTAGAAAATCCCACTCTGGCTTTATAACTCTACTGGATAGTCCACAAAAAAATGATTGCTTCGTTTGTTTGGCACAAATTGTCCACAAATGTTACTATGGTCCCGAGATAATGTTTAATGCGTTACGTGCCTTTAAACAAATGTTGTGGGGGGAAATCCCGCAATCAGGTGTTGAAACTGCTCGACGTTGTTCATCGATTCCCATTATCCTATTTCATTCGTCTCGCGGACAAACCATTCGCGTACGTCGAGCCTGATCGGAGCGAGGGTGTATATTTATCACAGCATGCTATTTCGAGCAAACCTGCCATTTATTATAGCTCGTTTGAGGATATTTTTTTATTGCGTGTATTGTGACAGCTGCGATCTGGTACCAGTTTTACTTTCAACGTCTGTTTCCGCGCTGCTTTTCTCGGCCTTTATGCATAAAACCCAAATCCACGTGTAACTGTCGACCCGATTGCATGTCTTACAACTCAACTGTACTGAATAATGCATATACGCTTCAGCTCAATGCATTCGAAATAAGCACTGTTCTTTCCTTTCTCTCTTTTCTTTTTTTTTTTTTTTCCCCCCTTCCTCTGTGTGTGCGTATGTGTTTGTTCATGTACATCCTTGCATTTCCTTGTGTGTGTATGTGTGTTTGTGAAGGAGAGGTCCGCAGCCTGCGGGGGGATGACATGCATGTGTCCAGGCTTTTAACAACGTTGAGGATTGTAAGACTAGTTGGCCGCCGTCCGCCGAGCCATGATGGACGTTCTGGTAACTCGCCGCTCTCGCTCTCTCTCTCTCGCTCGTCCGCTGCTGCTTGGGGTTGTGTTGTTTTTTTTTTGTTTTTTTTTTTTTTCCCCCACTTAGGGGTCGTTTCCTCTTTCTTTGGTAGTTAGTGGTATTTTTTAATGTTTACACTTCAATGTTATGCTGATGATGCACCTACATATGCACGCATGCATTCCCACAATGCAGTTAAATCCGTTTTGACATTCACACCCTTCATTATGCCGTGTCTGCAGTGTTTTTATAATTATGTGTACATGAGTATAAGGGTACATGCTTATATTCTCAATAGTGCACCATTCAGGTCTAATAGATACGACTGGTCAAAGATGTTCAAGGCATATTGTACAGTATGATCATCTCAGTCCTGATGTGGGTCCCCCCTTGTTCTGTTTTAATAACCGCAACTCTGCATGGATTTGTACTCATTCAGCTACAAGGGCATGAGTCAGGCACTGATGTCGTGCAAAGCTGCCTGGGGTGCAGTCAGCATTCCAAATCATCCCAAATGGGTTCGGTAGGATTGAGTTCAGGGCTCTGTGTAGGCCACTGGATTTCTTCTGTGCCAGCCTGGTCAAAATTGTGTCTTCGTAGACCTCTGAAGCTAGACCTTATACTTTCAAGCGACTTTCTTTACAATTGTGCGCCTCCAAATCTGGTGCAGCAGATTATAGACGTCGTGTGTCAGGCGAATACTTTTGGCCTCACAGTCCACATTGCAGGCGCACTGCACGTCGATTCTGAGTACAAGTTACTCCTGTCATATTTTAAGTAGCGTTGTATTTGGTAGTTAGTTATTTAGTACTTTCCAGATAGTCATAACAACACCTTTTGTGTGTCTGCCTGTTTTGAACTGCATCCTTATAAAGCACAGTCATACATCTCTAGTACACGGCAGCATCATGAACATGGCAGTCGCATAGGGTGAGCTGAAATGTCACGCACTTTCAGACCCTTTTGCACCATCTGATTTTGATACATTGTGCCTGCTGCAACAGTCAACTTGGATTGTTGTGGCGGGAGAGAAGTGTAAGTCTGTAGTGTGGGAGTGTGGGATAAGACGCTGAGTTAGTCACATGATTTATGTCCAGTCAGGCATGGCATCTGGATAAAGTTAGAGTAAAGCAAGATCTCGATCTAAAAACAGACAACCAGGCCGACATTCTTCCTTTTGCGTGTGTGTGTGTATGTGAGTGTAGTAACTAAGTACAGCCAGCAGACCTCTCTTAAACTGCCCAGGCTGCATATCTCGCATTTATCTTGCATATCTCTATAGGATGTCACGTCTAGTAACGCCGACGGAAATGAAAGGAACAAAGTTTCTTATTGCCCTGGTCATTACAAGCCGGTCAGAACTCTTTCAATGAGTATTGGCATAGATCAGTCTTGACTGGACACCATTTACCAAAAGACGTTCGCAAAGTCTGCGATTTGATTATCGTATAAGGATTGGTCGAGGTTTGCTGACTGTGCAGGACATAGTATATGATTTGCATCATTTTGATCACTCAATGTCTAAATGAAAACAAGGGTCCCTTATTTCTTGTGGATGTGGGTGGGGTCAACCTGTAGATGTGATGCCATCAGCAACAGTTTAGTGCTCGTATTTCTTTGTTATTGTTAGCAGTATGGGAGACATCAGTACATTTTTCATGGGCTCTCTGTTTTCCCGTCCTCCCGCCATTCATTCATCCATCTTTGAATGCTTGTAGGATTGAAATCGAGTATGCAGTATGCAGAAGATGAACATTTTGGAATTGATGCGAATAAGATCAAAGTTACAGCAAGGTCAAATGTCTGCAGTAGGGTTCCTTTAACAGCTTGCTTCACTTTCGGGGTGGGTAGTTCTGCAGATACAAATTAGTAACAAGAAGGACTACGCTTGGTTGAGGAAGCATCCCCATTGATGGTGCTGACAATGAGTCTGACTTGTTTATATGAAGCAGCTGTCAGACTATAAATGAATAATACTCACCCGTTGGAAAAGAGTTTTCTCATAGGGAAAATCTGTGATTTGTTGCAGCCAGTAGAAGGTAAGTGGGTAGGGAAAAGTGGAATTGATGGAGATTGTGATTATTAGTTATTATAAGTATCTCTCCCCGTAACACATTTGCCTGGCTGTTTCTTTGCTGTTACTTGGGGCACATATGGGGGGAAAAGGAAATAAGCTTTCTCATGCATGCTCTGTTGTACATTAGGATCTTTGTAGTACATTTCTGAATTTCTTTTTGAAAGTTCTTCTTTTGTAAAGGGATAGTCTATGGATCCACTGCAACAGGTTACTAAAGGTAAATGACTTATTCTTGAAATGATTTCTTAATCCACAGTGGTTCAAAATAGGGTGTCCTTGATTTTATTTATTTATTTATTTATTTATTTATTTATTTATTTTTTACGTTTGTCACACTTTAATGTTTCATAACATTACACATCATAACACAAGTGAACACAACATGCAGTTTTTAAATGAAGATTATTATTATTAAGGGAAAACTAAATCCAAAACTACATGGCCCTGTGTGAAAAAGTATTTGCCCCCTAAAACTAATAACTGGTTGGGCCACTCTTAGCAGCAACAACTGCAATCAAGCGTTTACAATAACTTGCAGTGAGTCTGTTACAGCGCTGTGGAGGAGTTTTGGTCCACTCATCTATGCAGAATTGTTGTAATTCAGCCACATTGCAGGGTGTTCAAGCATCAACCGCATTTTTAAGGTCATGCCACAGCATTTGAATAGGATTGAGGTCAGGACCTTTACTAGGCCACTCCAAAGTCTTTATTTTGTTTTTCTTCAGCCATTCAGAGGTGGACTTGCTAGAGTGTTTTGGATCATTGGATCTCATTTGTTTCTGAATTTCTTTGGATCTCAGCATGATGTCTAGCTTTTGAGGATCTTTTGGTCTACTTCACTTTGTCAGGCAGGTAGTATTTAAGAGATTTCTTGATTGTGAACAGGTGTGGCAGTAATCAGGCCTGGGTGTGGCGAGAGAAATTTAACTCAGGTGTGATAAACCACAGTTTTAACAGGGGGCAAACACTTTCACACAGGGCCATGTAGTTTTGGATTTAGTTTTCCCTCAATAACAAAAAAGTTCATTTAAAAACTGCATGTTGTGTTCACTTGTGTTCTCTTTTACTAATATTAAAAGTAGTTTGATGATCAGAAACATTAAAGTGTGACAAACATGCAAAAAAAAAAAAAAAAGAAATCAGGAAGGGGCAAACACTTTTTCACACCACTGTAAGAGGACATGCAGGAGATTTTTTTTTTATTATTATTTATTTATTTATTTTTAACCTAGGTGTTAAACAGTGCTTAGAGAGTGTGTGAGGGATGTTAGATTAAATACATAATGTAATGATTTAGGGTATTGTTCTCTCTCTCTCTCTCTCTCTCTCTCTCACTCTCTCTTTCTCACTCTTTCACATGTTGCCCCCAAGAGAGACATGACTAGTCAATCTGGTTTCTATGTTGGTTCTCAGCACTCCTAAATGACTGGCCAAGTTTGATTTCTAAAGTCATTTTTCTATTTTCAGACTGTAATAGTCTGTAATATAATTTTGCTCTTTTGTTGATTGTAAGACTCGTTCCTGTACTTCTGCTTGTATAAAGTGCATTTAGATTAATGCCTTTGTTTTTTTTCAGATGTAAAAAAAAAAAAAAAAAGCTTAAAAGCATCTATCTCTCAAAGTAGGATGTGGTTAAGGTGAGCACTAGATAAGTTCGAGCATTCTTCTTTCTCGTTTTCCCTCCTGCATGCATGCAGAACAGGAAATGACTTTGCTTCCTCGGGGGGGGTGAGGCTGAGGAGCTCGAGGCCAACCCGAGATTTGCTTTTCGTTTTGACATTTCCAAATGCAGCGTGTTGCATTTTCGATGCGCAGTTTGCATTGCGTCATTTGGCCACCCTATTTCTTTCACACTCTCAGAAAATCCAGATTGCCTCAGGACCTTTTGTGACTTCAACAAAATCAAGTTGCGAGTGTGTGAACGTGAATTGGACGGAGCATTTTTTAAAACTGAGATACTGCATGTCAAAAGACGCTGGGTGTGATCATAAGGGTTGGAACACTAGGTTCTTGAACTTTCTCTCTGTATGTTAACGTTGCGGAATATCGGTCCTTTGTGTTGTTTGCCGATTGTTGGCCATGTCTTTCAGCTTGACAAGCATAGTTTTGCAATATGGAGAATAAATTACAAAATCAAGAAACTTTTAACGGTCGATCCGACGCTCTAATTCTCCTACAGGCTTTCACTGTTACTGTTATTTTTTTATACAGTACATTAAAAAGCATGCTATTGCATGGTTATTTACATTTCATGTATGTATATTTACCTCCCATTATTGGATAATAAATTACTAAACCAAGTCAGTAATGTTGACATGTGTAGTGTACACAGATCAGCCATAATATTCAAACCACTAACAGGTCACATAAATAACAATGATAACCACGGTACTGTGGTGGAAAATAATAGGCTGCACTTGCACAGACGGGTCTCACATTTGAGGTTCTTGAACCGGGGAAAAATGGGCAAATACTATTTTAAGGATGTAAGGAGGTAGACACCTGGGACAGAGCATCTCTTGTGGGGTGTCGAGTACCTACCGATTGTTGACCAAATAAAAACAGCCAGTGACAGGGTCATGATGAACATGAGAAATGAAGGCTAGTCCATCTGGTCTGATCCCACAAAAGAGCTATATCTCAAATTGCTGAAAAAAATTCACGATGGCTATGATAGCAAGGGGTCAGAATAGTACAGCGCATCACATGCCGCATAGCTGTAGACCGGTCAGGGTGCCCTACTGATTCCTGTTTACCAGACGTTTCTGCAATTGGAACATCATAACTAGACCATGGAGCAATGAAAGAAAGTAGACTGGTGTGATGAATCACATTTTCTTTGTCCCTATGTGGACATCTGGGTGTGTGTGTGTGTGTGTGTGTGTGTGTGTGCATAGCTTTCCAATAGAAGAAATGACATCAGGATGGCCTATGGGGAAGAATGCAAAACAACAGAGGTTCTGGACAATATGTTCTACTGGGAAAGCCTGGATCTTGGCATTCTTGTGGAGGCTATTTTGAATCATACCTATCAAAAACGGTGTTACTGCACTTCATGGCAACGGGATTCCCTAATGGAAGTTGCCTCTTTCAGCAGGATAATAAGCCCTGCCACACTGCTAAAAATAGTTCGGGAAATGTTTGAGGAACACAACAGAGTTCAAGGTGTTGGCTTGGCCTCCAAATTCCCCAGAACTCTGGGATGAGACGATCGAGGCCATTCCATGGAGTTACTACCTCGCTACTTACAGGATTTACACTAACAACTCGGTCAAAGATACCACAGCTATAGATATATAGATAGATAAATGTGTGTGTGTATATATATATATATATATATATATATATATATATATATATATATATATATATATATATATATATATATATATATAGGAATGGAGACAGTCAGAAATTCATTGTGATTTTGTGGGGAAATAGCTTATATACACCAGAACAAGGAATATTGGCATCAGTTTCTTGCCGCTGACACATGATATTCACAGCACCCCATCCAGACTGAGTAAGAGGGATGTTTTTCTAATCCTCCCACTTTCAGTTCTCTGTCACCGTGTGGCCTGAGACCCCGAAGCCTCCAGGATTTAGCCTTGCTTGCCAAATCGAATTTCAGTTAATTTCACATCTTAATACTATATATAGAGTTTTTTCGTGTTTTTTGTTTTTGTTTTTCACGTTTCTTCGAGCACTTTATGCGTGCGTTTGTTTTTGTGTGTGTGGGCATGTGTCTCACATGTTTCAAACCAAAATGCTGTGTCAAGGATAAAATATCTTATGGGTTTAACCTTGTAGTGGAAAGATACTATGACTGTACTGTTTCTGTGGTTTTTTTTATATACATATTATACTCTTCATTTCCAACAGCTTCAGTCCGACTACATCGAAAAGCAAATATAATGTACAGGCAATTGACGAATAGTTAGATTTCTTAGCTAACCCAGCAACAAGGAAAAGTTCTACTTCGCTGCCCAGTTCTGTGTTTCAGGTGACACTCAGTTAGAAGGTTTTTAAATAACTATGTAATAAAGTAAAGACAGTGAGCGTGTTAAGGGATTTTCATCTTATCTGCTTCACGTTCGCACTCTCAACTAAACGTCGCGGGGCAGCATTTCGACCGTGAGCTGGTGTTCGTTGTCCTCGCCACGAACATGTCCTCGAGTCTGACTCACCTCATGTTTAACCACAAAGCCCGCATGGAGTAAACAGGACAGTTATTCGGTGGCTCGGCAGCGTTTCATCAGCGTTTCCACACGCATGCGTGTTCCTGATTCAGAAAAGATTATCTTCATTAATAGTTCTATCGTCAGCCAGATGATATGAGGCATGTATCTCGACAGCCTCCCTAATGGCGCTGAATATTTCTTTCAGCTCCAAAGAAACATCAGCTTTCCTATTATGTGTTGGGCTCGCATGCTAATGGCACGTCCCAGCGGAGGATGATTCTTCCCTTCTCTAACCTAAACACTAATACTTGACCAATTCATGCTCATTTGCTATTTTTAGGTTAAAAAGGCACACACTTTGATTGGTCACACCATGGTGAAGTCCCACCACATATCACTTGTGCTTGTCCTGGTCACCCAGAATACTGATTTGTCCACCCAAAAGTGTAGTATATTGCTATAATGTAGTATAGTATATTTATTGCTCTTTGTCATCACAGAGACTAATTTCAAGTTTTTATTCGTAATCAGCTGCTACTTACAGTATTAACATTGACAATGAGTTATTTTGAAGGGTTTCTGCTTCTATGTTGCAGCTCACTGTGTTAGGAGACAAATATCCAAGGCTAAGAGAGGACATGAAGGAAAATTATTGATGAAACTGCTAGAATAACATCAGTATAGCCATGGGATAGCATGGGGGGACTTTTTTGGGGGAAGGGGCCAGGAAGGTTTTCAGATATGCCATCATTGTATAACTTTTGCACACACTAAAGTGTCAATACTCTGTCTCACAAGCAGAGGTGAATAATAGAAGAGCTGCAGAGTAGAAAAAAACATAGTGTCGAAACCAATAATAAAAAAAAGAGACGAGAATGCAAGTGACGACATTGTGTCATAAGGGGACAGAGACTTTTCCAAGGTTATCCACTGAGAGCTTCATGCGGAGCAGATTTCATAAAAGCGTATTAGCGTATTTGTTTACCCTGCTTACACCCGAACCCATATAAGGTGGAGTGGACATGCTTGTTGTAAAAAAAAAGAAAAGAATTACAGCACATACTTCACATCCCATCCCAGAACTTGCTGTTTTCATTCGTATTCTCATGCCCACATGGTCCTAAACCTTTTACCCCATGTGATCTCTGACTTCTGGCCTGTACTGTAAGAAGAGGGACTCTACGGTTGGCTAAGACAGGAAGTCAGCACATCACGTTGGCACGATGTAGTAAGGGACTAAGAGATGCACTTCTCCCTTTGAATTCACTAAACAATAATAAAATCATCAAAATCATGATTTTGTCTGTTCGAAATGTAAAGGCTGTCCAAAAAAATATCTTTTTTTTTTTTTTTTTTTTTTTTTTTCCCTGAACCAAAAAAGGTTACTGCGGACGTGCCTTCATGTGGCCTGCGTGCTTATCGTTCGCTCTGGTCTGCAGAGTGGCAGAAAGAGGAAGAGACAGCGCTGACTCACTAGGTTTCACACACGCCCTTTTGTCACTTACAACATCGGGCCAGTTACAACACTTCCCTTCTCTGCCTGTTTCTCGCTTGCTTCGCTGTAGACTGAGGACAAATCTCTGTAACCCGGGATTTAACCGTGTCTATATCACATATGCTTCATTGCATCATGTGTGTTTCTTTCTCGCCGCTCGGTACAAGCGATTGTTCATACTGGGCGTCGGACCGTTAGATACAAATCGAGAAAAACTTCAGAATTTATATACTTCATTACCAATGTCGAACACCGCTTATAGGGAGAGAGAGATGTTATGTAATTGCATTGTCTTTTTACCAGAGGTATAGGTTTCATTTCAGCTTTAGATCGGAAACCGCATACTTCTGTGTTCAAGCACAGTTGCGTTTCTGGGTCGCGACACAGAAAGTGGGTATATGAGTAAGTATGACACGCCCAGACACAATAACACACGTACAGCATCTCACATTTTCACATTTCAGCAACCATTTTAGCTTCTCAAGGGACAATACCTAAGAAATGAAACTTGGATACATTTTAGAAGAGTCAGTGTGCAGCTTGTATAGCAGTACAGATTTGCTTTCCTCTAAAAATAACTCAACATACAAACGTCAAAGTGAGTACATCCTAAGTAAACATGCCAAAACTGTGCCAGTATTTTGTGTGAGCACCATTGTTGTGTAGCACTGCCTTAATCCTTCTGGGCATGGAATTAACCAGAGCTGCACAGGTTGTTCCTGGGATCCTTTTCCACGCCTCCATAATGACATCACAGGATGTTTGACACATGGCGTTTCTCCAGCTTCCGCTTGAGGATGCCCCACAGGTGCTCAATAGGGTTTAGGTCTGGAGTCATACTTGTCCACTTTATCACCTTTAGCACTCCACCACCTTGGCATCATCTTGGCGGGGTGTTTGGGGTCGTTGTTTTGTCGGAATATTTCTGAAGGGAGGGCATCGTGTTTGCTACATAATTTCACAGTACATGTTGGAATCCATGTTTCCCTCAATGAAATACAGCAAACTGTTTGTAGGCTTTCTTGTGAGCCAGCCACAGAAGGCTTTCTTCTGCTACGACGGCCATGCAAACCGACTTGTTGCAGTATTCGGCGTATGGTCTGAACACTGACAAGCGGACCTTCCGCTTCTGCGACCTCTAAAGCAATGCTGCAGCACTCATGTGTATGTTTTTTGAAGCAGCTTCTGCACCTGACGCACAGCACGAGGACTCGACTGCTTTGATGGACCTTTGCGATTTCTTGTTTCTAGTGGAACCCGTCTTTGAAAACCTCTGCATGAGGCCAATTTCAGGGTGTTACCGATCTCCTTATAGCCTCTGCCATTTATGTGGAAAGCAACAATTCTAATTCTACAATCCTCAGAGAGTTATTTGCCATTGGGTGCCATGTTAAACATCCAGTGATCAGTATGAGAGAATTGTACTCAAAGCACCAAATTCTAACTGCTTTAATACAAGATACAAAAAAATTGTGTGGTCCTGTTAAGCAAATAAAAACATGGCTATGCCTGGTTAAAGGGGGTACAGCTTTTATCACTTAGGGTCTACTCACATTTGTTGCCAGCTATTTTGACAATAACAGCCAGTATGTTGTGTTATATTTAGGTGGACAGTAACGAAATAAATGTATTTCGTTACTGTACTTAAGTAGTTTTTCGCGTATTCGTGTATTTAACTCAAGTATTTCCATTTGGGGAGACTTTCACTTTAACTTCACTACATTTACAAGTCAGATATCTTACTTTTAACTCCG
>JBCEWE010000252.1:7329751-7407251 GCA_039877035.1 Silurus lanzhouensis | reverse complement strand
ATTATTTCTCTGAGGTCGTCTCTATGCTTATGGGTCTTATAGGCTGTAATCAGAGATGGCACTGATTCTAGGTGCATGAATAGTTAATACTGAATACTCAGCTCACATTAGTATTTAGTTAACTTTCTGTATGTTGGTCTGTGGTTGATGAGAAACTTGCTAACTATGGGTGATTATACAGTAGCTGCAAATGAAATTCCTCTCAATTTACTTTGAACCAAAAAACAGAACTGCACGTTCAGCTGAGGTGGATGACTGCGAGCTGTTTCCCGCTCGACCCCCATGCGCAAGAATAGAAGGCAGCGTGACTGAATCTGTACTATACAGAAAGTTATGATTTTTTTTCTTTTACTACGAATCTATAACAGATCCATTCTTCTCAGCACTTCAAAAATCCCCCATCTCCACCCTCACCCAGGTCTAAAGGATTTGCATGTAAATAGGCATGTTTATCTGTGAGGTTGAATATGCATAAAACTACACACCCTAGTGTGTGTGTGTGACCTTGTGTTTAGGGGCCACTAGTTTCTCAGTAAAGTCAAACAAGGTCAAATGGAGCCTTGTGCATGGTTCTAAAAAGTTTCATTTTTTTCCCCTTTGCTGCATAATTTCTTCGATTTCACAATATCTTGGTGTGTGGGGGTGTGTGTGTGTGTGTGTGTGTGTGTGTGTGTGTGTGTGTGTGTGTGTGTGTGTGTGCACGTTTGTGTTTATATTTTGTTAGGAACCAAGAATAGAAACATATGAACGTTTTGGCCGTATGGAACATTTGGCTGGTTTTTGATGGCAAAATTTGTGTCAGGTTTAGGAGGCATAGCATTAACTATGTCAATGGAAGATCCTAACAAGAATAGCAATCCAAGCTTGTACTGTATGTGTGTGAGTCCTCCAGCCTCTGGCCATCTGGGAATCTCCTCTTCTATTGGTTGCGTAAATTCTTCCACTTTTAAACATGAGTGACTAATTGTGAAGTACAGTAGTAGAGCTTCATGTCAGGTATAGGGATTGGTTTAGGAGAATCTCTAATAAAGTGAGGGTTGTGTTGAACCTGTCAAGCTCGGTGTTTCTGCGTTTTATTCCTGGAGCACCTCTTGATCACTCATGCATTCTGCAAATCCAAACCAATTTGTTGCTAAGTTCCCTGAACTTGAGTCGAGTGCATATAAGAGAACTTCAAAAGAGCTTGTAAGAAGATGCATCTTTACAACATTGTCATTTTCTGTTTCAACATATATTCTATTATGGTGTTGTGAGGTTCTGGGTATTTAACCCATTTATAGATTTTTTTTTTTTGTGTGTGGTTTTTTTTTTTTTTAGATTGTGTTTCCCTCTAACTGTAAAAGGATTAGATTAGAACCCCCATGATGAGTTATTCTCTGATCTGATTCTGTTAGGTGAAACTGCAAGAATGGAGGAATAATCACACTGATTGCTTGTCAAATAAGTGCTTAAATGGTTAAAAACCCTTGGGTGAGATTCATATTGCTCTTTAAACATACAGCATGAAGAGACAAAAGCCCCAGCCGGCTGCCATCTCTTTCTCTCTCTCTCTCTCTCTCTCTCTTTCTCTCTCTCTCTCTCTCTCTCTCTCTCTCTCTCTCTCTCTCTCTCTCTAAAACAAGAATGCAATTTCTTTTTTTTTTTTTTCGCTGTCCTTCTGGGTCAAGTGATGCTGCAGTTTCGGTTGCCAGGGCTTGACCAAATCCCTCCTAACGGGATTTTAGAATGAGGGTTAATAAGATGAGAAAAGGCGCAGCTGCATATCCGGTTCTACACAAGCATGTTCTGATAGTGAGAAAAACACACACACACACACACACACACTTTTTTTTTGTTTCCTCGCTGCTGTTTTAATTTTTTTATTAATTTTTTAATATTTTTAACTGTCAATCTGAAACTGTGAAAAACCTCGCACACACGCACAGTCACACATCTTGATTCGAGAGACTTTGATATTATGTGTAAGAAGAGGGAGGTAACTAATGCGTCTTAAATATTTTGTTTTATTACAAAACAAACAAAGTAAATAAATTAACAACAACAACAAAAATTACTACAATAAAGAGTTGCTGGTATTTATTAGACACACTGCAGTTATCAAGTGCTCATGTTCAGCACTGTTTTCAAATCAGGCGCCCAAACTAGCACAGGCTTGTGGTGTTTTGTACAATTTCTCTAAATGACTAGACATCGTAATGGATAGATATTATGAAAAATCGCTTGTACTGTAGAAATGTCTTTGCGAATCGCAGCGATATCCTTGTAATATCATAGACTCTGACTCTGGTGAAGCCACTGCTCAACACTGCATAAAGAGCTTTCTAATCCACATGATACATTAATCATTAAGGGTCATTCATTTATACAAAAAAAAAGGACATATACAAAAGCATAATAAAAGTGATTATATTTAATATAACAGCAGGATCAGTGAGAAATCATTCATCTCAGAGAGTTCATTTGTTTTCATACAAACTACATGAGCAGCACAAGATGTTCTTCTTTTTTTTTTTTTTTTTTTTAAATAGGAAAGATTGAGCAATAATTGGCCCATAATTTTGGAACGCAGGTACAATAGAGCAATTCAAATGCACCGGTTATGTCACCATCGCATTGTTAAAGCATCCCCATAATGCCCATGGAGGATTTTGGCTGTACATCGCAGTTGCATTTTCCATTAAACGAAAACAATGCATATTATTAGCAACCGTTTTTATTATTGAATGATCCTGAGATATCAGGTTAGTTTAAAAAAATAAAAAAAATGTAAAATTAAAAGGAGGATGAAAAAAACCAACAAATGGGCGAAAACGCAATCGCGCAAGGCTGCTGATGTCAGCGAAGCCAAGATTCTCTAAAGAGAAACTCTCCAGGAGTGAATGGGAACCACCCGGGACAAAGCAAGATGATGTTTCTTGTGTTCGCTTTAACAGTGCATGTGAAGTGTGCAGCGTGTTGTCATGCTTCAACTACTTTAAACCTCGTCTTTCTCACACACTCTCTCTCTCTCTTTCTCACGCACACACACACACACACACACATAACTCTCCTCTTGACGTACATTAAACAGACGCGAACCCCGTCGAAGAAAAAAGACTCGGCGCAGAGTAGAAACAAAAGAAGAGCAACTCTAAAGGGACACGGGGCTGCCAAGAGCTAAAAATATCCCGTTACTGTCCGCTGGCTGAAACTACATTATGTCATGCTGAAAAGCAAGGAGAGGGGGAAGGCCTGAAAGAGAGATTTTTGCAAAAAAATGAGCTCGACTCCTTAAGGACACATTCAAGCAGCACATTTATTTGCTCATTAAAAACATTTAACAACCAGCAGAAGGTCCTTCGTTCACCATGTCTACTTGTAGAAACATTTCCTTTGAACCAGTTATAAACTAAAGCGGCAGTCTTGAAGAAGAAGCGTACAATTTTTACTTCAGGGGGAGGTGTGCTTCTCTTTAACAGTTATGACTGGGAATTTTCTCCAGATCAACATACATACAGTATGAGTCAGAATATACACTACATAGACCAAAGTACTTTTAGACACCTGACTTTTCCCAGCCGTGTGTGGTTCTTCTCCAAAATGTTCTCCACACAAGTTGTATAGGAGTTGGGGTTTTTTTTTTTACTACGAGAAAAGTCCATGAAGATATGGTTTACATGGGTTGAAGTGGAAAATCTTAAGTGGCCTGCTATAGAGCTGTGACCACAACACTTTTGAGATGAATTGGAACACTGACTGACGCCAGGTCCCCTCACCCTACATCAGTACCGGAGTATTCTAATGCCCTTGTAGATGAATTAGGACAAATCTTCACAAGCGCACTCTAGTGGAACATCTTGTCAGAAGAGTGAAGATCATTATAAGAGCGAATCAGGACTGAGCGGGATGTTTAAAAAGAACACGTCCAACTCTTGTCTTAAGAGTGTATTTGTTGAAGGAGCTGACACTGAATCTAATAACATATTACACAACTGGATGAAGTATAAAAAAATGTGCTAATGTTTTAAACTGGGAATGATGCAATCGAACAAGTCAAAAATTACCTGTAATAACGTCAGTAGTAATACCGAGAAATAGGAATAATAATAGTCATTCACATAAGCCAGAACGGAACAAATGAGGCAGCGCACACAACAACACGCCGAGTTCTCAGCTTGTTTTTTTTTTTTGTGTGTGTGTGTCATGTTTTGAAAGCTGAGTACGACCCTGTTGTAGAGATTAAATCGACACTAACATGTGGCAGCTGTCACATGGTATGTAGGCGAACAGCTACAGCCTCTTAAATGTGAGTCTTATAGAAATGTAGTGCTTTCTTGTCGGGTAATCCAAAGTATGAATGTCTACTTCCTTCCACTCTCACACACACTTCCCCCTGCTGTTTCAGCTCACGGCTGTGCAGACTCGCAAAGGAATATAATAGTGTGCGTATTGTCCTCAGCTACAGAGGGTTGTTGTTACAATTTAAGGCTTGTTGGTTTGGCCAGAGACTCCATTATGAGATCCTTGTACTGTAATAAGGCAGTGTGTGTGTGTGTGTGTTTGGGTCTATAGAAATCCTCCATTCATCTAAATATGCCTCTATACTTTCATCAGGTCATTAAGCAACAAAGCGCTTTTGTTTTAACAACCTTAGCTCCCTTTCGCTTGCTTACACACACACACACGCGCACACACACACACACACACACACACACACACACGGAAGCAGAAAATCAGCAAATCGTCTGTGTGCATAGCTGTTGCTGTCGTGCTACTCTGTATAAGTATTAGTGATGGTCAGTGGACAGAGCCATAGGGACTCTTTATTTGGGGCAAATATACTTAAAAAAGAATTATGCCTGAGCCTTTTTGGAAAATTAAATACAACACCAGAGCTAAGAACATTTGTGCAACGAGACTGTGGCTACATTTTTTTTCAGGCCGGTTGACTCCAGTTCTCAGGAGTAATTATGCAGCATTCTGCATAAAACAAGCGTATTAAACAATATATACAATACTTGAATGCGTACAATGCGCACTTCTCTCTCACACAGGACGCACTGTATCTATTGCACGAAAATTGAGAAACTGGAAAAGAAAATTGGAGAAAGGTGCTTATTGCACAATTTGTACAGTGTCCTAAACTGGGAAATTTGCAGTGACACAAATGCTATTCCCCCCAGAACTGTGTAGGTAGAACAGTATTTACCTAATACAGTTGGACTACCTTTAATCAGCAAGTTGGGGTTTTTTTTGGGGTTTTTAAAAAAAAATTTTTATGGTATATTGTATAATAATGAAAGATTATTTATGATTATATTTTTGGTGAAATACTAATTTAGGGAAACTGTTTTATTACTATTTATTAATTAGATGTTTTTATCCAACTAATCTGGCAACCATGGGTACGGTATTTTTTATGTTTAATAAAAAAATAAACAGGACCTTTGTGAAGTTGCCAAAATGATGCCAAAATTTGAAATGTACATGCCATGATTATAAAACAAATGTAAAACATAAGAAAAGGAGAACAGTTTATTTGAACCCTTTTTGGGGGAGGTGGTATCGCAGCGGTTACCTCTTGGGGTCCCCTGAGCAAGGCCCTTAACCCTCTGTGCTCCGGGGGCGCTGTAACTTGGCTGACCCTGCGCTCTGACACCGCAGCTTCCTAACACCACTGGGATATGTGAAGACAGAATTGTGATAAGTATTAAGCACCTTTTCTTTTTTATTTTCATATTTTGTCTTTACTTGAAACTTCCATAGCAGAATTTGAAGAATTAGTAATAAAAGGGCACGTAAGCCATTTTCATGTTCAGGCATGTTTTTGTTTTCATTATCTGCCTTTCGGAACAGCATCAAGTTTTCAACGTGTCTCCATGATATATTGATATACAAACAACCAGCCCTTGTTATCTTTTTCTTTTACTCCGGGTTTAATCACATTTTTATGATATCAGCCTCGAGAACTCCCTATAATCATGCAGAATGGTAAAGCTACTGTTACTACATTTTTTTGGCATTAATGAAAAGGATAGGGCTCCACCACCTTTTAAATCCCCCTTTACTTTAGTACAATTGTGAAATGATATCAGGTACATAGGTCATTGAGCTTGGCAGTGGCAGGGCATGCATGTGACATCACTAAGAGTGCATGTGGCACAGATTGCAGGTCTGCACCCAGAATCCATTAGGACTTTAGCAGATGGAGATTTAATTGACTGTCTCTACTCCCACTTTGTACAGTGTACAGCACAACCAAAGGCTACACCACATTAGAACAACGGCATCCTCCCGTATGTCATAACACCTTGAAAATATATTAGACATGTTCCATGTTCAATCGGGTTGAGGTCAGGGGTATATGAAGGTCACTTGAGATGTTTCACTCCAACCTTGCCAAACGTTATGGACCATGCTTTTTGCACCAGGGCACTGATTTGGGCCTGGTGAAGGGAAATTTGAACGCCTCAGCATAATGAATCATTCTAGACAGTTGAGTGCTTTCCAATGTTGTGGCAATAGTTTGATGAAGTGCCACATATGGGTGCAAAGGTCAAATAGACTATATAGTGTAAGTGAGTGCTTGGGCTTCCACCATGTAAACAATCAACTCAGGACAATATTATTTCATGGTTTCAAGTACGATAGAAAGTTTATATTGCAAAACTTCATCCATTGTCTCGACGCTTCCATTCATCTCCCCGGTCCGTCCACGTCTCCAAATCGGTCAACCCTTATTGCAAAGTATTGTGATAATACCATGGTGGCGTGTCTGCTGGTCAGAATCAGCAGGTTGAAAAGGATTTCTGTGGGGGTGTGTATGTTGCGGCGAAGACCTCGCTATCTCCTCATGGCACTGCAGAATGACTCATAATGCCGTCTGGTTTCCTTTGCTTTCTTTGGCACTCGATTTAATCAGTTTATGTTCATGGACAGATTTAGTGGTCGTGCTGTTTTGGGTACTTCTCAGTCTCATAATTTAGCAGATAAAACTAAACCTCCAAAAGCATGCAAATAACGGGATTTTGATTGGTATCCAATGTGATACCAAAATTTATACAACGAGCATGTGCTTTTGTTCTATTGTGGCTCTTTATATATGTTTATATATTATTGCAAAAGCAAATATCCTGTAGAGGCTGGTACGTATCTGAAATTTTTTTGGTTCATCCTGTGGGTGCACGATTATGTGCATGACCTCCGTATAAAGTGCATGCGTGCAGATGTAGATTTTGTACGTAAGCATGGGATGTAAAATATTATCCAAATGTCTGAGTTTACCCCAAGAGCAGTCTTTATTTAATCAGTAATAAAGTTCCAAATTAGTTCATTTATACTTCTTAATGTCTATGTCTAATACATACCATTCGTAGTTGTGGTTTAAATGAAATATATATTGTACACTGACAAAACAAGATATTTGGATATAAACTACAAGGACAAATGTTTGTGGACACCTGACCATTAGCTTTGTATATGTTTTATTTTTTTTATACACCGGTACATTTGAAATGTGTGATTGTGGTGTTAGGAAAGTCAGGTACTGATGTAGGGTGAAGAGGCCTGGGGTACAGTCAGCGTTCCAATTCATCCCAATGATGTTCAGGAGGGTTTCGATCAGTGTTTAGACTTTATAGCCATCTTGAGGATCTTCCATTCCAGCTTATGTAAAGCATATGTTAATGGAGCTAAATTTTGTGCACAGGGGCATTGTCATGCTGGAACAGGTTTGGGTCTCCTAGTTCAAGTGAAAAGAAAATGTAATGTTTCCGTGTCCAGTGACGTCCTATACAATTCTGGGCCTCCAACTTTGTTATAGCCGTTTTGGAAAGAACCATAAATGACTGGAAAAGTCAGGTGTCCCAATACAGTTGTCCATACGGTGCATTTTAGTCTCAACTTGGCAGTGAACTCACACAAGTAGACATTGCTGTGTGTGTGTGTGTGTGTGTATGTGTGACATCAAGGTGACTTACTATGTGTGTTTCAGTACACAGGCCCAGTCCCAGCAGAGCGCGAGTCTCCGGTGGCACGGACCGAGATGTCCCCGAGCCGGGCGCAGCACTCGCCGCCTGCACAGAGACCCAACGCCTGCTGCTTCTGTTGGTGCTGCTGCTGTAGCTGCTCTTGGTACGACCCATACACCTATTTCACTCTCTCATATGATGAGGCTTTTATTTAACTGTTAATACGAGAACATAGAAGTAACGTGCGATCAAAAAACTGAACGGAAGCCACCTCAATAAACACAGATCTGCTTGATTAAAGCTTCATTGAGTACTGAAATATAGATTGGTAACTGATTGGTAATCGATACGGAATGGAAGCTTAATATACCAAGTAGGAACGCATGTTGGTCTACAGCGATTCACATTACATAAACTTTATCCGGGTAGAAAGGCCACTGTACGTGATGCTTTCTCAGCTATTTGGAGTTGAGATAAGTTGAGATAGAACTTTATTATCTCGAAGGAAAAATCTTCAGATCACAAGAAAAAATATTGATATAAATGTAATACAAATAAAATATTCTATATATACAAAATGTGTATAAAAAAAAAACCATATGTATAACATATAAATAAATGATGGGTGATTTGGTCAGCAGGCATGTGCTGATAATCAGTTGTACATTGTGTTGTAAGAATTCACCCAGGAGAGGAGGTTTCAAAAATTAAAAGAACACTTGCAAAACAGTTGGACGGAAGCGTTTATTTCACACATCTGTTTTTTTTTTTTCCCAACAGCTATGTTAAATATCACGTTTAGCGTCACCGATTTCCTTATTGCCGTTTCCTTGATAGTCATTTACATTACATTTTCTTGATTCGTTATCAAGAATTATCGAGAATTGTCGCGAATTCCAGCTACTTCCTCTTCATCACAGATTTCCTAAGACTTCCTGTGCTTTTACGTGTGTTCTGTGTGTGTGTATGTGCGTGAGCGCACGTCTGTGGTGCGCCGTGTACGAGGAACCTAAAGAGCAACAGTGATTAAGATTGCTCTCATTCGAACGAGAGCTCTGTGGGATATAGTTGCATATTCACAGCCCTCTCAGTTTCTCTTGGTCTCTTGCACTTGCGCACACATTGTAAGCCACTTGGGAATGCTTTTACTGCCTAATAACAGAGCTCCTCTAGATCTATTTCTGACAGGCTCTCTATAAACGATAGCATAAAGCTGCAACTGGAAGATACAGCACCGCCGGCCAAGCTGCACACATCTGTGTTAGGTGTAATTGTGGACCACAGTGCGGTGTTAGCAGCACGTGGCCACGTGCTAAAGCAGGGCCTGAGGTTTTGCGGCCAGTCTGACTAGATCGGCGCCTCTGCGGTCACTCGCAAAAGAGCATAAGTCATGGAAACATATTTGAAGACCACAGTTAGTGTATAAGACAGACCACAGTGTTCAAAGTGTCACAAATGAAAATGTTTGTTCCTCGAATCAACGGAACCTCAATGGCCTGTGTAGGAAGACCACGAGTAATGTGACAATTAGGTGCTTGATGTAAAAGACCGCAAACCTCTTGAGTAAAATTGTCTCTTTTTTTTTTTTTTTTTTTTTTTTTTATAATATTAGAGATTGATGTTTAGAATAGTCTTGGAACCATTGTAAGTTTTGGTCATTTCTTAGATTATCAGCTGCTCTCTGAGCAACTGGAATGAGATGAGAGTCTTCTGCATGACCAAAGATTGCAGCACTACACATGCTTTAGCGTCTCTGTGTGACAAATAGCATGTGTATGTGTACAATAATAAGGTTGAGCTGGAGAGCGTGTGTGTTAGGAATGTTTGTCCCTTCATGCCACGTGTATCTGGTGTGTGTGTGTGTGTGCGTGTGCGTGTTTGTGTGTGTGGCCAGGCCAAGAGGGTTCAGGCAAAACTGTTATTTCTCAATGCTGTTTTACCACCTTCCAGTCTCACTATTAGGAGAGAAGATGAGAGTCGCCGGAGATTGAAAGCCCAGGATACTAAGCTGGAGACCATACCAAACTGTGAAGTTTGGTAAGATCACACACACACACACACACACACACACACACACACACACACACACACACACAAACATTCAGCAGTGCCTCTTGGTGTGGGCACATGCAGATGCTTTCCAGCTTGAGCATTTTTAATGTAAAAATCCCCAGAGCAGCATAGCTTTTGGGGTGATGTCGAGCTGTCATTAAAATGTAAATGGCATGTTTATTCAGCTTCATTAGTAAGCGGCATGTACGCCAAACGCTCAAGATTTCTGATTAGAAGAGTTCAAATCCAAGCTCTTTCAGCCAAAACTGTTCAGCACTTCGACACTGTCCTTAATCGCTTTTATTTAATGGATATGTTTTAGCTGTTTGGCTTTAATTTCCTATTTCTTATATATATAAATTATATATATAAATATACAATCACTTTCTGTTTTACAATCGTTGTACTTACTACAAGTCAAGCTGTTTCTCACACAGCTTTTTTATGTGTATATAATGTATGTAGGTGCAGGGAGCCGATTATAAAACCACACGACGTTTTGACACAATGCTACTTTTTATTCGCGCACAAAAGCACAAGCTACAAATATTGTGCTTGATTTTATTTATTTTATATTTATTTACTAAAAAAGCATAACGAATAATGGCTCGTAATTTGCAAACTTACTACTATTACAAACTGCATACCTGTCTATTCGCTTAGTCGGTTTTTTTTTTTCTTTTTTTTTTTTTGGAGTTGACTGTCACCATTTTCGGTCCCGAAACGCATTGCAACTTTCCAAAACCACAAACGTGAGCGATATTACTTTAAAATGCGAACACAATTGAACAATATTTAAGTTTTAAGAGTTTTAAGTAGGTAACATGATTGATTTAGTCATTAGTCACTTACAATATTTGATGTTCATTTGGCCACTAATTGTTGCTAGCTAATTAGCCTTGTAGGTCGTTAGTTCAGAGGAAATCACACCGTACGCACACACACACACACACACACACACACACACACACACACACACACACACACACACACTAATGACACAATTGTTAGATTCTTGTGAGTTATGAGGGGTATCCTGCATGTATTGGAACAAAAAGGCAGGTTCCAAGCTGCAGGTCTCCAATGAATTTTATCATTAGTGTGATGGGCTTTTGAGATTTGCATACCACTGCATGCCCAGGCTTGTTCTAGTACAAAGACGGATTTTTGGTGAACCCCTAACAGTGAGAAATTTTGGGTGTTTTCTTTTTGCAGTGCTTGATCGCTGACTTTCTCATTGTTTTAGAAAATGAAATAAAATAAAACACAATGCAGCCAGAGGACACACTCATTTCCAGCCCAAATGACTGAATTCATTGTTTTGTTTTTGTTGTTTTTGGTTTATTTACCTCTTCAGCAACAAGCCAACGGTGGAGGAGATAAAACAGTGGGCTCAGTCCTTCGATAAGCTGATGAAGAACCCGGCAGGCCGGAACGTGTTCCGCGAATTTCTGCGCACTGAGTACAGCGAGGAGAACATGCTCTTCTGGTTGGCCTGCGAGGATCTAAAGAAGGAGATCAACAAGAGCAGGATAGAGGAGAAGGCACGCGTGATCTACGAAGACTACATCTCTATCCTTTCACCTAAAGAGGTAGTAATAAAAATAATAGGCAAGAAAGTCTATTTTTTATATATATTTTTCTTACACAAAAATTCTAGGTGCAAAAAATAATAATAAAACACAGCGGTACACACAGAAGATCCTTCAAGTGAGAGAGAAATAAATAAATAAAAGCTCAGTGCACTGGAGGTTGGTGTTAAAGGAACTAACTGTTTTGCAGACTCGTGGTGTGAGAATTTATAAGCATGAATTGACACGTTTTACATCGGTGTCTGTATAAGGACCGATGCGATGTTGCAACAGTATCCGTACATCTTCTCATTTCCCTCAGTGTGTATCCATTTTGTGTCTTAATACACTATATATATATATATATATATATATATATATATATATCTCAGTGGTGGGCCATGTATTTGGTACCTGGGCCTTCAGTGGGGACTTACCTGACTTAATCCACCTCTTAATACCACGACTATCACGTCACAATTATAGAAACTATCAATACTGTACAAAAACGCAATATAACAACGCGTGGCGTTACAGGGAAAGAGGCATTTCACATATGGAGGGTGTGAAATACTATTTTACTAAAACAAGAAACCCAGTTAAGACTCCAAACCACTAAACTACAACCGCAACTGTGCACCTACATCATCTGGAGCAGTTCACAATTCAAATTTGTCTAATAACATGGCAAAAACATAAGAAATGTAAATAAAATGCAACCCACTCATCAGAGATGCATTATCATAATATGCACCGCTCCTCAAAGGCTGTAATCCAGTGGTACCGCTCGTATTCACTGGTCTGGAATTGGAGAACAAACCCATTCCCGGGCTGTGACACGCTAGCTAGCTTCAGGGTTGGCCGACCTCCTCACGATGTCTAGCTTTTCTGGAAAATTTATTTTTAAATATGTCTAAGACAGAAAAAATTTGCCTTCCTCCGTAGGCATAAAAAAGTCTAAATCAGATGTATTAATGTGTGCAGAGCTACAGACGTGTTTTGCCAGTCGTACTTGGCTGTAACAGTTTCCCTTTGACCAATCAAACAGAGGACGGAAAAAATGCTGACGCTATTCTAGGCCAGCTCGCTGCCCTGTGAGGCAAATATGAAATCTGATTGGTTAAAGAAACAGACCTTTTAATAATATATTCCCTATGGTAAAAGAGCCAGCGGAACAGACTTTGCAGGCCCTGGGCAGATTAGATTGACATGGCTGCATGGCTGAAATCTGATTGGACAAAAATAATCTAACATCCACATACACGTACTGGAAGCAGTGCAGTCAAGAGAAACGCTACAAAATGAGGAGAATAAACTGTTGGGAATAAATTAATACAATTTCATGGAACGAATATTAGAATTTAGGTTGTAAATGTAGGTCAGTGCTTCTGATAATGATAGCAGAGAAGGCTTTGCTAAAGTCAGTGTAGTCAGGAAAAGAAAGGCAGCGTTGAGAATAACGACAGGTCGTGTTTGCAACACTTGCAACTTCTATGAGGTTTTTTTTTTTCCCACTTGTTTTTCTGAAATATCCTGTGGTTGTGGACTTTTTTTGTCATACCAGCTTGTTATTAGTCACATTATTATTACATCTGTGTGAGATCTTTGCACAGTCACTAGGCAGTGTGCAGATCTTATCACATTCCAATCATAATGCACATGGGGTTGTGTGTGTGTGTGTGTGTGTGTGTGTGTGTGTGTGTGTGTGTGTGTGTGTGTGTGTGTGTGTGTGTGTGTGCACGCAAACACCTGGTGCTTTGACAATACTGTATTTTGATTTAGTCACGCTGCTGATGTTAAGAAATTAGTAGTAGTGGAATGGCACAGTGGTGCAGTACTCATTGCAGCCTTGCAGCTCCAGGGTCCTTACTCCTAGATTTTTTTGTGCATGTTCTCCCTCTGCATGCAGTTTCTTCCAACTTCTCGGGGTTTGTGGAGACGGTATTGTGCACTCAATTCCTGGATCGTGAACAGCGTAGTCCCACAGTAGGCTCCAGATTCACCGTAATCCTTAGACTAGGTGAAGTCTGAATGGATTTTTGTATGTTCAGTGTCATCCACATTTCTTTAAAGCAGGTCCACCTTGTTTATCTAAAAAAAAAAAAAGGTGTTGTATGTAGTAGGGGTGTGCGATATTGACTATATCTCAAAATATTTTTGGATTATATCAATAGCAGTAATTCGGTGGTATTTTGCTGAGTGTGTTATTTTTATTGTTAAGTGTGAATCATCTTTTGAGTCGAATTCTTACATGTTATCAGTTGAATTAAATAATCAATTAAATAATAATAATAATAATAAGACTTTTTCACTGTGACCAAGCAAACAAAATCAGTATTTTTTATTTTTTATATATATATATATATGTGTGTGTGTGTGTATGTATATTATAATATAATATAATATAAATATAATGTAAATGTTATAATATATTTTAATAGCTGCATTTTAGCGGGGAAAAGTGTGATATTGATAAACTACAAGAAATTATAAAAATTTACACCTTTTATGCCCCATATCTTGAATTCTGTGATCATTCTAAATGCATTTTAAAAGATGTTCTGTGGGTCTTGCGATGTACTCGATAATGTCAAATTGCACATCATTTAAACAACAATTATGATGCGATATTATCATAGATATGCACAGATCAGGCATAACATTATGACCAGTGAGAGATTAACTCTAATTGTCTTTTCATCATGGCCCCTATCAGTGGGTGGGATATACTGGGTAGCAAGTGAACAATTTGTTGATGTGTTAGAAGCAGGAAAAATGGGCTTGTTGATGCACGGGGGGAGCGAAGGCTGGTCGTGTGGTCTGATCCAATAGACAAGTAGCTTAATGTGTAGCTCAAATTGCTGAAGACGTTACTGCTGTTAACAGGACTGTTTTGGTAACAGCACAATATAAGGCATGTGGTAAAATTGTCATGCCTGGTCGGTATATATTGTACACTCCGAGTGTGTAGTGTGATGTCTATTGTTCGGATTCCTATGTACTCCAGATTTCAGTATCCATAGTCTTATCACATTCCTCTATTTTATTTGTATTTTTTTTCCAGAGCAGATAAAAATGTGTAGTTTAAACCACAATGGCTTTGTTTGGGATCCACATACTTGTGCGTACTGTGTATGAATATTTACACAAAGGTCAGAGGGAGAATGCTGTATTTGCCTGCCACTTAGACGAGTGGAAATGGAAAAGAAACCAGGTTGTGTTTAGTACATAGCATTAATAACAAATGCACACCCACTTACACACACTTCATAATGAGGAACATGACGCTCTTTCAGATGTTACCTAACCCTCTTCTGCCATCTGTCCGTCTAACAGCTCACTCTATCTATAGCTCAGCATGCTGATCTCTCTGTGGTCTTTAATTAACGATCGCCATCTCTCTCTCTCTCTCTCTCTCTCTCTCTCTCTCTCTCTCTCTCTCTCTCTCTCTCTCTCTCGCTTTCTCTTTTGCTTGAGAGCAAGAAATAAAGATCTCATTAAGTATTAAAAGTGTATTGTAAAAATCGAGAGCAGCTTTGGGTCAGCTGTAGCAGAGTGGCTCAGCTGGAGTGGGTATTCTTTGTATGTTTGTGTGTCCACAACCCACCCTTTGCTCATTATGGATTTTTTTTATATATTAAAGATTTTACATTGCAAAAGCATTTTTCACATCTTCACAACTATTTAAATTGTATTGCCTTAAAAGATAAGGAAATAATTACATGCCTCATCAGGGCCTTATCCGGTTCATAAAATGTTGCTGTGTCTGTGCGCTTGTGTATGCACGTACATACGTGTACATACAAGCTTAGAGACGACTTGCCGGAGCAGGTTTTATTTGTCAATTTCCATTCCAAGTGAGATATAAAAAAAAGTGGTCGTGCGAAGACTTATTGATTAATGTGAATGTAGATTAGTGTTAAGATTTTTACACTAATTTTCCAAACATATGTCTAACATCCTCTATTAAATCTATACCTGTGTGGAGATGTCAGTCATCCCAAGTGCTGAACGGAGCCACTGTAGTAATCCATTACAGATCTAATATTTGGCAGTTAGTCCTCTGTATTAAAGGGACAAAATTCATGCAACTATCCACGTCATTCATTCTGCTTATGAAATGAGATTAGGGATCCGTGTTGAAAGAAATTTGGCTAAATGGCACACACACACACACACACACACACACACACACACGCACATACACATGCCCCTTTTCCCTCTGTCTCTGTTCCTGATGGAAAAGTTCAGTCAGCTCTTTCTTCATTTCTCATCAGCACCCACACACACACACTCACGCACAGAGACTCACTCACTCACTCATTCTCCAAATATCTCAGACTCATGAGGCACTATATTTGAGTTTGTTAATGGTTTATAACAAACATTATGGACCCACTGGAACCCATTGAAGAGTCTATAGACTAAGCAAAGCTACTTATGTTTGGCGAAGGCCTTTTTCACTGAGTGCGCAAACACACACATGCAAACATGCCTGGGCATATTTTTGGATATTTGGTGGGAATCAAATGTCCCCACAAGGATAGGAATATATGGCATATTTGGTCCCACATACATAGACAAGTGTAGGCATAGCATTAACTGGATTAATAATTGTGCCGATGGAAGGACCACATAAGGATTGTTGAATAAACACACGCACACACACACACACACACACACACACTCAGTCAGAGTTTGTATGTCTTTGTAATGCGTATTTGTGCTGTATCATATCAGTGTGTAGAAACGTGTATTTGTCTGTGTGCTGTGTACATTAGACTGGGGCCGGCTGATATGGACAAAAAAAGGTGACGTAAAAGTTGTCAGACATTGAACGATAATTAGAAAAGCAATAACAGTTTTTGTACGTCACTGTATTTACAGCAAAATACAGAATGTACTTTCATTTCAGCTATATTTCATTACTAATCACTTTTCGAGCAAATAAGAACATCGAAAATAATCCAACATAATGTTATCGCTGCTTTTTGCAGTTTAATCGCCGATGATGTCTTTTTTGTCAACTTTTCTGTTATCCCAGTGTATTGTGCCCAAAGTTATTACTATCTCAACCAAGATACATTATATGGACTATAGTATTGGGACACCTGACTTTTCCAGCCATACAGTAATTGGAATGTTGACTGAACCAAAAGCATCCTTAGTGTGAATCAGTAGGCTGAATGACCACAGTTCTCAACATTCACACTCCAAAATCTAGATGAACATCTTCCAAGTAGAGTGGGGAGGTTAATAGGTTATAGCAATTTCAGTGTGGAACAGGATGTTGGAAAAGCACATGCAAATCCTAAGGAATCTTTTTTTTCTCCATATTGTGTAAATGAGAGAATTTTGAATGCGAACACAGACTGGTTTGTGCTACACAATATGCCTTGCAATTTGAACACTTCAAGAGAGCAGATCATAAATGCCTGCTGCCTGAGGGGATGCACATGTCCTGTGTTTCTGTGTATGATAATTTAAACCTTGTGTGTCTTTAATGTGTGATGCAGTGGTCAGTTCATGTGTGTGTGTTTCAGCTCACAGCATGACTTAGAGCATGGTTTTCTCTCTCTCTCTCTCTCTCTCTCTCTCTCTCTCTCTCTCTCTCTCTCTCTCTCTCTCTCGCACAGCAACATTAGGTACAATCTACAGGAAGCTATAAATTATGTTCCCTTCGGCCTCGAAGAAGTGCTCTATAAATAGGCTGCAGTGTGCTAAGCAAGGGAGGTTTAAAAAGGGGGTAGGGATGATCAACAGGTTGAGCGACCCATTGGACCTTCCCATAGTCCCCTCATTGAGCTTGTGGTCCATTTGGCATTATGTAAATCTGAGAAGCTGAAATGTCTGATATTGTCACTGATTCTTGATGCTGAGATGCTTGAAAGTTTTTTTTTTTCCCACTTCATGGTGCTTGTACACCTCAACTGTTACAAAAGTCCATTGGGTTTTTTTAGTAGTGCAACACACAAAAATGTAAAGCCCAAGTTTGTAAATCTACCTACCATAATGTGAGTTAGGAAGAAGCCCAGAATATCCAGAGAAAGCCCACACCAACATGAGGACAAACTCTGCAGTAACATAAGCTCAGGACTGAACCCTACACCCTGAAGCTGTTAAGAATCAACACTACCTGCTGCATCGCTCATGTTTCAAAAATAGTCCATATTAAAAGTAAATTGCTTTAGAGTACTTAGGCTTGCAGAATGAACACAGTCATTGTCAGTGTGTCTTGCCAAGGCCAATATGTACCTCCAAGTTTTAAGATTGCTTCTGAATTCGAGTATTAATCGCCTGTTGCTCAATAAATCCTGTTAAAGCCGTATACAAAAATCCACTATCCTGTAAAAACTAATAAAATAACATAGAGAATATTATGAAGCATGTTGTATATAGTTCATGTGGAAATGCTGCAGTTCCGAGCTAATCGTGGCAAAACGCATTATTATTAGGCTTTAAAAAAGAAAAGAAAATATGTTACATCCGTGATTAAATCATGGTGGACTGATGCACACATTTAATTCAAGACAATATTTAGACCTCTTTTTTTCCTTGTTTGTGGTTTCCAATAGCAAGTGGGAATGTTTATGGGCACAGGAAGAAAATAAGAACATACCGTCAAACAAGAGGTGATCACACTTATGCTACAGACTTCAATGTATAACATTTTTAGACTAACCCCAAAATGGGCAGTTATGGGTAGATCCAGCAGAAAGCCATCCTAGTAGCAACACATTCTAGTATCGCATGCTGAATGGTTTTAGATTTACCTTTATTAAACAGTGTTTGATACTGTAGCTAAGTTTCTTATCATCACACATAGAAGAGCTAGTATCCTGCCACTGCCAGACCCTTGAGCAAAGCCCTTAACCCGCAACTGCTCATTTGTATAAATAAGATAAATGCAAGTCGTTCTGGATAAGGGAGTCTGCCAAATACCATAAATGTAACTCATTAACTAAGGTTTCAGGTTTCAGCAGAATTTCCATCTCAACTACATCTCAAAGACCACACAAAATGCATTAAACTAGCCCAAAATGTACCACTGGACCAGGGAGGCACTGCATTTCTGATAAACAGATATTCTTTGCATCTATCTTATAGTAAAACTGGTTCTG
Source organism: Silurus lanzhouensis (assembly GCA_039877035.1). Taxonomy (NCBI): domain Eukaryota; kingdom Metazoa; phylum Chordata; class Actinopteri; order Siluriformes; family Siluridae; genus Silurus; species Silurus lanzhouensis. The sequence goes on along the minus strand of JBCEWE010000252.1, from coordinate 7,388,558 downwards.
GTTTTGAACAGTGTAGTCACACTGTGAGCAGTTTGCCTTTGTTTGAGGAAATAGGTTAGGTTTCATTCCAGTTATTGGCTATAAAATACTATCTTGGAAATCACTGTGTATTTAAATGTATATTTATATATACAGGTAGTCCTCTACTTACGATGGAGATACTTTACGTCGACCCCATCGTAAGTCAAAAATATTGTAAGTCGAGGATGGTGCCATGACTTTGACAGCCTTTCCTGCTTTGTGCTGATTTATAATTTTATATTCTGCTCTAAACTGATGGCTTTTCTCTTTTTTTTTTTCACTACAAGTGATACTTGGGCGCTTGGAAGACATGCTTTTATCACTAAAAGTTGTTTGAAACCGTTTAAAAAGAAAAAAATACACACTGAGACAACTTTACTCTGTTGACCGCTAGCGAGAGTGGGGCATCTCACAGGGCGAGAGATACGCTCATCCCTGCTGCACGTCCAACACATCGTACATTGTACGCTGCTGCCTGTGTCTGTTGCACGGAATGTAAATGCTTTAGAAAATTTTGTCGTATCACTATTGTCATCGTAAGACCGAAAAAATGGTTGAACCATCGTAACTCGGGACCATCTGTATATATCTGTATCTGTATATATTATACTTTAATTTAGCATAAAAACTGGGATCTTAGCAACCTTGTTGTTAAATGTTTTGTACTTCATGGAAAATGTTCATAGAGTGAGCATGGCGCAGTGTGGTTCATGGCCCAATAGACCTCAGTTAGTGCTTGTTACTGAAACCATGTTTTATCACTGGATGCAATGGAGCTAACACAGTGACTGTACATATGAGTGGACCATGTCAAAATATTTTAAGTGAAGCAAAAATATTTCTGGTGATTGACATGTTAGGGAACGACAGTCGGGCTTCATGAATGCACACACATTCCAACACTCAGATGATGCTCTTGATAGTTCTGTAACAATGCGATGTTATTCTATGGTGATAGTTGGAGTGAAAACTTACTATCCATAAATTCATAAAGGCAGGACAGAAAGTAGATTGCCGGTCACATCGGTGTTGCCATTATCGCACTCATTTTACTGACCCTTACTGCTACTGCCAAGTATATAGGCACCTCAACATGGGACTCGAGCCCACAACCTTGAGGGCAAAAGTCTCATGCTGTACCACCTGAGCTAGCCAGGCAAAAATAATTTGATTAGATTATAAGATTAGATTTATTAATAACACGGTACTTGCTGTTTTATGTTAGCTGATGCACCATTGTAAAGAGTAATAATGTATACATTTCTATTAGTAATGTGGGCGTGTGAAAGTCAAAACCACTATCCAGGATTACCTACTGTGCACGCTTCGGCTCCTGATTTTGACTCCTGAGATATACAACTTGTGATAGGGTTTAGAAAGACCTATGATCTAAAATATAACACTTATTAAACCTCTTACCCTCTCCCTCTCCCTCTCTCTCTCTCTCTCTCTCTCTCTCTCTCTCTCTCTCTCTCTGTCGTTTGCTTTCTGTCTCTGGCAGGTCAGCTTGGACTCGCGAGTGCGTGAGGTAATCAACAGAAAGATGCAGGAGCCAACTTCACACACGTTTGAGGACGCACAGCTGCAGATCTACACTCTCATGCACAGAGACTCGTACCCACGCTTCCTCAACTCACCCATTTATAGATCAATGGTGCAGGGGGGCTCCCGCTCTTCCTCTGAATCCTAGATCCACTTCTCTCTCTCCATTCATCCTTCCGTCACACAACCACTAAAAGAGAAAGTACATGTTGGCTTCTTGCCATGGTTGGATTATGCGTCTATTTCCCCTTCTCGTGTTTTGCTTTGACTTCACCTCTCTGTTGTCTTGGAAGGCGTGCCGTGCCGCCGGTATATTCTGAACCTGCACAGACCGAAACTGGAAGACACAGGGTTGAAGAAGTAGTCATAGTCATTTTGCTGCTTGTGATGACGGAGACAACTACTGATCCACACAAGTCTCTTCATCCTTTGTTGATTTTTTCCCCATAGGTATGTGTACGAACACAGTTTTATCTTTTTATCTGATGTCATGAGTTGACAAAAGACGAGAGAGCTCCTCTGCAATAAGACACACTGGAGTCGACTTTCTCCACTCCGCATACGACCGGTTTGCCTATTATCTACGACCTTTGACCTGTCCACTGTCTCCCTTCTCTGCGATCAGCTATTTGAGACATGGGGTCGGGGCAGTGGTGGATGGTTATGTTTGTTACCGGAGGGGCTGAAAGTTTCCCAGTTGCAAAAAAAAAAAAAAAGAAGAAGAAAGAAAAAGAATATTTAGAATGTTAACATGTTTAAAGAAATGCTATAGAAAGAAACAATAGGTGGAAAATAGATGTAAATATAAAGAAAAAAAAAAAGTGAGTGGTGAGAAAATGTCTTAATTAGACTGGTCACTCGAAATGCATTTTAAATTTAGTATTGTTAATGTTATTTATTTTCACATTTTTGTCAACTTTTGTTCTTGTACAGTCAATTTAAAATCCGGTACAGATGACGCAAACCGAGCAAGGTCACGAGTGCTTCATAGAGCACCGTGTGTGAATGAGCGTGCGGGTGTCTGTAGGTAAGCAAACCTCAGCCTCTCTGGCACATCCGTATTTACAGGATGAAAAACCATTTCCTTGGCGAAAAATTGCAAAAAAAAAAGAAAAGAAAAAAAATTCTAAGATGCTGCTTTCTATGTTTCTTGTCTGGATAAATTCCAGCGTTTCTTCAGTAATTCTTCAGTATTGTCATATTGTGGCGAATAAACTCCTTAATTCAGATGAATTAATAAGCGTTGTTTATAGATGCAAAGCACCTCATAAACCTCTGTTTTTTATTTACATATCAAGCAAAACCAGTGTTAGTGTTGCCATTACATTATTTTATTTATATATATATATATATATATATATATATATATATATATATATATATATATATATATATATATATATATAATTATAACAATTTTATAATCTGGACGTTGTGCTCAATCGTTTCATTTTGGATGTTGAACATCTGAACTGTCCTCACTTGCTGTCTTTCTCTTCACCTTCGCATTTATCACAAGAGGAGGCTACGCAGCTTTGCCTAATAACGATCACTTCTATTAGAATGAATCCAGAACAGCCCCAGCTTTCTTTATTTACTGAACCCAAATCAGGCTGTAGAAATGAACCTTTGCAGAACACCAAGCTTTTTTTTTTTTTTTTCCCTCATTGAAAAGTGGTGCTTCACATCTATGACATTTTGTGTCCTTGTTGACATTTCTACGGTTTGTGAATAGTCACTGAGTATGGTGAATGGAACTCTTCCTGAGCATCTGGGCCTTGACTTGTGCACTGTGCAGGACTTGCATTCATTGTGCTACAGGAAATGTTTAAACTGCACAAATAGCTGTATTGAATTCATCTGATTTTTGGACTGTTTCACTGCCAAAAGTCTGAAATGGGCTTCTGCGCACAGAGGCTTGGGATGGGACGTTAGTGATGTAGGATGGTTACAAAGATCTGGAAGCAAACACGCACACTTAGGCCCTGTCCACACGTAGAAGTATATTGTTTTGAAAACAGTTCACATGGAAACAGTATTTTGGGTCACTGGAAATGGAGCGTTTTGTACTCAATTCAATGTTTTTGTGTGGACTGGATGAAACTTATTACACATGCATGCCCATTGTGGTATGTATGTGTAATGAATGTGCTAGGACTCTGTTTGTCACAGGTGTTGATGTGTTTGTAATTTGCTTATTTTTATTAATATTGCACCCTCATGCAGTGGCACCTGGATCAAATGTGATCCTAAGCAGTAGTTTTATATCACTGTCCCTGACCAGCATAATACAGATATGAATAACGAATGACTGAATTAAATGTATAGCCATTTTGGTGGGGTTTTTTCTTCACATTTCTCCTTCTCAGTGCACACACGCTTACAACCAATTGGTTGGCCTGCTCATGGAAATGTTTCCAAATCAGTTTTTTCAAACCTACATATGGACATTGATACACCTAATCTTATGGCCAAAAGTTTGTGGACACCTGGCCATAACATCTATAAATGGATCTTCCTCGAACGATTGCCATTAAATTTGAAGTTGTCCAAAACGTGTTCGTATGCAGCTGTATTAACATTTCCATTTACTGAAACAAAGGGGTCCAAACATGTCACAGCATAACAATGCTTTAAAAGTATATAAAGACAAGTCCGCTTCACCAGAGTGCGGATGAGCCCACATTTAACTTAACACCGAATGAATTGAAACATCAACCACACGCCAGGCTTTTTTGCCAGATGTCAGTGCCTGAGAGTGAATGGCATAAATCCCACAGCCACACCAAAATCGAGAGAAACGTCTCTCTAGCAGGTTTCAAACACCAACTCTATATGAGGGCTAATGATTTTAAAAGTGGACATTCAACGATTGGGTGTCCACATACTTTTGAGCATATATTGTATTTTTCATATGGTATGTTTCATATAGATGGTATTAATTTTTGCATAGGTAAAAAAAAATGTTTTCAAAACAATCTGTGTATCTGTGGACAGGGTCTTATAGACACAAACACAGCTTTACCCCGTATTGTGTTTTTCGCAGATGGTCATGTACTGTATATTTAGAATTACGAGCCGCAGCTTATTACTGGGTGGGCGGTTGAGCTGAGCTGAGGCATATTTACATCTTCTATACCCCGAATAACTCATTTAATGTATACAGCATTTGGTCTGTTAGGTGTGCATCAAGGCTACTGAAGACATTTGGAAACACTTTACTTGCCCATAAGCCCTTTGTGACAGCTGAAATGTATAAAGCATTATTCCAGCATTCATCAAGTGACATAAGGGCACTTGCGAGTTTGCAAAACACGATTAAATAATATGACTAATTCACAATATATATACACCGAGCTACGTCATTTCATGTTACATTCTACTGTAAGTAAGCCTGGAAAGTGTCACAATACAGCCTTATGATAACAAAACCCTGCTGCTTGACTCATGTGTTATGACAACTCGACTAACAAACATCTTTCTGGCAATTGATGCCTGCTGGAAAAAAGCTATGAGATTCATGTAGGGTTGTAAAATGAAGGTAATGAAGGGCTTGTAGCACAGGTGGCATGTAGCACTCTGAATACTAGTAAAGCGTTACTGAGTCATTTTTCTATTCAGTTAAGGGGCATCGATTTCAGCTAATGACCAAATAACCTTGTCAAAAGATGGCTTCAAGTTGGTAAAACCATTTCCAGTAGCCTTGACCTTCCACTGCATGAAAACTCAGTGAAAGAAAACCTTCATAGACATCAAATCCAGTGTATAATCGAATTTCCGTATACTACTGTAAAAGTGTGGAAAAAGTACTGTATATTTTGTTACATTTCTTTTTGTAGTTACTATTCGATGACTTATTCTATTTTTAAAAAATCCAGGAATTTGTCAAACTGTCTATGTAAATTAGGAGAACATTCAGGTTTCCATATGGGATTTATCAACTGATCAAACACACACACACACACACACACACACACACACACACTCAAGCATGCACACGGCAACATTCAAACACTGTTTTTTGTTTTTTTTTTTTTATAGCCAAATCAATGCATACATTTTAATGACATCCATTTCATTTCAAGTTAAGGCAGTAAACTGATATCACATATCATTAGTTCCTAGTTTCTCAACAAAAAGGGGAATTTATATTCATTGGCATGATGCCACTCCTCAAAACAAAATGCCACTTTATGTCCAGCAAGCTTTCTAGGACTCCTTTTTTGTAGGCTTTACCCTTCCATGTGCGCCCGACTGGCACTCGGTACAAACCCCATTTTGTAATTTCACCCAAGAAAGGAGTCGTGTAGAAGACCTGAAATCGATGCTGGTGCTACCACTGTGAGCTCGTGTACCTCCTTTGCTCTCTTGTGTCTGTCCATTTCAAAATGTGAATTCGAAAGAAAACCACTGTTCTGTGTGCATGCATGTTTGTCCTTGGTGTGAAAGGAAAATCAGGCGAATACAATAGGCAGTGCTATGAAGCCTCTCATTGTGGCACTGATCTAAATACTGGTTTTTTGGCCTTTTTTTTTTTTAATGTGAAAACCCATTTCTACCTGACTGATCCAGATATGCCTTTCCCCTGAAATCCCCAATCCGGAGGACATTTTGGGTTTGTGTTTTAAATTTGCTTTTAAAGCAACGTGCCCAATTGAGAGTCCTCATTGCTGTTGTAGGGGCCTTTTAGGACCGAATTTGCTTATTAGCTCAGGTCATTTTTTTCTTTACTTTTTTTTTTTTCCTTTCTTTTTTAAAAGCAATGAGAGGATGGCGGTATCACCCAAGTGTGCAACTGAGGAGCAAAACCTTCTAAAAGACATTGCGACCTAAAGGAAATTCCGTTTTCAGATTCAGTGAGGCTGTTGAGAAATGGATAGTCGAGCAATAAACCATTCAATAATTGAAATTAGGGTGTTATATAGTCTACGACTCTTTCACCAATTATGTACCAGAGTAATACACAAAGCCCTTCTTCATATACGAGTGCGAATCAAATTATATACTCTGGTAAAAGTTTGTTTATTGATTTTTTTTTTTTTTTTTTACTCTACTCAGGGTAAAGTTCTAGATGCATAGAAAATATTGCTAACAGCAGGTACATATTTGGAGTATTGCTTATTTTTTATTTTTTGTTACAATTTTATTTTTCATAACAAGCTGGTGATTTTTTCCAACATTTCAGAGGAAGTCATAGCACGTAGCATGAATGGGTACAGATACACATGTAAAAATGTCCATTTAATGGCTTTAGTCCACCCGCCTGGTCCTACTCATTACAATGTAGAATTCTAACTCATTACAGATTTTTTTTTTTTCACACCCCCACAAAAAATAAATGATATATATTTATTGTAGATATTACTCAATAACCCATTTCTTTTATGATTAAAAAAATGAACTCTTCGCTAAGTTTTTAAGATGCTTAAAACATCAACTCATCGCTATGTGTTGCGATTGATAAATTCTCCCCTGACTATATCCCCTACATCCACAATTTGTTTTATTGGAGCCATAAAGCATTTATGCACAACCTTTTCATCTAGGTGTGCATTTTATTTGCTGAGGTTCGGATTAAACCCATTTGATACAAGCGACCGGTCAAACAGATGAACTGTATTAGCTATTGTAATTAATAGAATTGATTTAATTGATCATGGAATCCCTGCAGATTACTGATGTAGACTTGCACATTCTTTGTAAGAGAGCAAAAACATGGGTGTTTTTGAAACGGAACTAAAAGAAGAAAAAAAAAACATAGACCTGGTTCTTTTTTCCCGTTAGCCAGTGAAAGGAAATGCATTCCAGTGCGTTGGGGCCAAAAAACCCAAAAACGTTTTACGTATACAAACAAATTCAAACCAAGGCAGTGCCACGTTCGTTCAGACATGACCCTCTCACCCCACCTTTTAGACTTTCATTATTACATTCTACTTCATAGAAAAATATATATTCATATGTAAATATCTAATCAGAATATAAGGATTTCTATAGGAGTAAAAAATGTATCGGCTTATCAGTCAGAACAGGATTCACGTTCTTTTTTCTTTTCTTTTTTTTTTCCTTAAATGAAATACCAGTTGTGCATGACCATGTATGTTTATGTTTCTAATATATATACCTGTGTGTGTGTGTTTGTATGTGTGTTTGTGTGTGTGTGTGTGTGTGTGTGTATGTATGTATATATATATATATATATATATATATATATATATATATATATATATATATATATAAAGAAAATGTGGGCTTGTATGTGCAATTTAATATTGTTCATATTTTCCAATAAGATGTGACCAGTCTAAGGTGTGTACGAGGTGTGTGCGTGCGTGTGTGTATGTGTGAGTAAAAGAATGTGTCTAAGGTTCAGTGAACCAGTACAAGAACAGTTCCGAGAGGTTACGGTATTAGTTGCGCCTTTGGTCGTGAATATTTTTTATCTTAGATTTATACACAGATGTTTAACGACATATCAACCCTTCTGTAACTACTTCACACTCTAGACAAAATGTCACAGCACAGGGAGGGAAGCACGCAAAAACCGACCCACAACCAGGGCTCGAAAAGAGAGGAGGACTCTTGAGACGTGTACTTGCTTATGTTTACATACATTTTCTCTAGGTGCCAAATTAGCCTAGCCTTCTTACAGTCTGAAACTGAACACGTGGGACTGCAGAAGAACTGTGTGTTACGATGCTCTTATTAATATTCCTCTGCATATCTAATGTATGTCTGGCGTTTTTTTTTTGTTTTTTTTTTTTCTCCCTCCCCCTCTCAAAAATGTTTCCCTTCTTTTCCTGTACTGCTTTGTCATGTAAGAATGCTATGTGTGTTATCACTTCAGAAAGGTTTGAAACCTCATGGCAAAGCCTCTGTCTCTCTCTCTTTTTCTCCCGCTCTCTCACACGTTCATTCATTTGCTTTCTTCATGTCATCAACAGCAATGTGCCATGCAGACACACGTTCCACACATGGACTTCGGACAATTATTTATTGACATTAGCATTAATATATATATATTTTTTTCTAATCAAAGTACGTGTACGGACCCCAAAAAAAAAAAAACTCTTGTAAAGATTTCACATCCCATTACCAAGGCCATGTCATCATCCTCATCATCATCATCATCATGTTTTAAAGATGACATCATTAAGATATGATCCTCATTCATTCCTCGACTTTGAATTTTATTTTTATTTTATTTTTTACGTTTTTATTTTCCCTCTTTTTTAAAAAGAAGATACAATTATAATGACGATAATAAAGATGTTTGTGTTATTATTCAGGTGTGACTTTTTACAGTGGTAACGATTATAGATATTAATATTTTAATAACGAGATATTTCTCACAATCAACTGAAAATGAATGATTCTAGCATGTCAATAGTTTTATCATTTGTGCTTGAGGGCTGAAACAAGCCATTATTGCTTCTAATAAATGAGATATGTATCTTTGCTTTTATTAGTATAGGATGAGACACATTATATCATTCAGGATAGTTTGAGTTGTAATCATTTGAGGTTTATAATCTTCAATATAAGGGCCAAAAGTGTGGTGTTCCTCAGTGTAAAACCCCCACAATCTTTATATATTAAATACCATGCAAGCTCGGTCATGTTCAGGAAAGTTTGGAATGAGGGAATCTTTCACACGCAGAAATACAGTGGGTGGTAATTATACACCCATACAGTCCTACAATTTTTTAAAAAGAAATTAAACCATAATCAGTCAAGAAGGATAATTTTTCCACATTTGATGTGATCAAGCTTTAAATGAAATTCCCGAAAAATGTTTTTGGGACGTGAAAGAAGAAAAAAACAACAACCTGCTTTCACAAGTATGCACACCCTTTTTTAATGGATTATGTTACTGTTCAGGGGGGGAACTGTTCACACTTTCAAACTCATGTTGGGAAGTAATCATCTATCAGTGGGAACATGACTTGGATGAACCCCAGAATCAGACTGGTGGTTTTTAGAGTTTTTGTTGACAAAAAAGGCATATACCAGAATTCCCCAAATATAAAATGGAACATGAACGTCATCATCAAATAACACGGGGCGCTACAGTGACATCATTGAGGAAAGGATGTTCCTCTAAATGGACTGAAAGAAAGAAGAAATCTTACGCTAGGAGGCCTACAGCAACATTAAGGGACTGCCGAAATGTATGGCAAGTGCTCGTCCCTGCATGTGACAACAGTCTCTTCACATATTGGGACCGATGTGGAACATTTGAAGAGCTAATCTAAAAACAAAACACAAAACAAAAAAGCATATTAACACAAAGATGAAGCATGGTGGTGGCAGCATGGTGGTGGCAGCATCGTGCTACAGAACTGCCTGGTAATGGGGCTCCAGTAAAGATCAGGGGGAATCCATATACCAACCTTTTTTAACAAAAAAAAAATAAATGCAGGCCAAAGACAGTTTCATCGTCCCTGTTAACAACCCAAAACATACATTTTCAGTCAAGAAACGATTTGCGTCTAATAAAAAGGAATATTTTGGAATGGCTTCATTTTAATTCAATTAAATCCATTGTTATTTGTACAGTGACAACGGACATTGTCTTAAAGCAGCTTTACACAGATAATAATAATGCAGTAATAAATAATATGTCCTTTATAAGTGAAAGTTTGTCCCTTTAATCAGCCCAGATGTAAAACATAACAGAAACCTGTGAAATGATATAAACAGGGCTGTGGACAGGAGATCCTCTGGCAATTTGATGGATGGGGGGCAAGAAAGAAATTAAAAGTAAAAAAAAAAAAGGAAAGTTAGAAACTCTTCCCCAAATAGACTGATAGCTGCATTGCAATACATATAATATTATAATATAATATATATTAATATTAATTACACTCAATATTCAAGTACACACACAGTTTTCCCTATACCAGAGGTTTTTTCCCCACTAGCACCCACCATTTCCTCACTATAATTTTGTTTATCACACTATTTTTCTTTTATTATAAAATGTAAAATTTTACTTATTTTACATATATATATATATATATACAGTACAGACCAAAAGTTTGGACACACCTTCTCATTCAAAAGGTTTTCTTTATTTTCATGACTATGAAAATTGTAGATTCACACTGAAGGCATCAAAACTATGAATTAACACATGTGGAATTATATATGGAATTATATACATAACAAAAAAGTGTGAAACAACTGAAAAATGTCATATTCTAGGTTCTTCAATGTAGCCACCTTTTGCTTTGATTACTGCTTTGCACACTCTTGGCATTCTCTTGATGAGCTTCAAGAGGTAGTCACCTGAAATGGTCTTCCAACAGTCTTGAAGGAGTTCCCCGAGAGATGCTTGGCACTTGTTGGCCCTTTTGCCTTCACTCTGCGGTCCAGCTCACCCCTAAACCATCTCGATTGGGTTCAGGTCCGGTGACTGTGGAGGCCAGGTCATCTGGCGCAGCACCCCATCACTTTCCTTCTTGGTCAAATAGCCCTTGATGCCTTCAGTGTGACTCTACAATTTCCATAGTCATGAAAATAAAGAAAACTCTTTGAATGAGAAGGTGTGTCCAAACTTTTGGTCTGTACTGTATATTATTGTAAAGCTGTACCTTTTTAATATTATATATATATATATATGTTTCCAATTACACATTTCATACAGTCATACCAAATGCAAAGTGCAGACAGATGGGAAGCTGCTTCACACACTTATTCACCCCTGTATGTGATTGTATAATGTACACACACACACACACACACACACACACACACACACACACACACACAGGACAGGACAAGAGCAAGCCTTAAATACAGCACATGATGCTGAAAAATGATTGTCGCCCGTTTGCCTGATCAGGTGTGCGTGTTTAGACAAGCTGTTAACAGATAAATTGTCGTGTTGATGTATTTTAAAGAATGTCGTCGCATGTGAACATGGGAAAATCTTCATCCGCTTTCTTTCAACGCCAAGTTTACCCTTAAACTGCTTGTTTTCTGATGCAATAGTTATTTCGAATTCTATAGTATTCAGGGAACCCAGTGGTGTGTGCAGGGCGTGTAGCAGTGCTGCTTCACAGCTTCAAGGTTTGGCGTGAAGCAATCATGCAGTCACTTACAGCAGTAGAGGATCAGTTGTAATAGCTTGTGGTAGCTTGGTGGAGCTGGCATTTAAACTCATGACCTTCAAATCAGGAGTCCAACCATCTTAACTACTGAGCTACTACATCCAGGAAGTTCAAGGAAGTGTTCAGGGTGCTTTCCCAGCTTGTATTTGTACTTCCTGGATTAGACTTTGGAAATCCTATGACCCTTCAGCATTATCTTCAATATAGATCATCAATGACTAAATGAATACATGCATATTATCTTTTTATGTGTTTTAAAAAAACTACATAAATTCTACATAAAATAAGCATTAAAATATAGAAGTACTGTAAAGTAACACTTTACAAAATGTTGCTACACAGCTGGAGGCACACATCTGTATGGGACGTCTTTGGATGCGGTTTAATACCATTTCGCGTTTGAACTTTCAATACCAATCCTGTTCCAGCATGACGTTGCTCCTGTGCACAAAGCGCTCCATGAAGATCTTCTTTACACGGTTTGGAGAGTGAAGATCCTGAGTGGCCTGCTAAAGAGCTCGGAACTCAACCCTACTGAAAACCTTCAGGATAAATCGGAACACTGACTGCACCCCAGCCCTCTTCACCCTGCAGGGGTCCACAAACACACTCCAAAAACTAGTGGAGCATCTTCCCAGAAGAGTGGAGGCAATTATAAGAGCAAATTCGAACTAAATGTGGAATGCGATGCTCAAAAAGCACATACCGTACTTATGACTTAGTGTCCGCAAACTTTTAGCAATATAACGTATCGTTCTTTATTTATTTTTCTTCAGGAAATAGTTTATCCAATTCTAAATCCGATCACAGGAACTGATGAGTGGGAATGCACCCTTGTGAATGGATAAACCGAGTCAATCGCAAGGTACGCATGCACACACGGGAGACGGGAGTTTATATTCTCCGATCCACTTATTGCCATGTTCTTAGAAGGAAACAGGAGAACCTTGAGGACGGCCACACGGATGTGGGGTGAACATATGATACTCCAGACTGGCGAGAACCCGAGTTCAGGTTCATAAGGTAAATATGAAATGGGTTTATCTTCTGCAGCAAGACAACAATCCAAATCAGAGGGGTTTTAATAAAATACCCAACAAAGTCGAATGTGTTGTTCCACGCCCTCTCTGAACTATACAAGGCAGTGTGTGAGGTTATGATAAAAGAACTATGATATTTCTTTATAAAAGATTTCAGGAAGAATTGGCAAATTATGAGATCTATGAGATTATGAGATCCCAGCGACGTTGGGAAGCCATGGGTCAGCCATGATACGGCGCCCCTGGAGCACAGAGGGTTAAGGGCCTTGCTCAAGGGCCCAAGAGTGGCAGCTTGGCAACCTTTTAATCATCAACCCAGGGCCTTAACCACTACAAGTTTTCCTGATCGTATTAGATTTTATTTATTTCTTTAACATTTGATCTAATACACTATATGGACACCTGATTTTCTTTTTCCAGCCGTTTGTGGTTCTTCCCCTGTTCTCAAAGGTGTCACGTGTCCCAACTGGTTAAAGGCACAAAACTGTATAGTAGGTGGAAGCGATAGAACTACATTTTCCCTTCACGTGAACTACAAGACCCAAACCTGTTCCAGCATGACAATGTTCTTGTGCACAATGCCAGCTTCATGAAGATATGGTTTACATGGGTTGGAGTGGAAGAATTGGAACACTTTTGGGATAATTTGGAACACTGACTGCACCCCAGGTCTCCTCACCCTACATCAGTACCTGACTTTACTAACACCCTGGTGGCTGAATGAGAACAAATCTCCACAAACACACTCCAAGATCTAATGAAACATCTTCCCAGAAGAGTAAAGGCGCATTGCCTGTATATTGTGTGTATAGGACATATAAAACATGCTCATAAATTATTAGCGAAAATGATGGATTAATAAAGGTTGCATTGCATTTCCCTTCCTAATTTTAGTTTTTGATCACAGAGTCAGCTGTCTGTCTGATCCCCTTATCTCACTTTCATCCCTTGGTTTCTCTTGCTGTTTGAGCTTCTACTGTATATGGTGCCATAAAGAACAGTTACTGATCCCCGAACATCCAACAAGCTTGAATGAGATTTGCTCATGGTCGAGGTTATTATGCAGTTTTATGATTGGCAGGAGTTACAGCTTGGGCCATGGCCAAACTCATCATGCCAGTTGCTCCTTGTGAGAGTTCAGCCAGCTGATGTTTAGCATGAGGTGTCAATAGCGAGGCATCCAAGTGTCATCCACTGTTACCATGTGACTGCTCCAAACACCAGATCAAAGAGAGAGCTGGGTTCCATGTAAATCCTGGCTTTTGTATTATTAGATGTTCAATTTAAAATGTGGCTTTTTTTAGCACATGATCTGATAGAGCCTGGTGGGGATTTTATTATTTGGAATACACAAAAATGTGTTGTTTAATTGGAATAGGTCTAAAAAAAACCAAATTTAATTTGCGATTATGGAGTCAAATGACAGCCATGATTCTAAACATTCAAGATGAACACTAGTTTTAGTGTTTATTTGCTAAATGTTTTTTTGTTTTGTTTTTTAATGGCAGAAGATTGGTTGCTGTTCTTGGAATTCACTATTGGGTCAAAAACCTTCTTTTTTAGGTTACCTAATTTGCTGTGGATAAACTTTTGTGTGTGTGTGTGTGTGTGTGTTAGGATTTTTTTTATCAGTTACATAACTGAAGTGAAAGACCATCAGAACTTGAGCACCCTCTAGTGGCAACACAAAAAATATAGGGCTAAAACCTTCTAGATGTTTAAGCCACTTCGTTCTCAAACCTCAAATCGGTGCTGGTATTTAAATTCAATTCAATTTTATGTATAGTGTTTAATAATAGTCTCAGAGTCGCTTTACAGAAATTTGAATGTGTGCATGCACGGCACTATGTGCTAATTGAGGTTACGTCAGGTTTAACGAGTTCTTCTCATCTGCAATATGTTAATGTTTATTTTGATTAACTATTCAGTTCGACACGCACTTGGACATCCGATCACACACACACACACACACACACCACACACACACACACACACACACACACACACACACAAAAAAAAAAATCTCTGCATGTGTTTCTCCAAATTTATTGAGACCAACTGGTCTACAAGTTTATCATACATGTCAAATGTTATCAGATTCACTTTTTCACACATTAATCAACTGCAGAAGAAAAAAAAAAAGTCTCACTTTATCGGGAAGGTCTTCTATAGATGATCTACGACACGATCAATCTAAATGGGTTGGTTCGCAGTTGACTGAATATGTTTCAGACTATGCTTAGAACTATTTGTTCATCTAATGCTCACTGGAAATTCGTTACGCATCTACAAATGACTATCCGAATAAAGTGTCAAATAATACGTGTTACCGAATGCGTAATCTGCATATGCCATATCTACAACACACTTTCACAAATCTTACTGATGTGCAAAAGAATTTGTTCAAATCTTTAAGCGTGACAATCTCGGCATTGAAAAGCACATGAACGGCACAGAGTGCATCATCTGGGGGGCAAAAAGCAGTATCAAATGAGCTAATGCTGACTTACAAAGTCCAGTTAACTCAAAGTGCAAAAAGGTAATGAATATAATCTCAGTACAAAAAAATGCTATAAAATAAAATTTACATCAAACTCCATTATTTTGCATATACAGCAATATGCATACAGAATATATTACAAAGCTATGAAATGAGTATAAAAATGACATCTTCTGGAAAAAAAAGTAACAAAAGTACCTCTCACAATGTTAATTAGTCACTTGATTACATGAAGAATCTTGATGCTTCTTAACAAAACTAAATTTGGGGGGGAAAAAAACCAAAACAGAATAAATCATTCATATGAAACATTATATCGATAATCAATTAAGTCAATGAATTCAAGTTTTATTACACTGAGCAAACAGTGCCACCAGGTGGCCTTATCAACAATTACTATACACATTTTATTCATATGAATTTCAGCCCCCCTCAAAAAAAAAAAAAAAACTTTTAGTACTTTAAATGCAGTGTTTAGATTTTATTTTGTGCAGTCGGAGTTTCTCTTACCTTCCACCGGTTGCCACATTGATTGCACATCACAAACGTGGTCATGGGTTCATCAGCACTGCGAGTCTGAACCTGCAGAAAGTGAGAATGTGTGTTGACTCTGAGCGCTCCAGTCCCAGACGTCCCAACAATGAACACACACAAATGTACATGCAGGAACACACCTCATCAATTAGTGTCTGGGGTCTTACTTTCATAACCCTATCAGGAGATGTAATGCCTGTGTGGGCCTGCCCAAAAGCAGTGTTTATGAACGTATTTGTACGTGTTTAGTTTCGGAGGGGTGTGGCAAAATCGGCCAAGCCAAAACAAGGCTGTGTTCACACACTCTATGTCCTACATCTTAATTTGTATACTGAGAACATATAACTAATTTGGTTGTCAGTTTATATTTACGCACGTGTGCAATGCTTACTGCACAGAGAACTCGGGTACAAGAACAGAGCGAAGCCTAAAAGATTTGACTGGGGATTGTCAACAATCATAAATAAAAAAAATGTGGGCAAAGTATGTGGACCCCTGACCATTGCACATAAGTTCTTCCCCAAACTTTTGCCTCAAAGTTGAAACCACACCAATGTCTAAAGCGTCTTTCTATGCAGCAGGGTTGAGATTTCTCTTCGCTGAAAGTCAGCAGCTCAAACGTGTTTCAGCATGAAAATGCCCCAAAGTGCACAAAGTAAGGTCCATTCACACATGGTTTGACAAGCCTGGAGGGGGGAAAAATAACAAAACTCAGGTGACCTGCACAGAGCCTTGATATCCGCACTGCAATGTAAACTGTCCCACACTTCCACCACACATGATCACATGGCCTCACTATTGCTCCTGTGGCTGGAAGGAAACTTTACTCCCAGAGTTGTGAAAACTGTTACACAGCAAGCTGAAGGTTATGAGAGCAAGTAAAAATAAATAAATAAAATAAAATAAATAAATAAATAAATAAAAACGTGAGTGAATATGTGCACGTTATTTGGGTCATCAAATTTGCGGTGTGTGTTTCTTAAGAGAACATTGAATCAATCAAACAGCTGAAGCCCAAACGGATTTTTCTTGGTGTTTTCCATTTTTTTATAGCAATGTGCTGAAGTCCACGCATTGAACAAAAAGAGGTACGTATAAAGACCTAATTTGTGACGTGAATCCAATCCGAAAGGCTATGAGCAAAACTGTTTTTAAGTAGAATAGCCAATTAAAATATCATATATGTATTTGTAGTAATTGGTAGTAAATGTGTAAATACTTATACAACCAGAATTCCGGATATGTTGGGACGTTTTTTAAATTTGAGTCAAATGAAAACTAGACTAGACTTTCAAATCACATGAGTCAATATTTTATTCACAATTAAACATAGAGAACATAAATATTTGACTGTTAAAAGTGCTAAATTTGACACTTTTATGCATAAAATTAGCTCCTTTCAAATTTGATGCCTGCTACAGGTTTTTTTAAAAAGTTGGCCCGGAGACATGTTTTCCATGGTGTAGCATCTCCTTCTTTTCAAAACAGTATGAAGATGAGGTTATGCGTTTCTGGAGTTTTGCTGTTGGAATTTGATCCCATTCTTGCCTGGTTTAGGTTTCCAGCTGCTAAAGAGTTCGTGGTCATCTTTGTTCTCTATAGGTGAAAGATCTGGACTGCAGGCAGGCCAATTCAGCACCCAGACTGTTCTACTACAAAGCCATGCTGTTGTAATAGCTGCAGTATGTGGTTTTCCATTGTCCTGCTGAAATACACAAGGCTTTCCCTGAAATAGACGTTGTCTGGAGTGGACCATATGTTGCTCTAAAAAACCTTTATATACCTTTCAGCATTCATAGTGCCTTCCAAAACATGCAAGTTGCCCATACCGTATGCACACATGCACCCCCATACCATCACACGCTGGTAGGTCCCCCTCCTCTTTAGCCCGGAGGACACGGCGTTCATGATTTCCAACAAGAATGTCAAATTTAGACTCGTCTGACCAGAGAACACTTTTCCACTTTGAACACAGTCCATTTTAAATACGCCTTTGCCCACAGGACATGACAGCACTTCTTTACCATGTTCACATATGGCTTCCTTTTTGCATGATAGAGCTTTAATTGGCATCTGCAGATGGCCCGGTGGATTGTGTTTACCAACAGTGGTTACAGAAAGTATTCCTGGGCCCATTTAGTAACGTCAAAGACACAATCATGCCGATGAGTGATGCAGTGTCATCTGAGGGCCCGAAGACCACAGGCATCCAACAAAGGTCTTCAGCCTTGTCCCCTACACACCAAGATTTCTTCAGTCTCTCTGAATCTTTTGATGGTGTTCTGTAGATATTGAGATTAGCAAAGCCGTTGCAACTTTGGAATGTTGTTTTTAAAGTATTCCCCGATCTTTTTAAGCACTCGTTCACAGATTGGATTGGTTGCTAGATGTTTTTACAGCTCAACATTTTAAAAATTTCAGGCTTTTTCAGCTCTTTGTTCCCCCTATGACAACATTTGAGACCTGTAGCAGGCATAAAATTGAACTCATTTTGTACAAAAACTATGCAATTTCTCAGTTTAAACATTTATGATGTTCGCTATGTTCTATTGCGAAACATTTTTATGGGCTTTTTTTTATATTTAAAAGTCTTTTAATTTGAATTCTAATAAAATAAAATAAAAAAAACATTGCCGGAATTCGGGTTGTAATAACAACTTAATTATTTATATCATTAAACAGTCAGTAGCAGGTAACAACATGCAAGGTGTGGCTCTTTACCTGCGTGTAGGTGCAGCTCTTGCTCTTGCACTTTCCACAGACAAACATATCGGTCTCTGAGCCGCCTACTTTAGAGAGCTGGTGCTCCCGGATAGACTCTTTAGTTAGTGCCTTTCTAATCTCTTTCAGCTCGGCACTTGCCATCTCCTGCAAAACAAAAAACATTTCCAGAACAAAAAAAAAAAAACGGTTAAGACATTTGACATGGATAAGAGCTTAAATAAATCGTATGTTTTCAGGCATGGTTGTGATGGATCATATAGATGCAGACAAACACGCACCTCTGCAGTCATGGAAGCGATGCGTTCAGAGCTTATGGAGCCACACAGCACGTTGCGCCTCAGGTCAGGGTTCTTCTGGTCTTTCAGGTTGGAAATGCGGCTCCTCAACCGAGACTTATACTTCATGTCAGTGGATTTAAACTCTTTATAGATGCGTAAAAGTCAGTTAAGAATGAATGCGGGAGGGTTTGAGGTTAATTTATACATAAATACATCCATAAGTCTTACAAATATTACTGTAGGGTGTCCTGAAGCCCAAGTATTTCTATCCAGTTTTGGCTTTTGGGTGACAAAAGCTACAAAAAAGGCTTTTAATAAACAGAAGGATATAATCTTCAATCTCTGCTGCCAAAGCATCACAATCTGCTCCAATTGTTTTGTAGTCATCTGTGAAAAGAGCAATTAAATTAGAGTAATCAAAAAAGGAAAGCAGCTACTTAAAACACGCAACTGTTCTGGGTGTCCTTTGTTGTATTGTTTTTGTTTCATGATGCGCCAAATGTTCAATAGTGAAAGGTCTAGAATGCAGGCAGCCCAGTTCAGCACCTGAACTCTTCTACTACGAAGTCATGCTATTTTAATCGGTGCAGTTAGCATCTTCTTGCTAAAGGATGCAAAACAACGTTTTCTGGATGGAAACATTTGTTGCCCATTCCACAGGCACTAATGCACTCCCATACCATCAGAGATGCGGCTTTTTTAACTGAGGGCTGAGAACAATCCAAATAGTCCCACTCCTCTTTAGTCCGAAGGATGTGGTGTTCATGATTTAAAAAAAAAAAAAAACCTGACATTTTGATTCGTCTGACACAAACAGTTTTCCAATTTGCATCAGTACATTTTAAATGAGCTTTGGCCCAGAGATGATGGCAGCATTTTTGGATCATTTATACACATGCCTTATTCGCATGGTAGTCATTTATTTGTAGATGACATGCAAAACCGTTCACAGACAATGATTTCTAGAGGTGTTAAAGAGCCTAGCAGAATCACGACTGTTGCCTGAGGGCCCAGAGATCACAGGCATCAATACTGATTTTCACCTTTGTCCAAAAAGATTTCTCCTGATTCCTGAAAACTTTTGATGATTAAATTTTCTATTGATGATAAAATAATCATCCATTTTTTATGTTGAGAAACATAAAACATCTTTACTTCTGAAAGACTCTGCTTCTCTAAGATACACTCTTTATACCCAATGACCATACTGACCTGTCAATAAACCTGATTAGGTATAAAATGTTTCTCCAACTGTTTACTTTTAATAACACTTGCTTTTTCAAAACTTTCGCTGCAACGTCTCAATTTTTTCGTGTTTGTGTTGCTGCCATCAAATTCCTAACTACCTTATTTTTTTTCTTAAAATTTCCTGGTTTAATCATTTGATATGTATTCCATGTCATATTGGGGAAAAAATATGGGTTTATGAAATTTGCTTACCATTGTATCTTTTTTTTTTATATACATTTTACACAATGTCCCACATTTTTTGTTATTGGAGTTGTACTACTACTAGTAACAATAACAACAACGAATACAAAAGTACAAGTACTGACCGTCCGTCTGCAGGGCTGAGACGAGAAGCTCTCTGCATTTATTGCGCACACTGTCAGTTGTAACTGGAGGAGGGGGGAACGAGGTCATCTTCGGGGTCGTGGGGGTGGTAGGGGTGGTGGGAGTCTTTGGTGTGTCTGGTTTCTTACTGAGGACAAAAAATAAACACTCATTCATGTAAACATTAAATACATTTCAAATTTGAGAAACCACAAAGTCAACTTCTGACCAAAGAAAAATAGCAGCAGAAATACGTCCACCCCTAAATAGAATCTACTGCAGTATTTATGTGCCCATGAAAATGAAACAGGAAAATAATAAGGAACGAATAAACATGCCCTGAAAAGGACAGAGATATTGTAACTTAATACCTAGAAAGCAGGACAACACTTGCTGGCTTTTTAAGCATGCCAAAACAGACATTTTTAGGATATAAGGATTTAGGATATAAATCCACTTTTTAATATAGAAGTCTTGCAAAATTTTGAGGTCTAAATTCTGCCTATGCCTGTAATGCATGAATGCATAATGGACCAATATCTCTTTACAGGCATCCATTACAGCAGTTGTCCCCAACCGGTCTGTGGGTCAATTGGTACCGGGCCGCACAGAAAGAATACATAACTTACATAATTTCCGTTTTATTTATTATCTGATTCTGAACGATTTTCTTTTGGAAAATTACCGGATTCTCTTCACCACATTTGTCTATGCCTCACTCTTGATGCATGTCATGATGCCTCTGTCACAAGTCTTACCTCCATCCGCTACCTTCTTAAAGGGGCTGCTCCGGCTGCTAACACATAAAACATTACCGCTAAATTTAAACCCCCAAGCCAGCAAAATAAACAAAAATCAACACAGTGGATTCACGTTTATTATTATATTTAGAAAATACCAGTTTTTATGCCGGTCCGTGGCGCAAAAAAGGTTGGGGGCCGCTACATTACAGAATATGACCGACTTGAGAGAAAACATTCAGAAACTCGTCTGTACTGAGACGTTATTTCCTGCCATGATTTCTATTCTTTACACATGCACAGAAATACACACCTGAAATCACTGGATCCAGGACTATCTTTTGATGATGATGACTGAAGTGGGGGTGGTCCCTTTTTCTTCTCCTCTGACTTGCCCTCAGAACCATCTATAAAAAGGTAGAAGGGTTCAATTTATATTATCTGTCTGCACTTAGCTGTTAACATTTCTGTCTAGCATGTTACTGTTTAACATTAGCATACAACCATTTCCAAAAGTTTTGAGAGCCACTTGGAAGGGCATTCAATCATTGTTCTTCACCAAACTGTTGAATGGTTGGAAGAAGTTGGGAGACATTTTTGATCCATTCTTTATTCATGGCTGTATCTTAGGCAAAATTGTGAGTGAGCCCATTCCCATAGCTGAGAGGCAACCCTAAACATGAATGGTCTCAGGTTGCATTACTGTTGACATGACACAGGACTGATGGTAGCGCTAATCTTTCCTTCTTGGGACAAACATTTTTCCAGATGCCCCAAACAATCAAAAAGGGGTCTTTACCCCAGTCCTCAGCAGTTTAATCCCTGTACCTTTTGCAGAATATCAGTCTGTCCCTGGTGTCTTTCTTAGAGAGAACCGGCTTTTCTTGCTGCCCTTCTTGACATCAGGCCATCCTCCAAATGTCTTCGCCTCACTGTGCATGCAAATGCACTTACACCCGCCTGCTTTAGGAGACGGCCCTGGCACTTGCTGGACATTCCTGGGCACCGAGAAGCCTTCTTCACAATTAAACCTTTTACGTTAAAGTTCTTGATCTTCCTTCCGGTGACGTAGCTTCCTGTGTTTGACTTGTTTGCCGCGAGTTCCGTGTTTGTATTCGTGTTTATATTCGTTTGTTTGTGTTTTTCTCTTTTAATAATCCTAAATTGTTTGTCTTCCTGACTTGTGCCTGTAGTCAGTTAAACTCGACTACCACTATATTTTCTCTCACTTTATCTTATTTGTGTATCTGAAATCTGTTCGTGATTATAAGCACTATGCCGGCTGTGTGTCTGACTTTGAGCACAGGTGAGGACTCGTTCGATTTGCAAACGGTGGCGTTGGAGATGGAGGTTTTGGAGAAACAGATTCGCGAGCTGCATGAAAAGCATGCCCGGCTGCGAGAGCGGAAAGCGGCGCTGGAAACATCCCGGGCGGACGCGCACTCGTCCCAGGTAAATTCCCGGGCTGAACCCAACGCTCCCAGCACCTCAACTCCGCGTGTTTCTCTGCCCAGACCCAGCGCACCTACATCTCCGGCAAAGGTGCAACACGGACCCTGGATGCGGCAGCGGCGGAAGAGACAAGCAAAGCCCCGGTCGAGGACGTCTCCCCCGCCACCACTACAGGCCTTCGAGATCTCGACCGAGAACCGCTTCGCCCCTCTCCGCGAGACGGAACGCGACACTGTGATTCTCGGAGATTCCATCGTCCGGCATAGCGCTACCGGAGCTACAGGTAAGGTGCACACTCGCTGTTTTCCTGGTGCTCGTGTTCTTGATGTCGCTGCGCAGGTACCCGCGATCCTGAAGGAGAACTTCGGAGCGGTTGTTCTTCATGCCGGAACGAACGACACCAGGCTGAGGCAAACGGAGATATTAAAGAGGGATTTCAGGATCCTGGTGGAGACGGTACGCAGCACATCACCCACAACGAGGATCATAGTGTCAGGACCTCTTCCCACTTACCAGCGAGGGGCTGAGAAGTTTAGTAGACTTTTAGCTCTAAATGAATGGTTACAGTCATGGTGTCGAGAACATAAACTTCTTTGTTAATAACTGGAACTGTTTCTGGGAGCGTCCTAGGTTCTTCCGCCCTAATGGCCTGCACCCCAGCAGAGTTGGAGCAGCAGTGCTATCAGATAACATCTGAGGAACCATTTATACTGCCTCTCTTAATGTTAGTCAAATGTTAGGATTCAGCTTTAAATCATTTGAAGTGCTCGTTCTTAAAGTTGTATTTTCAGACATACATAGAAAACTCGCTCTGGTCACCGTGTACAGACCCCCAGGGCCCTACGCTGATTTTCTTCAAGAGTTTGCTTGTTTTCTATCAGACCTCTTGATCAATTTTGATAAAGTGCTGCTTGTAGGAGATTTTAATATTCATGTAGATGATGTAAACGATGCTCTAGGATTATCATTTGTTGACTTATTAAACTCTTTTGGGGTTAAACAAAACGTCACCAGACCAACTCATCGCTTTAACCACACATTAGACTTAATAATATCCCACGGAGCAGACGTCACTAATGTAGATATTTTACCTCAGAGTGATGACATCACAGACCATTACCTCATACTGTACACACTACCGGTAGAGCAGATTAGCCGTGTTGCACCACGTTATCGACTTGGTAGGACTATTGTTCCAACCACTAAGGACAGATTCATAAATAACCTGCCTGATTTATCTCAATTTCTCACTAAACCCATAACTACTAATAATCTTGAGGAAATCACTAACAACATAGACCTTATCCTCACTAGCACAATAGACACCGTTGCCCCCATCCGGTTAAAAAAGGTTAGAGAACAAGTACCTGCACCTTGGTATAATAGTCATACGCATGAACTCAAGAGAACAGCCCGTAATCTGGAGAGAAAATGGAGGAAAACTAAATTGGAGGTATTTAGAATCGCGTATAAAGACAGTATGCTCAGCTACAGACAGGCGCTAAAAGCTGCTAGAGCTGAACACCTGAGCAAACTTATAGAAAACAACAAAAACAATCCCAGGTTCCTTTTCAGTACTGTAGCTAAACTAACTACAAATCAGGGCTCTGAAAATTGTGTTCCATCACAGTTTAGTAGTGAGGACTTTATGATTTTCTTCACTGAAAAAATAGATAACATTAGAAAAACAATTGTGGCAGTTCAACCTCTGACACCATCTCCTGAGACAGTGTTACCTTCAACTCCACTGTTTTACATGTATAGGACAGGAAGAGCTGTATAATGTTATTGCCAAAGCTAAATCGACAACATGTCAGTTAGATCCAATTCCTACTAAATTACTGAAGGAAGTGTTATATACAACTGGTGAACCTCTTCTAAATATTATTAACTCCTCACTATCTTTAGGTCACGTCCCTAAATCCCTCAAGTTAGCAGTTATTAAGCCCCTCATTAAAAAACCTAATCTGGATCCAAACACGTTATCAAATTACAGACCAATTTCAAATCTCCCATTTATGTCTAAGATTTTAGAAAAGATTGTCGCTGCCCAGTTATGTTCCTACCTGCAAGAGAACAATATCTTTGAAGAATTTCAGTCAGGTTTTAGGCCCCATCATAGCACAGAAATTGCTCTAGTTAAAATAACTAATGACCTGTTTTTAGCTTCAGACCAAGGCTTCATTTCGCTGTTGGTTTTACTAGATCTTAGTGCTGCATTCGACACTATAGACCATGATCTCCTCCTAGATCGATTACAAAATTACATCGGCATTCAGGGACAGGCATTAAGCTGGTTTAAATCCTACCTGTCCGATCGTTACCATTTCGTAGATTTAAATGGAGAGCTATCCAGGCTAATGCAAGTAAATTATGGCGTGCCGCAAGGTTCAGTTCTAGGACCCCTGCTGTTCACAATATACATGCTTCCGTTAGGAAATATTATTAGAAGGCATGGAATTAGCTTCCATTGTTATGCTGATGATACTCAGCTATATATTTCATCTAAACCAGGCGATACAGCTCAATTAACCCGGATAACTGAGTGTGTTAAGGAAATAAGAGATTGGATGACCCATAACTTTCTACTTTTAAATTCCGATAAGACTGAGATTTTGCTCATCGGACCAAAAACTAGTATACAGAAGCTCCAGCATCTCAACCTGCATTTAGATGGATGTTCTGTAACCACTAGTTCAACGGTAAAAGACCTGGGTGTTATTTTAGACAGCGACTTGTCTTTCAAAAATCATATCAATCAAGTTACAAAAACAGCCTTCTTTCACCTTAGAAATATTTCTAAGCTAAGAAATATGTTGTCCATATCCGATGCAGAGAAGCTCGTCCATGCGTTCATGACCTCCAGAATAGACTACTGTAATGCGTTACTAGGTGGATGTCCTGCATCATTAATAAACAAGCTTCAGTTAGTCCAGAATGCAGCAGCCAGAGTTCTTACAAGGTCAAGAAAATATGATCACATAACCCCGATCTTATCGTCCCTACATTGGCTTCCTGTTAAGTTTCGAATAGACTACAAACTACTACTACTCACCTATAAAGCACTAAATGGTTTGGCTCCCATGTATCTATCCAGTCTTTTAACTCGCTACAATCCGCCACGCTCCCCGAGATCTCAAAACTCTGGGCTTCTAGTAGTTCCTAGAATAGCAAAGTCCACTAAAGGTGGGAGATCATTTTCACATTTAGCTCCTAAACTCTGGAATAGTCTTCCTGACGGTGTTCGGGGCTCAGACACACTCTCCCAGTTTAAGTGTAGATTAAAAACATATCTTTTTAGCAAAGCCTACACATAACACATATCACATCATAACCTTGTGCTCCAGAACATCTGATCACATGCACATTATCAACTTGTGCTGTTAATATCATGAACAGCAGCTACGCTAATTCCTCTCCACTGCTTCTCTTTCTCTCCCCATCCCGAGACACCCTGAGGTTTGGCCAGCTCCAGTCACCTCCCACCTCGTGATGATTACGGACCTTTGAAGAAGTAGATGCCGAACTCACAAACATCCCGAACCATCTAGAGACGTACCAGTGCCATTTGGATCCCGCTACATGTGTGGAGTTTGACATTGGACCTCCTGGAGTGTTTAAAGGCTCTGGCATGGAGAAGCTGATGCTGGATCTGTGGTGATCAAAAATGCTGAGCTCATAAAACTAGGAGCTACTAACCATATAGACTGTATAAGACTGCAGAAAGAACATCACTTATAATCTTATACTCCAGTAATCATGTTAGTTCTCACTCTCCAGTGTTCTGTATTGTTGAAAGATTTATGATCAAACTCTTGATGTCACCCAAAATGAGGATGGGTTCCCCTTTTGAGTCTGGTTCCTCTCAAGGTTTCTTCCTCATAACATCTAAAGGGAGTTTTTTCCTTGCCACAGTCGCCACGGCTTGCTCATCAGGGATAAATTCACACCATTCACCATCACTGTTGATTTGTGTAAAGCTGCTTTGAGACAATGTCTGTTGTGAAAAGCGCTATACAAATAAACTTGACTTGATTATCCAACAAATGGTTAATTTAGGTCCAATCTTACTAGCAGCAATATCCTTGCATGTGAATCTCGTTTTGTGCAAAGCAATGATAGCTGCACAATGTTTTCTTGCGGGTAACCATGGTTAACAGAGAAAGAACAATGTTTTCAAGCACCACCCTCCTATTAGCTTCCAGTCAGCCATTCAAACATCATGAGAGAGTGATCTCCAGCCTTGTCCTCATCAACATTCTCATCAGTGTTAATGAGAGAATCACTGGCATGATGTCAACTTTTCCTTTTGTGGCAGGGCTGAAATGCAGTAGACATTGTTTTTGGGGGTGGGGGGTTGTTAAGTTCATTTTCATGGCAAAGACAGACTTTGCAGTTAATTGCAATTTATCTGCTCATTCCTCATGATATTCTGGAGTATATGGCAAATGCAATAAAAAAATAAAAAATGTATTAAAAATTTTATATTATCCCAAACTTTAGAAAACTCTGTTGTGTTCTTTAGCCTGAATCTTCTTCTCTCTCTGTTTTTTCTCCTTTCCTCCATTTTTCATTTTGCAGCGTCTCCAGGGGGCTCATTTAAAAAAGGTGGCCTACGCACATTACAGGGCTGGAAACGTGTGTATTCCACTTTCCACCAAAAGGATGTGATATATATATATATATAAAAAACACACATGGGAGAAAGTGCGCTGCTGTAAGTAAACTCTAAACCCTGCGTACGCACAACGTGGAAATACAGAAGGTGATTAGGGGAACTGGCAATTGACAACCACAATTGCGCACACAACCTTTGCCTTTGCACACGTTTCCAGAATCGTTTTGTGCGTAAGCCACGTTTATAAATGAGACCCCTGGACCAGTAAACACAGAAAACTAAGTCCAGAGTTTGGAGGGTGGTACGTCAGTAATAATGGATACAACGCTCCGTAGATAGTTAGTTAAAATGGACCAAATGAAATATTGAGGCAAATAATTACTTGAGTTACTTGAGGAATATTTTAGTACAATAAAATGGCCGTGGTTCATAACAGGAACATAATTTTGCAACAGTACCAATTTAAGGAAAGAAAAAAAAAAATTACCCAGCAGTTTCTTCCAGGTTTTGATGAGAGATTTAGCCAGAGTCTGCACCTCCTCATCTGAACTCTGCTTCCTCACAGCGTTTACAGACATCCCAATCCTTGTGGACTGAACACATTGTGCAAAATATACATAAGAAAGTCAAACATTTGGTCCTTCAGTCAAAATGTATTAAGTTGATTACACTGACAAACAAAACAACAAATGGACACTGGTAAAAATGTTAATTAGAAAAATCTAACATTTAATTGTAAAACTCTCCTATCCTAACTAAAACTATGCCACCCCTGGATGGATCATTTATTTTTTTTCCTGCACATTGAGACCAGTGAATCCAGAGAATCAAATATGTGAGCACTCTTCAATACACAATTTATCCAGATCATACAGGGCCTGGGTAGTGGACTCTCTTCTACTTCCCATCAGAAAACCAGGATAGCTGGTTCAACCTATAACTATTAAACTTGATTTTTGTGTAGATTTAAATGTTGTTTTTAACATTTGTCCTTTAAGTTCCAAGTATGACCCATTTGCAGATTTGTGTCTGAAAAAGTTTTATTTTTAAATTTCCTTGTATATCGTGCACTCCATGATGACACATATTCGATGGTTCATATGACTTTTAGAGAAATTAAACAGTAAAGATTAGGCTTTTATGTTCTGTATAAATGACCACCTTTTTATGCAATAGCAACCTTGAGTGTCTGCCTTCAAAAAGCTTCAAGTATAAACAAAAATGCTACTGAATCTTTTCATAGACAAAATGGAATGGGCAGAACTTTGCACAATATATACTAAGCAATACAATTCAGTACAGACAGGTATTAACAAAACAGCCTACATGTGTGTGTATTGGTCACTGAGTTAAAAGGTCTATTATAACCCTTACTAGATATTTAACTAACAAAACATCTACAGTACAAATAATTCCCTCACAGCGTTCACACATTCATAATACTTGCATACAATAGGAGGCTTTAGGCACTCATTTCTTGATCAGAACCAAAAAAAAAAAAAAAACTTCTCAGTAATGCTCAAGCAATACAGCAGAATTTACATTAAATTCAATGTATCTTAGAGAAAAGTTACACGGTTTGGACTAAATATTGAAGTGGACAACTTAAAGGGCTGAAGCTGCCCGGTCAATCTATTTCTATATGGCATAGCTGAAGCTTGTGACTGTTTAAAATGTTAAAGTTTTTATTTTTATTTCGAATTATAACTAAATTGATAAAGAATGTTGAATATTTCCGACTGTATGTTAACCATCCTGACTGTAGAACAATTAATGAAGTAACAAGTAAACTTAAACTGTGGGATTGATCTGTTGACAGACGCATGTTAATATATTGAAATGACTTACTGTAGGCCCTGAAAACAGAATAAAATAATAATAAAAAAATTAAAACTTACAAATGAAAGGATTCACTAACATCTGGCCACTGCAGCCATATGGGAGTATTTAGTAACATAGTTAACCGTCACTGCCTTTAATGCAGAAATGCACAAACTAGGGCCCCCATGCTCTATGAAAGGAGAAAATTTATATATATATATATATATATATATATATATATATATATATATATATATATATATATATATATATATATATATATAAATAAAATTTGGTAATAATTATTTTTATCCTTAAAATAAGGACCAGCTTCATTTCTTTTTAGAAGTCATGTAATTGCTGTATTAGGCATTTAACCTGTTTGCACGATAAATTGAATTGTTTTTCATTGTACGATAAGTTTCAATAAACTAGAATGTTAAATAAAATGGCATTAGTTAAGATTACAGATTTTTTCGACTAAATAACAAACCATAAATAAGAGGAACAAGGGTAACGTTAATTTTATTATAACTTAAATTTTAGTTTAATTTACTATTATTTTTAAGTTTGATTTTTGACCCTTCATAGGAAAAAGTCAGGGTACCTCTGCTCAGGGACCAGACTTGTTTAAACATAACAATGCCCCTTGTGCATAAGACATGGTTCAGGAAGACATGGTTGCCAAGGTTAAGGAAAAATTATTTAAATATAGTATGCCCAAAGCACTGATCTCTAAAACACCTTTGAGATTAACTTGAATGCTAACTGTGCCCAAGGCCTTCTCACCTAACCACAGTGCATGACTCAATAATGCTCTTGTGGCTGAATTTGCAACTCCCTACACCCAAGTGCTGAAGTCTACTGGAAACCCAGGGTATTGGAAAGGGACTAATATGAAATGAGATAGCTAATAAGCACACATGCATGTTATGGTCAGGTTTGCAACATAACACTTGCATATTGTTAATGATTATATCAAAATGTATTTACGTATTTTCATCAAGGGTGCTAACAATTTTCTTTTAGCCACTTCAGTCAATCAAAAGCTCCTTAAAGTGAAAAGAAGTTGCAGGAACAGATTAAAACTGATCCATCTAAAAAATTATTTGTTGTAGAGCTAAAACAGCAATATGATGTTCAAAGTGTCAAAAAGCTTAAGGCTCATACTGTGATGTCTTTCTGTCCCAAAGCACTAAACTTGTCAAATGCTTCAGAAGTCACAGACCTTGACATTGTAAATAGCCAATGAATCTGGTGATAAAGTGCTAAATCAGATCATTTCTGACTTGTCAAAAAAATATTGCCACAGCATTTACATTCCCAGAGTACTGGAGCAAAGCAACACCACAACGTGCAGCTGGTACCATGGAATATTCCATGTAATAAATCTCAGTTCAATCAAATCATGACTAAATCAAAATAATATATTTAAAAAAAAACAAAAAAAAACAACAACTTGCAACTAAACTAAATCTTGAACATCATGATATGCAGCAAAATGAGACGCAACAATGATGGCTGCTGCATATTTAATACGTACGCAGATATCGGAGCCATAACAAAATGGCGAAACCGTTATTTACCTAGACAACACTTCGAATGTACAGTCTCCCACTGCATGTAACCTTGAGCTAACCATGGACAATAAACTGACCTTCTCTTCTCACCCTGACAATCATATCAATTTCTTCTCTCCAACATTAAATGGATTCATCCATTTCTGTTCATGAAGGCAATCGGGTGCTTGTTCAATCTGTTGTCTTTCGGAGGCTGGAGTACTGCATTCGCTGGTAGCAAGTGACTGACAGTTGTCTCTCAGAAAGGAAGACATGCATTAAGACTCTTCACTGTTTTGGGATCCAGGTGGAGGAATAAACATCACCTAGATGTCTAAAGAGCCGAGTCACGTGCGAGCTTCAAACGGCGACTAAAACCTACCTATTCATTGGCATACTTAAATTAGTCTGTGACCTAGTGATCCAGTATGATGATGTACATTCATTGGGGCTTTAAAGCACTTCTGTTAATCACTGGATAAGAACATGGTTTATAGCCAAAACCTTTAACATGTTTAATGTGATGAAATATTTACGTTTCTACGCAGGGAAGCAAGCTTTTGAAAATAGAAGCACAATAAGCTTTAGGGCACAAGACAGTCAATGGATAGATGGATTTTTAGACAAACATCCTGTGTTTAAATGTTATTCAAAAATTGTGTGCACAGCATTCTCGTGTTCTTGCTCACAAGGTCTGGCTTGTGAAACCCTTTATTGCTAAACATTAGTGGAGTCGCTGTTATAAAAATAAATAAATTAATTAAAGGAAATTATAAATTCAAAGAAGTTGCGAAGTTGACTGAATTACCTGCAGGGTTTCTAGGGACATCTTCATAGTCTTCAGTTCCTTTAAAAGGTCCATGGCGCCATCCTAGGATTAAAACAAAATGTTATAAGCGGGGTAATGTTTTTATTTTATTTATTTCTTTTTGACGAGCGCTCAACAAGTAAGTTTCTACTGTACAAAACAAAAATCACTGGTTGCCTGAAATCACTTCAATAGTGTAACCACTTCCGGTGACGCAGAAAGATGTTCTCAGATACTGCAAGTATTGCAGGTCCAGTTTCCAAATTTCACCGGGTGGAAAACATGGTGCGATCAGGTGCAGTTTGGAAAATTAGACGAAATAAAAAAGGTGTAGGAGGGAATTGAAGAGTAAAGACAGTTTTGCTCTGAAAGCAAAAAAAAAAAAAAAAAAAGAGAAGAAGTAGAGAAATTTGGATAAGAACCAGTTGCCAGCTCATCAGCACCTCAGCACATATCACCATAAGCCGAATGTGATTGTGTTGCAGCTACACGAAATACATGTGCATGTCAGAGGCCTTTATAACAAGCCTCCTAATAAAACATCTACACGCTTTTTTTCACTCTTCCACGGAGTTTCACGCTGAAAGCAGTTTGCAGATACATCGCCGTTGTCAAATCAAACCAACCAATCAAACTAACAAAAACACGCCTTGCATGTTGAACGACATTCCACATAGTAACCTAGAAGGCAGTATAATGTGGCGATGTTGCGGTTTGACGGCACCGCATGCAGTTATAATGATGCATTTTAAGCTGC
This sequence comes from Silurus lanzhouensis, assembly GCA_039877035.1. NCBI lineage: Eukaryota > Metazoa > Chordata > Actinopteri > Siluriformes > Siluridae > Silurus > Silurus lanzhouensis. Next base: position 7,356,498 of record JBCEWE010000252.1, on the reverse strand, counting down.
TATGCACACGGCAGGAATGTTCGTCGCCATTCGACACGCCATGCATTCAGCGTGCAACACTGATTTCTATTCTCTCTGTTCTTTTCTCCATTCCTTCCAGAAAGCTCCTCCATGCCTGACAGCGCTGCTGACCTGAACGCGCCCCGGCACTACCTGCTTCCTGATGCTGCACCGTTCGCACTCACCGTGTTGTTTTTGTGCACCATTTTGTCCAGTTTTTTGGCGATGCGCTCGACTTCTTGGTCTTTCGCCATGTTTAAAACGAATCCGTTTAGCTCCTTAAGGTCGCACCGCCATTTATATGGCAATAACGCGGCAGTGGCGTTTCCCTTTACGCTCGTTTTGATGCCCAAATGAATGGAAACCGCTGCCTTTTTTTTGCAACTCCCGTCTTTTTTCCGAACTGATGGATTGTGGGACTTGAAGTTTTTTTCTCTTCCAGCGCTGAAATATTGTTTCCTTGTCCCGTCATAGCAGATATATAGATAATCCGAACGATTATTTTAAAGACTAGGATTAATCATCCTCCTTTTGCTCAATCCCAATACCACTGAACAACACAGCGCTCCCCAACGTCTTGCATCACCAACCAGTTTCACGTAACACAATCTTTGGGACTGGGACTGGGCCGTGTGTGTGTGTGTGTGTGTGTGTGAGAGAGAGAGAGAGAGAGAGAGAGAGAGAGAGAGAGAGAGACTGACTTCACGCGCGATAACGCGCACTTTATATTTCCATTTTACATATTATATGATTTAATTGTTAATTTAATGATTGCATATATTATGAAAATGGAACTAAACTCACCATAATGCAGAATCAGTACGAGCTGAATTTATCGATGCATAAAAACCGCGACTGCAACACAAACAGCATAGTCGCAAATGTGTGTTTTTTGGTTTTTTGGTTTTTTTACATAAAACACCAAAAAGTCAATAAAATTGAATTGTTTAAAATTAAAGTTTAAAGGTTTTATTCTTTCTGTGCGACTCCCACACGGATTTCCAGTTGATTTTTCCAGTAACGACTTTTTGTTTGTTTGTTTACTTTGTTACTGCACTTACTTCAGATTGATTAATCAAATTAGAGTATTTTTTTTTATTAACATTGTTATTTTAGGCAACTTTTAGAGTTTAATGTATTATATGTTGTATTACATTTCAGAAAAACAAATATATCCCCCTTCTAGCTACATAGAAGTGAATTTATAAGACAATAAGCCTAACACACTGTTCACGCGAGAGTTTGAGTGAAGCTTTGGGACTCTCATTGAATGGTGCCTTTAAATATTAGAAATCACTTCAGAAGCAAAAAGAACTGACCTTCATCACCTAAAACACAGGTCTCATATCTCACTACTTGTACTTTTGATACTGAAGTACATGTAAAATCATGTACCTTTGTAGGGTTTTTTCACCCAAGTAGAAATAATGTGTATTTCGTGTTTTGTGTATTCATGTGTCGTGAATTTTAGTTTTATAAAACGTATTTCTAATATTTATATTTGCTGCTGCACATTAAGGCAAATCACTGCAGGTGAAAATGTATAATAGAAGAGTGTCTGCAAGAGTGAAAGGGAACGTTTATAGGACTGTGGTGAGACCTGCAATGTTGTATGGTTTTAGAGACAGTGGCATTGAGTAAAAGACAGGAGGTGGAGCTGGAGGTAGCAGAGCTGAAGATGTTGAGGTTTTTGTTGGGAGTGACGAGTATAGACAGGATTAGAAATGAGTTTATCAGAGGGACAGCGCATGTAGGACGTTTTGGAGACAAGGTGAGGGAGGCGAGATTGAGATGGTTTGGACATGTGCAGAGGAGGGACATGGGGTATATCGGTAGGAGAATGCTGAGGATGGAGCCACCAGGAAGGAGGAAAAGAGGAAGACCAAGGAGGAGGTTTATGGATGTGGTGAGGGAGGACATGCAGGTAGTTGGTGTGAAAGAGGCAGATGTAGAGGACAGGGGGGTATGAAAACGGATGATCTGCTGTGGCGACCCCTAATAAAAGAAGCCGAAAGAAGAAGAAGACTGCAGGTGAAAAGGGTGGTTACCTAGAGTTCACGATCTGAGAGAGAGAGAGAGAGAGAGAGAGAGAGAGAGAGAGAGAGAGAGAATATTGTATCAGTGTAATTTTGTGATTTGTTGAATCCCCTCTAGTGATTGTAATTCATAAGGTTTTAAAACAAAAAGTTTTATATACGCTTTATTGCCAAAGATAGAAACCTGATCAATTTCATACCCACATATAAGATCATATGTCTCCACAGCAGATCATCTGTCTTCGTATCACTCTGTCTACTACATCTGCCTCTTTTAAACCAACCACCTGCATGTTTTCTCTCAAAACATCCATAAACCACTTCCCTGAAATTCCTCTTTTCCTCCATCAGCAGCATCCTTCTGCTGATATTCTGCATGTCCCTCCACTGCACATGACCAAACCGTCTCCATCATGCCGCTTTCACCTTGTTTCCAGAACGTTCTACCTGCGGAGTCTCTCTTATAAATTTATTTCTAAACCTGTCCATCTTCATCACTTCCAATTAAAATTTCAGCATCTTCAACTCTTCCACCTCCAGCTCTGCCTCCTGTCTTTTTGTCAATGCCACTGTTATAAACCATACAGCATTCCAGGTCTTACCACAGTCATAAACTTTAATATGCATTTGTTATATATCACATATATCACTATAGATTTAATCTTCCCTTTACTACTATTACAGCCTTTACTCTTCTTGGAAAGCATTCCACTAGATTTTAAATTGTGGTTGTGGCGATTTGTGCCTACTCACCATTAATAAGAGTATTAACAAAGTCAGGTGCTGATGTTATATGAAGTGGTCTTGCATGCAGTTCATATTTTAATTCATCCCAAAAGTGTTCAGTATGGTTAAGGACAGGTTTAATGCAACACTGGCAAACAACATAAAAAGCAACATTAAAGGGGAATTTTCATACTACAGAATACAAAGTTGCTGGTCATGTGTCCACAGCTTGCCACAAAAATATGTATCTTTAAATGTTTTCAAATATATTATAATTTAAAATGCCATTTTGTTCAATAATGAGGGGTGGTTTGTACAATTACTTATTGAACAGTTGAGGGCGCTGTTGTCTTAAGAATAAATAGATGTCTACAGGGAATAGTTTTTAGGAGACAAAAATGCAATTGTATGTAATTTCCCTTGAACATAAAGTTACAAACATTGGGTGCTTTGGCTTGAACCTGTTATTGGGAATGGTCTCACAGCAGTCTTATTTATTTTTTATTTAGGAATGCAAATGCAACTGCAAATGCAACTTCATTTATCTTCAGAAGGGTTGCAAAGAATACCCCCACACCAGGGCACCGTTCCCATCCAAAAGCAATTGTCCATGTTTTGTAGAGGATGGAGGAAACTGAAAGACCCTGAAGAAACCCACAGCGAAAGACGGAAAACTTTCAAAACTTTACACAGACAGAAACTAGAGCTTATGTACAATGGTGTGAAAAAAGTGTTTGCCCCCGTCCTGATTTCTTTTTTTTTGCCATGTTTGTCACACTTGAACAGGAAGCGGTAATACTTTCATTAGTAATTAAAGTTTGTGGTGGGGTTTATTCTAACCCTAGCAGTGCATGACAAGTCCTTTTATTTTCATTGTAAGCAGACTTTGATAACACACAAGTTTTATTTAGCATCATTTATATTCTTGTTGTTTGTTGGTAAATGTTCATTTGTACCAAATTCCATTGGCATCAACATTGTTGTGTAGGAAAAAAAGTTGTTTAATCATGTTGTTTAAATAAAATAAATAAATAAATAAATAAAGAAAGAAAGAAAGAAAGAAAGAAAGAAAGAAAGAAAGAAAGAAAGAAAGAAAGAAAGAAAGAAAGAAAGAAAGAAAGAAAGAAAGAAAGAAAGACATTTTAACACTGATACACTTCAGTGCCATTATTAGCCATGTATTAGCTTTTGTGACATTGTGCATTAATGATGCCTGGTGTGTTTGTTATGGTGCAGAGTTTAGGAAACCCCACCTGGATTTGAAAGGGGAAAGTACAGCGCTTATGTGGTTAGGAAACACTCCTTTAAGGTCATTGATGATTACAACCAGCCATGATCAATCCATCAGAATATAAGATAAGATAAGATAAGATAAGATAAGATAAGATAAGATAAGATAAGGATAAGATTCTATGACATTTCTATGTTACAGCAACAAAGAAAAATGTGCAAATATAAAGCAGAAACATTGTACAAATGTATAAATACAGTGTATAAATACAAATTTTATTTATTGTAATTGCACAGTTTAAAAAACAGGATTAATAATGTTAACAATTAAGAATGCCTTAACAAGTAATGTCAACAATTCAGTTCTGCTTTTAGACATATTCACTCAGAAAATCATGTTATATACAGGATTTCCCAAAGATGAAATAGATGAAATGCATCTTAAAAAAACAAAAAAAAAAAACAAAATGTAACTTTATCAACTGAACATTACATCCCCTACATGATTGCCATTTTTTTACTCACACTTTGCACAAAAAAAAAAAAAAAGGGTGTCTTTCAAAACTTTGGTTACCACTGTTATTTGTGTGACATGCTTGTCATGTCTTCTTCTTTTTCTTTTAAATGCTCCCATTAGGGGTCGCCACAGTGGATAATCCCTCTCCATACCCCCCTGTCTTCTACATCTGCCTCTTTCAAACCAGCTACCTCATGTTTATAAAAAACACCCATCACAGAATCAGCCTCTTCTATTCACACCTCTCCACCACCATGGGCAAGACCAAAGAGCTGGTAAAGGATTTCAGGGACAAGATTGTAGACCTGCACAAAGCTGGAATGGGTCCATCAGCATAAAGCTTGGTGAGTAAGAGACCACTGTTGGCAGGATAATTAAAAAATGGAAGAAGGTTTTGCATGGAATGGAGCTCCATGCAAAACCTCACCTCATGTGGTAAGGATGATTCTAAGAAAGGTGAAGGATCAGTCCAGAATTACACAGGAGGAGCTTGTTAATGATCTCAAGGGAGCTGGGACCACAGACACTAAGAAAACAATTGCTAACACACCAAGGTCCCTCTGCTCAAGAATCCACATAAACCCATCTTAAGTTTGCCAATGGACACCTGAATTCAGAGAAGACTTGGTAGAATGTGATGTGGTCAGATGAGACCAAAATTGAGCTCTTTGGCATCAACCCGATTCGCCATGTTTGGAAATGCTGAATTTGACCCTAAGAACACCATCCCCACTGTCAAACATGGAGGAGGAAACATTCTGCTTTGGGTCTGTTTCTCTGCTAAGGGTACAGGAAGACCTCACCACATGAAGGGGTCCATGGACTGTAGAATATTGGGTGAGAACAGCCAGAACACTGAAGATGGTTCTTGGCTGAGTCTTTCAAGATGACAATGACCAGAAACATATGGCCAAGGTTTATTCCAGCCTTGTGCAGGTCTACAATCTTGCCCTTGACATCCTTTGACAGCTCTTTGGTCTTGCACATGGTGGTGGAGAGGTGTGAATAGAAGAGGTTGATTCTGTGACAAGTGACTTTTCTACACATAACGAGAGGATATTAGTAGTACTTTCCTAAAGAGACAGGACTAATTTGGGTCTGTGGGAGTCAGAATTCTTGCTAATTTGGTATGGGATCAAATATTTATTATATCATACTATTTCACTCTATCAAATACAAATTAATTTATAACCTGTACATTTATAACCTATTTGTAACCTATAAATATTTTTTACAAATATTTTGTCTGTTAAAATAAACCTACTATAAAAATTCTAGACTGTTCATTTATTTGAAAGGGATGAACTCACAAAATCAGCAAGGGAACAAATTATTATTTTTCCTACTGTAATCATATGGGAGTTATTTAATATTGATTTCTGACTAAAAAGTTTGTGGGACCACAGCATACAATTTTTGCTTTTGGGTATCTTTTGGCAGGTTTCCTTCACCGTATAAAACCATTTCAGTAAAATTATAGTGAATAAAGTTGTTGATATGAATTGAACTTCCTGGTTCATTCGATAATTGGAAGACATTAAGATTAATCTGGTATTATTATAATTTTTTTTATCTATTTAAAATTTCAGTTCAGTTGCTAAATAAACTGCTTTCTCTCTGAGGTCTTGGTCATATTGCACTTAGATAAAGATTGCGAAAAGTAAGATAAAACTAATATGTTTTTATATCTAGTATGAAATTTTATATATATTACTATCCAATATATTGGCTTGTATGCTATATACGTATATATGCATAGTATCTCACAAAAGTGACTACACCCCTCACATATTTTAGTATGTCTTCTCAAGGAACAATACAATCGAAATACAATAGAAACTGGGATATATTTAGAGTAGTCAATGTGCTACTTGTATAGCAGAAAAGATTTACTGTCCTCTGGAAAAAACTCAACATACAGTCAATATTATCAAAACTAGCTGGCAACAAAAGTGAGTACACCCTAAGTGAACATGCCAAAACTGTGTCCAGAGTGTCAATATTTTGTGTGAGCACCATTGTTATTTAGCACTGCCATAATCCTCCTGGGCATGGAATTCACCAGAGCTGCACAGGTTGTTGCTGGGATCCTCTTCCACTTCTCCATAATTCTCCATCCCTTGAGAAGATATACAGTACTAAGTTTGTGGCTGAACTGTGAGGGGTCTACTCACTTTTGTGATGAGATGCTGTATATATAAAACATAGATAGATAGATAGATAGATAGATAGATAGATAGATAGATAGATAGATAGATAGATAGATAGATAGATAGATAGATAGATAGATAGATAGATAGATAGATAGATAGATAGATAGATAGATAGATAGATAGATTAAAGACAGGCATTTTCTCCAATAGTTAAAAACTTGCAGAGTGGTTATTTTAACATTATAAAAGCAGACGGCTATCAGGCAAAGAAATGATGATGCTCCTGTTCTATAGATTTTATGTTATAAATGTCATTTTAATTATTATTTTATAAGTTATTTTTAAGTAAAAAATTTTCAACCTCTGTGTAACATAAAATTAATTTGAATAAACCAATGCAGTTGACTTCCAATAGATTTAATTCAAGGTGATTACTAAAATATTGCATTAACTATTTAGGAATTACAGCAATTTTTATACCACATACAGTAGTATTGGAGCAACAACATCACAAAATCTTAATTTACCAAAACACTCTATGCGCACTCTAACACTCTTTTTTGCCTAGACTTAATGACTGAGACTTTGTTTAAATCCAAAACACTAATTGGAAGGCTGTTCCATAACTGTGGGTCTTTATAAAAGAAAGCTCTGCCCCCTCATTGTTTAAAACCCTGCATCTTTTGATCGAAGCAGGCAAGGCGAATCGTGAAAGAACAGAAGTTACTCAGGTAGTGCAGTGTGACATTGTTCAGTTCTTTGTAAAGCAATACTAGTAAATCTAGAAAGTATTTTGGAATAATTGGAAATTGTTCATGCATTTTTTGCAACATCCAGATAGATAGGCATTAGAATAATCCAACCAAGAGGTAAGCAAACCATGAGCTAGTTTTTCTAGCTTATTATCTGCATGAGAGACTGAAGGCCACATCATGGTGCAACTTAAAGGCCATCCAGAGATACAATTTCCTCAGAAAGCTTTCTTTCTAGCTGCATGCATATGGTAATATGTATATACGTATACATACAGCTAAGATATGGTTATATTCATCTCACTATCTCAAAGAATATAAAAAATCATTATGAATAATATTGATAAACGTGGACTTATTGCTAGATGGACTTTTGAAAAGCTTATTAGTCTGCAGCTATGAATAAAGCGGAAGAATACACATTTTGTATTGGTCATAGTTATTCTGTACATATTTCATTTATTACATATTTACTTACTTTTTTATATAGACAGTGAGTGTGTTTGCTATCATTATATCAGTGGAATGTTTCATTGTAGTTGTCTTCCTACTTGTGATATATGAGCAAAAGAGAAAACAAATATGTCAAAATGTCACAATTTTCCCAGGCCTCAATAAATGTAAAGCCTAACCCCTGCCTAACAATACTTATGGGAAATTACAATAATCTCTATGTGTTGTACATTATAATCAGAAATTTATACTTCATGCCTAGAGTTGGTAATGATCAGGTTTGTGTTGATGTAAACCAGATCACTGTGTGCAGATCTGAAATCAGAGCCTGTCTGGTCTGTTTAAGTCTTTCATAGAGAGTGCCTGTCATTATATAAATGTTTGGGATTGGGCAAAACCAACCACAAAAGCTTTATAGAATAGCCTCTATGTGACTCTTTCCCAGTGAAGGATAAAACTTTGGATGCTTGTCCTAATCTTCCCATATGTGCTGTGCTGTTACAGTAAGTGTACTGGTATGTGTTTATTATGGAGTGATGCAAACTTATCACAGCCTTTCCAAGTGTGACATAAACCCAGAGTGATGGGTTGACTACAAAATTCAACAGGGACTAATGAAGGACTGATTATGTGTGTTTAGACTACCGACTGCATAGAAAAGAGCATATTCCTTTGCTTCCAGCAAAAAAAATTTGTCATCGTCATCTATATTATAGTCAGTTTTTGTAGCGAAATTCGATCCGGTTCGCTTGTGTAATATAAGTAATCCTAGAGTATAGTGTGTTTAGTTCATGAAAATATTCAGTTCATAAACAGTCCCATATTCGGCTGGAAATTATAGAAGGCGTGCCTCATTAAACCAAACACTGTGCTTCATACAAGACTGAAACTAAAAATCATCCATGATCTTATTAGATACAAAGAGACATTATCCTTTTCACTGTCAAGGGTCCTCTCAGTCTGAGAACCGAGTGTGTGTTCTTGATTTCTAACACATGTTTCAGGACACATAAAACACTGCCAGAGCCAGAAAGACAAGAACAGTCTCAGGCATGGTGTTTATGTCTTGTGGGATATATTTAAGCCCAGCAGCAATCTGTTAAGTGCACACACAACTAATGGATCAGTTAGATCTTTGAATAATATATTAAAGCTTGTAATTCCAAAGTGTATATGGCCACAGTAAGTGCAGGTACATGCACCGGGTTTCCAGAAAACAAAGCTGATTTTCTGAAGGCTGTTTTAGTCATTAAAAATGTCCACAGGCAAAGATTGATTAATAAATAATAACTAACAAACCCTGAAAGACCACATCTGGCAAAAAGTCTCTGTGTTTTGCTTTATATCAGCAGAATGAGATGCAGTACTTTGTCTATGCACACATTATATTATACAGTACGTGGAATTCTGTAACCCTGGCTAACCAGTTTGAACTGGTAAACCACAACCAGCCTAAACAAGTTTACGTCACACTTCTCTTCATCTTACTTCACTGGCTCTATGTAGCTGCTCATGTCAAGCTAAACTAATTGATACTTCCCTACAACCAACATGCAAGGAGTCACTCATAAGAGCTTTCCTCATTATTATGATCTAAAGTGAATTGTTCCTGCCATTATTATGAAATGGCCCTAAGGTAGACTTTTTTATTTACGGTTCTAAGATGGTTCTATGATTTTAAGTTATGACTTGTAATGGCCTATTGTACCTATGCATTTGTTCTTTGCTCTTACATACAGTATATCAAAGTCAGAGGATATCATTTGGCATCATGTTATGAGTGCTTTCTACAATCCATATTGAACATACTGTATGTTTCTTGCTACTCTGCCTTGCAGTCTTGTGGTATCTATAATATGTAACTGTGTGATCTAAAACTAAAGCTATTTAAAAGCTTTTCTAAATCAATACATTATAATTAAAAGCTATATTCTTGGATTGTATAATCTTTCTCCACACTTTTCAAACAACTTTTAGGTGTCAATGATGCTGAATGCTGGCTTCAATTTGGTCTTTCTTTTTTTTTGTTTTTTTTGGGGTTTTTTTCTCTTTAGTTTTGTAACTGTGATCCATTTATGTCTTTGCAGATCTGTGAATGCATCTGTCACCTGAAAAACCCTGCATACACCCTTCAATATCAGCTTTGCCTGATTAATATGCGTCTTTATTAACCAGAAAAAGAAAAATGTTTTATAACATCCATCATAGTAAATGAATGCACAAGAAGCAATGAATGAATAGCTGAAGTCTACCTCACAGGTCGACAGATCATCAGCTGTACATAATAAGCACAAAGGCAGAAAAAAAGGCCAGATGGCAAGGTTTTGTAGTTTTTGCGGGATTGGCTGGCACTATAATGCAAATAATGTGTGGGTACAGTTGCTGAGTTGCCAGCAAAGGTGGGGCTGTAGTGTGAAGGAATTCCCAGTGACAGTATGACAGTTTTTCTTTTACATTTAAGCATTTTGTTTGCACTTTTCCATTTCACTGGTTAAATGCATGTTCACATATAAGATCCACTATTCAAATTCAATGATTTTATTTATTATCAAGATAAGCAGATTCTAACACTTATGATTGCGAAATGTGTATAAGAGAAACATCTTACCCCATACCAGCAGCAGCAGCAGCATTACTGACTAATTAGAGAATATTCTTATAATCAGATAATGCTATTTAAAAAAAAGGCTTCATTTAGGAGATATGAGGTAGAATATAAGACCTTTGTTCATGACTGGGAAGTATGAATCAGGCCAAAAAAAAGTGTCACTTTGAACTTGAGATAAATGTCCTAATTCTCTGTAAACTTGGCATGCCTGTTTTCTCTGGTCTCTAAGTCTGAAGTGCTGAGATGTTGCCTCTCTCAACAGGAAGTACAGTAATTCAGCCACACAATGAATGCCGGTAAACACATTATGTATACACACATGCATGCACACAGGCGCCAGACCCCTTGGCACATTAAACTCTGTTGACCCTTCTCACGCACCTCTGGAAATGCCTCACTAGGCATAAAAGTATCCCCAAGTCTGAGGCAAAATCATTGTCTCTACATTAAACTTTTATTTAAACATTCAGGCATTCATTTGGCATTTGAATTGGCAGACAACTCTAACCCCAATCTCAAAATGGCACTTTTCAGGCCTTTAGTCAATCACTCTCTTTCTCCCAGCACCCTAGAATACACCTCCTGTTAACCCCATATTCATACCCCCTCTGACCAACCACAGACCATGGCCTCATATTTCTGACCTAGTTACCCACCTCAGTATACAGTAAGTCTTCCTCACTGCTTCACCCTTTCTTGGATCCTCCCACTGCACATGACCCTAACCACCTTCCACCCCCCAACCATATCCAGCCTTGACCCCATGGCTCGGGGGAGTTGAGCGTTTCCCCTTGGCTGGGCTCAGCAGGGTGGCTGGGCTGCTGTGTGTGGGAAGGCCTCGGTGCTCTCTCTCTCACACACATACCGCTTACACACCGCTGCTCTTCCCATTCAGCACTTCCTCCTCCTTTCTCCTGCCTGCTACTTCACAGACGCATTCTCCTCTTTTGTTTTTGTCTATTTACCTCACGTCGTGTCCTTGCTTTTGCCTCTCTCTTTTTCTCGCTCTCTCTTGGTTGCTCTCTCTCCTTATCTGCCTTTCCCTGTCTCTCTCTCTTTCCTCTTGTCATTGTCTTTTTCTCTTTCTTTTTTTTTATTTATTTCATTCTCTATTTGTCTATCTGGTAATTGGGAGAAGAAGGTTGTAAATCGTTGCAGTGCTCATTGCCTTGCAGGCAGACATAGTGCAGTAGGGTTATGGATTTTGGAAAAAGGTGAATTTTTTAGCCTGCCTGTCACCTTCCATCATTTTCACTCTGCATCCTTTCAAGTCTTTGAAGTCTTCTTTATTTGTTGCATAGCCTCCTGACAAGAAACACCAAAATATACTATTCGTCTCATAATCTTGTCTTATACACAGTTTTACAATTGCAAAATCATTACAAAGCCAGTTTGTATGAGAAATTATAAATAGTTACATTTATAGTGGGAGAGTATTGTCTATGGTGTTAGTTGTTCTATTTGAACAAACATGAGATTTTGCAGGTTACTGATGCCACCTCAAATCATTTAAGACTGTCATTGTGTGTCTTTTCTTTGGTTCTCTCTCACCTCTTAAATAACATTCTGGTAGATTAGTTTCTGGTTCTATTCAAGGTCTACTCCTGCATTGCGCTCACTGTTCCACCATGATCATTAGCAAAATAAAGAGGTTTCCGAGCCTTAATGAATGTTATACATATACAGAGCAAATTTGTCAAAATAGTTTCTTCTTTAAACTTCTTTAAAGATTGAAGGGCTTCCTAAACTGGTCCCACACAAACCCTTTCAGAAAAGGAATCATTCTGTAATAGGGTTCTGCTTAAAGCTTTTTGAGGGATTCCTAAAAAAGAAGACCCAAAAGCACAGGGAAAGAACCCTGTGAGTTGCAATATTCATAGTCTCATCTGCACATTTTTGTGCATCTCGAGGATTAAATGTGATCTCTGATTGAGTGCTGGACCGAGACGAAGCATCCCTGACTGTGAGGGCTTCCTGTCAAACTGTGGAATGTTTAACAATTTAATGACTATTCTGGGACACATTTATCACTGCTACAATTTAAGAAGCTTGAATAGTTTCTGTTTAGAACTTTCTCATAACTGTCAAATCACCATATTTTGACCTGATATTTAGATGTATTTTTTCCAGAAGCTCAAGATTACTTTTTTAAAATGTATTTATGTACTAACCTGTTATTGGAAAATCGTTTAAAGTTATCAGAAGGGCTACCTATACAATAGCAAATTTTCTCCCAGGGAAGTTAAGCACAAGGCATATAATAGTGGATGGATGCCAGTCCTTCTAATGCCAACACATTTACACACAAACACACAAATATTTATTTCTTAACCTGTATTTAAATAGTGGGCAGTCTTGTGTGAGGCAGTCAACTTGCATTGATGTATGGGGAGATAAAAAGCTAACTTAACCCCAGCCTTTAGTGTTTCAGGATCACTTCTTTAGTGTAATACTTTTGAATAATCTGTGATCCTTGTTTCCTATTTTCCTAGTTCCCTATATTGTTCTCCACCCAAAATGACTGCTACGTAAGGGATTAATCCATCAGTTCCCCTGGAGCTTTTAGCATCCATAAAAAGTCATACTGGTCCAAAAAAACGTATGAGTTTGTGATTAATGTCTGCTTTTGGAATCATCTACGTCTGTATGTTCATGTATTTTCTGTATCCAAATGTTGCTTTTGGTCGTGATCTGCTTGTGCGTAATGCAAGACTCTGTGTAAATGAACTGTGTAGTAGAGGAATGGTTCTATACATTAGTGCAATGTGAAGTGGACTTTTTTCCTGTGGGTTTTTCGTTAAAATCTCACACGGAGATCTAAAATATGAGCAATATTTCTTTCAGCATGCCTGCACACATTGTCTCAGGTCCTGTAGTGTGTCATTGTGGCATTGTTGGAGAGAGTCCTGCTGAGAATATGCATGTGTATCAAGCCAGTGCAGAGACAGAAAAAGCACAAGGTACTATAGCTGTGTGAGTATTTGCTTATTTTTGTAGGTTCAGAGGAAGCTGTATCTGAAAATGTGTGCATGGTTGTGTATGCGTGTGGGTTAGTGCATGCAGGATGAGGCCTTTGAGGCAAGATTGAGCATTGGATTGTGTGTGTGTGGGTGTTAGAGTGGTCACCAGGGTGCCACAAAGGCTAGCCAATGCTTAGCCTTTCTGACCCCAGTCCTGCTTAGCAAAAATATATGTAAAGCTGTACTTTTACACTGAACAATTTGACATAACCACCTCCCCCCCCTCTCTCTCTCTCTTTCTCTCTCTCTCTCTCTCTCTCTCTCTTTCTCTCTCTCTCTCACACACACACACACACACACACACACACACACACACACACACACACACACACACACACACACACACACACACACACTTACTCTTACTTCCACCCCTTTCTGAAGCAGCACAATTACCAGAAAACCCCACCCAGCCCTTCACCAGCCTCCTAGGGCCTACTCTGCCCCACACACCCACACACACACACACACACACACACACACACACACACACACACACACACACACACACACACACACATGCACACAGTGCTCGAATTGAGAGAAGCTGGGGGGATCCTGGACCACCATAAGGCATTAGGGACCCCCCATGACAAGTAAAAAATAGACTTAGGGGAGTGTGCAGTTTGAGTAACGTGAAATAGTCATGTTTTATATTTTTCCTTTTTGGTTGGCTATCAAGCTTGCAAATGTCTCACTCTTTTCCTGTGCTATTAAGATTTACATAACCTTTCTTTGCAGAAAAGTTGTAGAAATGGTTTCACATTTCAAGGTCATATGACAAGGAGGATTTAGTTTATCTTCTGTGTTGAATATTTTGTTCAGAACTGTCGCCCACCTGCAGCTTAGCAACTGGTGAAAAATTAAATACATCACTAAAGGTTAAGGTAAGAAATAATTTGCAACTTAAATCACTGAGCATAAATTGATTTTTGTGGCATTTATATGTACTGATACAACTAATACATTGTGCCAAAGACACATGTCCTGTTGAATTTTGATATGCCAATACACACTAAATGAAAGAACTCACTGTTTCTTTTGTGAACTAGGACTTAACAACTTAGAAAAGCTTCTGTCTGAGGGGGTTGTAGGGTTAATTAGAAGCGCTCTGGATGCAGTGATAATGTCTGATAATGATGTTCCCCTATACGGGGAAAAGTTTAGGTTTTTAAAAACCCTTGTATGGATTAACTGACAGCTACGTATACAGTCCACAGCAAAGAATATTTACTAATACTTTTAATAAAAACTGGCTTTTACCCCTATATCACTGACACACATGCAAGACAAACGATTTAATCAATCAAGAATCTGTACTATGTGGCAGTGTTTCTGTTCCCCAACACTACCACATAGCCTTGCTACTGATACAGTGGCTTGAAGATTGGGATCTACCAGCATATTTGGAACTGCCCAGCTGGTGTGTGGGAGCCCAAGCTTATGACTCCAAACAAAAGGAAAACAATGTCCCCTGGAAATGATATACTAATGTGATTTTTCCAAATATTTATTGTGGTTTGTAATGGTACTTTATTGGCTTGTTTGCAGGACTTTTGGCCTGAATGCTTAATTATCCAAGTTGGAAGATTTCTGCACTGTGGACCAGCTGGTATGCCTTTATTTCAAGGTCCCAGTAGAGATCCTGATAACTTTTTGTGTAAAAACCTAAAGTTACCAGGACAGCATGTGAAGCATGCACACTATGCACTACTGCTGCCAAAAAGCAGCCACTGCAAAGGTTAACGACTAAACAAGTTATGACAGCAAAAATTAGAAAGCTCAGCCCACAGAATGCCTCAGATACCCCATATGCTAAATTGGACATGCATGCTAATTAACCAATCCCCAAATGCAAAACAAGTTTTAACAGAGAATAATCACAAAAAGGCAAAAGGACAAAACTGTCTTCTGCTAGAGCAGGGGTGCCCAATACGTCGATCATGATCTACCGGTCCATTGCAAAGGTAGTGTGGGTAGATCGCATGACAAAAAAAAAAGATATTTATTTCTGCATTTTTTTAGTAGGTAGATCATTTTCACTTGGTCATTTTATAAGTAGCTCGCATGCTGAAAAAGTGTGTGCACCCCTCTGCTAGAGTATCTTGGTGTCTCTATCTATGTGTGCTATTAGGTTTTTGTCTGACCATATAATTTTTCTATATTTCACACCTGTTCTCTTTAAGACACTCATAATAATGTAGTATGTCCAGTCTCTTCCCTACTAAGCAACTCTTTCAAAGGAGGTAAATAAATCACCCCAATCCTTCTGAAACATTTGGTAAGCCATGCAGTGTAAAACCATGCAGCATTGTTATACGTTATGGGCATCTTATAACTTCACCCTTCAAAACTGTTTTACTGTAGGCTATGCAAGTTCAGTAGAGTTATCTAGCAGCACTCATGTAGTATTAGTTGGGGTGGGGCTGAGGGGTGTGTCAACAGACTCTCCATAAGGGAGTATTCCAAATTCCACTGGCTGAGGCTACTGAGGTGAGAGAGCACTAACAAATTGCATGCAGCTCAGAGGGGAGAGCTTGATTTTCTCATACATTGAAATTTACTGTCTTTGCTGATTTTCATATGAAACAGAGAAGGAAGAAGATAAAATATGTAAGTTTCCTGGACCTTTGGTTTCTTGTGTATGTTCATGACTCCAACATCTATTTGAGCCAGCACTGATGACACAAGCTGCAGTTTTCCATTGATTTTCGAATAGAATTTGTAGCAATGCTTGCAGCTGCTTTATTTGGACTGTGCAGTGCCGGTAAAGGTCAAGAATCAATTAAATAATAATCCCACTTCTGAAATCAGTTGTCATCTTCTCTGCTAATGTTTTTTTAGGTAGCCAGCAGACATGATTTTTTAGGAACATAGAGCAAATGAAACTAAGTAGCTTCAGCACCTGAATGTTTCACATGGGTTCAATGCTGGGGCTGCTAAAAAGTCTCAAGTCTGTGGTCACAAAAGCTGTGGTACAGCATACAGTGAGGAAAATAATTATTTGATACCCCGATAATTTTGTGAGTTTACCCCTTTACAAAGAAATAACCAGTCTAGGATTTTATGGTACGTTTATTTTAACAGAAAGACACAGAAAATTTGTAAAATCCATTAAAAATAATTAGAGAAAGGTTATAAATTGATTTTGTATTTGATCCTATACCAAATTAGCAAGAATTCTGACTTCCACAGACCCAAATTAGTCCTGTCTCTTTAGAAAAGTACCGCAATTTCCGGACTATTAAGCGCACCCAAATATAAGCCGCACTGAATTTTCATGTCACTGCATTATTTCCGGTATTAATGCATGTGTTCAAGACGATGAATATGTCCTTATTATTTTCTGATGCTGATTTCTAAGTTTCTTTGACTAACCCATAACGCTGTTGCCAAGAAAAATAAAAAAGCACGAGTTTTGGAAACCTGTCTATGCTTATATGATTTCTGTTGCAACTGGAGTTAGCGAGCTCTCCCATGACCCAGACTCAACGCGCTACAACGGCTTGTATCTAAACAGTAGCCGACCAAGTAAGTCATTGTTCACTGTCTTCCTCCTTCCTTTCACAACTATTTCTCTCGGGAGTTTATCTTTTGGCATCATCGTGCGTTTAAAAATCACCCGGTGGAAGCTTTTCTCCCGATGCCGTGCAGCTCAGAACACAGGTGAGATGTGTTTTTTCGTTTCCGTTCGGAAATTTCATTGGTCTAATGTTATGTCGCTCAGTTTTTTGGCTTGACGTTTGTGAAACCGGGAAAAACCCAGGAAAAATTCATAAATTAGCCGCTTCATTGTTTAAGCCGTGGGGTTTAAAGCGTAGGAAAAAAGTAGCGGCTTATAGTCCAAAAAATACGGTACTACTAATATCAACTTCATTATGTGTATAAATAACATGTGTCACAGAATCAACCTCTTCCATTTAAACCTCTGCACCATCATGTGCAAAACCTGTCAAAGGACATCAGGGACAAGGTTGTAGACCTGCGCAAGGCGGGAAATTTAAATTTAGCCTTTTGTGGTTGTGAGGTCTATCAGTAGGAAATGAATGACAGAAATCATTTTTTGATTTGGTCACATGTTCTCTATTCTGGCCTCTGTGTGTGTGTGTGTGTGTGTGTGTGTGTGTGTGTGTGTGTGTGTGTGTGTGTGTGTGTGTGTGTGTGTGTGTGTGTGTTTGTGTGTTTGTGTGTAAGTGAAATCTTTAGCACTGCTTTCTTAGTGGACCTGAAATCTCTACCATAGCCAAAAAGGCCAAATATTACTCAGCAGGATTCTGTCTCCACACATGCCCACTGTTATATTCAAAGTCTAATTGAGTGTGTATGTATGTTAACACGGGTCTATATTTAAAGCCTAATTTTGTGTGTGTGTGTTAAATACTCTATATTTAAAGCCTAATTGTTGTTGTGGAGACTCTGTTTACCTTCTCTGGAGCCATGTGGCTTGTCAGTCAGGGAATACACCACACGCTCAACCCACACACACACACACATACACACACAAGATAGTATCCTATTATCCAAATATGCTCTCACAAGCGTATTGCTCAAGTGTGCTATATGTTTTCACTTGACCACATTTGTTACAAACTTGCTCAGTTTCTTACACACACACATACACATCAGCTTAAAATCCCTGCCCTCATGTATTTAAAATTTTCCAAATAGCTGCACTGACCACAAAATAGTTTCCCTGAAACTTTGTGGCAAACACAAAAACTGGAGGCTCTCGTCTTTTTAAGATGGCTGCCTTGTTCACTTGAAAAGGTTGCTACTCCTGGATGAAGCTATACTTTCTTATTTCTCAGGTCCTTATCAAAAAGAGAGTGGACACCACATTGGTTAGAGGGGAATTATATTCTAGATTAAGAGTATGCAGAGTTTCACTGCAGTGTATTGTGTGTATTGTGAGAAAATGTATCTGTAGACTTTAGCCATCTTTGAGACATTGTCAAAATTTCAGTCGTTTCATGTTCAACTTCTTTTCTGTATGCATACAGATGATGCGAAAGGACATGAAACTTCTGCAAATAAAACACATACATTATATTGGAATAGGAATAAGTATTAATTTTTAATGCCATGTGTCTATTATAATTATAATGTAATTATCATTAGCTGCATTTTCTGGTGAAATTATCTTAAAATTGATCAAGTTATTAAGTGCATAAATAACTCCATACACTCACACTTGAATTATAAATAGTGCATGAGCTTTACTGGTGTATTGGGCCCCTTTTTAAAATTGTATGACTTCTTACTCAATAATATTCACTGTGTTTCTGTTTTAAAATAAATGTTGGTTACCTTGCTAGCTAATTTTTAATTTTAAACATGATAATGCCCATGTGCACAAAGCGTGCTTCATGAAGACATAGTTTACATGGGTGGAAGTCGAAGATCTTGAGTGTCTTGCTGTAGAGCTCTATAATGAGCTTAGCCGTACTGAACACCTTTGAGATGAATTGGAATGCTGACTGCACCTCAGGCCTCCTCACCCTACATCAGTAACTGACTTTACTAATGCCTTTGTGGTTGAATGAGCAAAATCTCTACAAGCACACTCCAAAATCTAGTGGAGCATCTTCCCAGGAGGGTTATTATAAAGGACTTCATATTACAAATGGGGTAAATGTAAAATGGTATGTTTAAAAGGCATATACAAATCTTATGGTTACTGTTCTGACCATATACAGTAGTGTATGAAATGAACATAAGAAATACAACTTAGTAAACCTGTTATTATTTTTTTTTAAATGACAGCCTTTATTGTAAATAGTTTTTCACTGGTTTACTGGTTCACTTAGATTTACTGAACAGAATGAATTACTATTGAGTACCATTGATGGAATATAGTTGGAATAGTTGGAATAATGGAATAATGGAATAGTTGGAATAATGGAATATAGTTTTCCAGATAAAAATCTAAATATGCACTCTCACTTCAGTGGACCCTCTACATTGACTCCAGGCTTTTGGTCACCAAAACCAGCCTAGCTGTTTTTTTTAGTTGATGTACTGTAGTCCTCTGATTTGCTGTAACATGCATGATAGTACTGATCTCCACATTCACTTCACATTTGTGCACCCATTAATAAGACTATAAAAAGCAAATAATTATTTGCATATTAGATGTTTTTATTGCAATACAGGAGTTTTCTGGAAAAGTACACTGAGGTAAAAAAAAAGGAGTTTACAAAAACAAAATGAGGAGACAGAAATGCAGCACACGAGCGGGATTAACATTCCTTTGTTGTGCCAAAAGGCATATGAAATTTAGGCTTGAGATTTAAGACGGTCTCATAAACCACACTGCACTTTGGGTATAACCACACAGTCTTTATAAAGTGAGCAAAGTAATACAAATAATTTAATTGCCATTGATGAGCATTGGCTATTTTATTTTCAGGCTTTTGTCAGATTGCCCAACAGAAACTTGTACCTACAATTTTTTAAGAATAGAAACATATAATACAACCTTACTTTTTTGGCTGTACAGTACTGTTATTAAGTAAATTTTCCCAATTTGTTTAATGTGCATGCATTTTCAGCAGAAAATAAAAAATGTAATGAAATAATTTGTGAAATGTAAAATGTAACATATACTACAGACCAATAGTAGTACATTAACATTTGCAGCACATTCTCATATTATCCTAAGATCGCAGTAGTTCATGGGTTCAGCTCCAGAGTCTGTGGTGTTTGTTGGAATTTCAGTTGAACAGAACAAACCATGAATGTTTAATAATGTTAGCTGATGACATCCGTTTCACAAGGGCAAAATATTTGAAAATAGGTATTCCCAATATGTGCTGTGTTGTGTAGAATTGAGGTAGAACATTATCATGATCAAACACTTACCTGAGCAAATCTTCCTTGTATTCAATGTATCCTTCAACATGTTTTCCTGTTATATTCTTATTAAATAAAGCTTAAAATATACTCATAAGCATTACTTAATTAAAATGTTTTCATGTGTCTTTTTTAATTGTGTAATGAAGAAGAGTGGTATTCAAGCAGGTGAAATATGTCTCTCATTGATGAGTCATATTTATGTAGGTAATTTCATATTTATGCTATCATCATCACACCAGCATCCCACAGGGCTGTGTTCTGAACCCACTTCTCTTCTCCCTGTTCACCCATGACTGTGCTCCTCTGCATAACTCCAACATCTTTATCAAGTATGCAGATGACACCACCGTGGTCAGCCAGATCAGCAACAATGTCGAATTGGCTTACAGGAAAGAGATCCAAAACCTGGCACCGTGGTGTGCCACCAACAACCTGACCCTCAACGCCACAAAGACTAAAGAGCTCATTGTGGACTTTTTGAAATCTAACAGCAGGAGACACTCCCCCGTCTGCATAAATGGAACTGACATAGAGAGGGTCTCCAGCTTTAAGTTCTTGGGAGTTCACATCTCTGAGGATCTGTCCTGGCAACAGAGAACTTCAGCTCTGGTTAGGAAGGCACAACAAAGCCTGAATTTCTTGAGGAGTCTTAAGAAAGCTCATCTGTCCACAGGGATTCTAATGAGTTTTAATAGCTGCATCATTAAGAGCATCCTGACCAAAACCATCACTGTATGGTATGGAGGCTCCACTGTGTGTGAATGTAAAGCCCTAGAAAGGTTGGTGAAAACCACCCAGCGCATCTCTGGGAATACCTGCTATTGAGCACCTTCACTACAGTAGATGTCTGCGCAGAGCTCACAACATCATCAAGGACACTTCACATCCCAGTCACAAACTGTTTAATCTCCTTCCATCAAAAAGGATATATGCACATACGCACCAGAAACTGTATATCCTATATACTGTATCTATGTATACATCTTACATATAGTACATCCTGTGTTCTGTATCTATATATACCTTACCTACTGTACATTCTGCCTAATATCTCACATATATGTGTACATGTATTTAGTGTACTTGATTATTCAGCTTTTTGCAAATTTTTTTCACTGCTATAGCCTTTATATTTATTTACTGTACATCTTCTTCTTTTTCTTCTTCTTCTTCTTTTTTCGGCTTCTCCCATTAGGGGTTGCCACATCGGATCATCCTTCTCCATCCCCCCTGTACTGTACATCTGCCTCTTTCACCCCAACCACCTGCATGTCTTCCCTCACCACATCCATAAACCGATGATGTTATTTTCTTCCATACAACATCGCAAGTCTCACCACAGTCCTATAAACTTTCTTTTTACACTCTCGCAGATACCCTTCTATCACAAATCACTCCTGCTACTCTTCTCCAACCACTCCACCCTGCCTGCACTATTTTCTTCACTTTTCTAACACACTCTCCATTACTTTGCACTGTTGATCCCATGTACCTGAACTCCTCCACCTTCTCCACCTCTTCTCCCTGCAACCGCACCATTTCACTGCCCTCCCTTTCATTTACACATGTACTCTGTCTTACTCCTACTGACTTTCATTCCCCTTCTCTCCAGCTCATATCTCCACCTCTCCAGGCTCTTCTCAACCTGCTCCCTACTCTCACCACAAATCACAATATCATCCGCAAACATCATAGTCCATGGAGACTCCTGCCTGACCTAGTCCGTCAACCTGTCCATCACAATTGCAAACAGGAAAGGGCTCAGAGCCAATCCTTGATGCAATCCAACCGCCACCTTAAACCAGTCTGTCGTTCCTACTGCACACTTCACTGCTGTCACACTGTCCTCATACATGTCCTGCACCACCCTCACATACTTCTCTGACACACCTGACTTCCTCATACAATACCACAACTCCGCTGCAACCTGTCGTACGCTTTCTCTAAATCCACAAACACACAATGCAACTCCTTCTGACCTTCTCTATACTTCTCCATTTACATTCTCAAAGCAAATAATGCGTCTGTGGTGCTCTTCCTCTGCATTAAACCATACTGCTGCTCACAGATGGTCACCTCTTTTCTCAGCCTGGATTCCACCACTCTTTCCTATAACTTCATGGTGTGGCTGATCAACCTTATTCCCCTGTAGTTACTGCAGGTCTGAACATCTCCCATATTCTTAAAGATCGGTACCAGTACCCTCCTTCTTTATTCCTCAGGCATTCTCTCACCTTCCAAAATCTTGTTAAACAATCTTGTTGAAAACTCCACTGCCATCTCTCCTAAATATCTCCATGCTTCTACCTGTATGTCATCAGGTCCTACCAACTTTCCACTCTTCATCCTCTTAATCGCTGCTCTCACTTACTCCTTACTAATCCTATCCACTTCCTGCTTCACAATCTCCACATTATCCAACTTTCTCTCTCTCTTTCATTTTCCTTATTCATCAGCTGCTCAAAATCTTCCCTCCATCTTCTCAACACACTCTCCTCACTAGTCAACACATTTCCATCTCCATTCTTTATTGCTCTAATTTGCAGCACATCCTTCCCAGCTCGGTCCCTCTGTCTGGCCAATCGGTACAAATCTTTTTTTTCCTTCCTTAGTGTCCAACCTCTCATACAGCTCCCCATATGCCTTTTCCTTGGCTTTTACCACATCCCTCTTTACCTGCTGCCGCATCTACTTGTACTCCTGCCTACTTTTCTCACCACTCTGTCGATCCCAAATCTGTTTTACCAACCTCTTTCTCCTTATGCTCTCCTGCACTTCTTAATTCCACCACCACATCTCTTTGTCTTCCTTTCTATTTCCAGATGTTACACCAAGTACCTTTTTAGCTCTCTACCTTATCACTTCTGCAGTAGTTGCCCAATCATCTAGCACTTCTTTACCACCACCGAGCCCCTTCTTTAGTTTCCACCATCTTATTTTTCTCTTTTTATGGTTGCATCTCCTGCATAGAACATAGTCCTGTGTGCACCTTCCTCCACTCTTATATGTCACCCTATGCTCCTCCTTCTTCTTAAAATATGTGTTCACCACTGCCATTTCCATCCTTTTAGGAAAATCCACCACCATCTGCCCTTCCACATTCCTCTCCTACCCATCACCTCCTTATCACCTCTGTTCCCTTCACCTACATGCCCACTAAAGTCTACCTTAATCACCAATCATTCATTCCTGGGTACACCTTCTACCACTCCATCTAACTCACTCCAGAATCTTTCCTTCTCCTCCACCTCACAGCCCACTTGTGGAGCATAAACACTGATGACATTTATCATCACCCCTTCAACTTCCAGCTTCACATTCATCACCCTATCAGAAACTTTCTACACCTCCACTACACTCTTTCTGTACTCTTCCTTCAGAATCATCCCTACACGAAATTCTCTTTCCATCTACACCATGATAGAACAGTTTAAACCTACCTCCAATGTTCCTGGCCTTACTCAATTTCCACTTGGTCTTCTGAACACATAACATATCTACCTTTCTCCTCTCCATCATATCAGCTATCTCTCTCCCTTCACCAGTCATAGTACCAACATTTATTGTACAAACCCTAACCTCCACTCTCCTACACTTCTCATTTCCCTGCTGTCTCTGTAGACGTCTTCCTCCTCTCTTTCTCTTCCTTTGGCCAACAGTAGCCCAATTTCCACCGGTACCCTGTTGGCTAACGATATCTGTGCTGGTCGTTACGCTGGTCGTTTTTTGCTGGATGCCCTTCCTAACGCAACCCTACCCATTTATCCGGGCTTGGGACCGGCACTAAGATTCCACTGGCAACCCTAATGGCTGGGTTTATTTATTTACTGTACATATGTTTAAATATATTTTTTCTTATGTGCTCATCTCATTATTAATTGTACTGGAATAAAAACCCACAGATGGGAAGAGACTGTTTTAGATTACAAATTTTAAGATTTTGTAGCCAGAAGCAAAAGTATAAATAGATAAAAAAAATTTAAAAAAGCAAACAAACAAATAAATAAATAAATATCAGGATAGCATTTAAGTCCATCTAGAATGTGAACGAGTGGCTGATTGAAGGCTGGTCCAAGCATTGGGAGTATTATGGAGAAAGTAAGTAATCATTTATTCATGGCTCAAATATCACAATAATACAATGAAATTCCAATGGTTATAAACACTCAAGAAAAAGTGCACAGCAGTCTTTTTTGTATTGTTGTGGAAATAAATAAATAAATATATTGAACAGAAATAGGAAAATCTATAGTAATATACAATCAAATATCAAAGAAGCAACTTCTATTATGAATACACTCTAAGCTAGGTCCTTAAATTCAACCAGCAATGGAAACTTGTATTGTATTATGTAACAGACAGGACTCCTTTTTTTCACTCCTTTTAAATGAGAGGGTCAGCAACTGGGACCTTTATTGTACATTGAAGCATGTCACAGTGTTTGCAATAAATACTCTATGATATAGCCCTTTCCCCTGTTTCCTTTTCACCTTGTAAATGTTAGACTGCAAGTGTACAATATAGAGCTGTCTACTTAACAGCTACTAAATAATTTTGTGTAGGATTTACTTTTAGCTTCATAAGCAGCATTTATCTTCTTTACCAGGTCAGCTTCCTCTTTTACAATGGTCACCTCCACATACTTCAGCATATCTCCAACGAGCAGGCCTGTGGTTATACGATTGAGTGGCTTTTCCTTTTTTAAGCCACAAGCTGTTAATTGATGCCAGGTTAACTGGATTTCCACAGCTCTTGGGTTGGAGAAGGTTTTCTTACAAATAATTGGATTTCTCTTTTGTCCTCTTTTTTTGTCTTGTCTACTCTAATAGTGGACTGGCCAGTAATTCCCCTGTTTTATTTGAGCAGAATAGCATGAGGATTCTTTATCTGCATTATATGTTGAGAATGGGAAATGGTAGCTAAACTAATGTAAATATTTTAATTTAATTATTAGATTAAATTTAGTAATCCTAAATTGACCTCCTAGCATTGAGGCTCATAAACCAACCTGGTTAATGTGTGGTGTCAACAAGAATTATTTTTGGACATGCAAAGAAAACCTGAAAAATCTGCACTGAATTTATGAAGCTCTAAATTGGACTTGAATTACATTTACAATAAAAACACACAAAGGATACACATTTTTTATTTCAAATGGCAGGATATTCATGAATGCCAAATGCTTCTACAAATGATTAATGACTGAATCTGTTTGTATCCATCTTTAAACATGTAGCACACAGTTGCTATAGAGTATGTTAGCCCAGTGGTTCACACTGTCCCAGGTAATTAGGAGTGCAAAAGAAAGCCAATGTCAAGCAATAAAAGGCGGGTGCAAGTGCAGATAAAAACAAGAAAACAACTTGAAATTCCTAAGTAAATGAACAAAAATAGTCCTAAACCAGAGGAAATAATGAAACATCAAATAACCATAACCATAAGAGAAAAAGAGTGTAGGCCAAGGAAAGGTGATATACATGTGTTAAATATCTGTGAAGGGAAATCAGGTCCAGAAATAAGTTGACATGGTACAGTGGCCTATGGACAATATGGTGTAGTGACTCTTAGTCCTGTAAGATATTATTGTATAATTGTGCACTACTGCACTATTAACCAATTAACTAATTTATTTGAATATTCAAACCCATTCAAAATTCGAATAATCTTCATATGACTGTGTCAGAGGGAGCTTTTGGAAAAATCGTACTTATATCTTCTAAGAACTGCTGCTGTAATCGCATAGACTGAACATCGTTTCAACATGCTTATTAACGCTTGCCTGTACTTTTCTACAGATTATTTATAATTCCTCTATACTCTCTCATCCTGAAGAGGATAGGTTACTTTCTGTGTCTGCTCCCTCTCAAGGGTTCTTCCTCATGTCTTCTGCATGAACCAGAAATGTAATAAGAAGCGATTCCTTGGTCTTTTTTTTTTTTTGTAAGTCTGCTTTGTGCTTATGTCTTTTGATGAAAACACTGATAAGAAATAAACAATAACATTATTATATCCCATCAATTTACTTTACAATTTTGATACTGTTTAATAAATTCGGTTGTCAATATACTTTGGAATGTACATTTATTTTTTCGCATTTTTAAGAGAATGTAATAGTTCTAATACACATTTAATATTAAATGTGTATATGATTTTATGCAATCATTTCAGTCTTTCCACTACAGCTGAAAATAAATTACTGGACATACGAATATCCCTGGATGATCCAAGATGAATCATGTGACTTCTCATGCAGTTGCAATTGTGACAACTGCACTGTCAGCTAGAGGCTATTTTTAGCTTTCAAGTTAGGCTCCTAATCAGCATTGTTCACTCCGTTTATCGCTGTGAAATGTGTGACTCTCCTGTGAAGACAGATGATTTATTTACGTGAATAGCC
>JBCEWE010000252.1:7319751-7324751 GCA_039877035.1 Silurus lanzhouensis | reverse complement strand
ATACTTTTTCTTTCAAAACAAATACACAGTGCTTGTTGTGCACATTCTAACTCAGCAGTCCCATTCAATAACTTACCACCATATAGGAAATCTTTCTACTAGAATTTAAAGTATAGATTTTTGCCCTTTAAGTCACAAAAGCATTAGTTAGAAGG
This sequence comes from Silurus lanzhouensis, assembly GCA_039877035.1. NCBI lineage: Eukaryota > Metazoa > Chordata > Actinopteri > Siluriformes > Siluridae > Silurus > Silurus lanzhouensis. Next base: position 7,324,596 of record JBCEWE010000252.1, on the reverse strand, counting down.
CCTGGCACATATCCAGGGTTCCAATTCATCCCAAATATTTTCTGAGAGGTTAAGATCAGAGCTCCGTGCAGGCCACTTAGGTTCTTTTGCGCCAACATACAAACTCCATGGCAAACCATTTTTTTTTTTTCATAAAACTAGCTTTGTCCACAGTGGCATTGTCATGCAGGACCATTTTTTATCTTTTAATGTAGTGTAGGAATATTGTAATGCTACAACATGCAAAGATATTCTATCCAATTGTGTACTTCCAACTTTGTGTAAACAGATTTGGAAAAGAAAAAACACTTATGGGTGTGACAAGCAGGTGCCCATACAGTATATATGCATTCACTGGCCACTGTAATTAGAACACATTTAAACCTTTATGCAATCATCCAATAGTGTGGCAGCAGTGCAATGCAAAATACCCTGCTAGAACAAATCAATATGTTCTGTTCACAGGAGAAATCAGAATGAATTAAAAAAAATAAATTGGTTGTAAAAAACTTTTTTGAGCAGAAACAGCTGATTTCCTGAGATTATCATGCACAGCAGTCTCTAAAGTTCACACAGAAAGATTCAGTGAGTGACAGTTCTGTTGGTTAAAACACAATGTTGATTACAGAGGTCAGAGCAAAATGACCAGACTGGTTTGAGCTGACAGGAAGGCTATGGTAACTCAAATAACTACTCTTTAAAACTGTAGTGGTCAACAAGACATTGCACCACAGAACTGCAGATAGTTTTTTCCTCCACACATTTCCGTATAAAGTCTAAGGACTGTTGTGTGTGAAACTCACAGGAGCAGCAATTTCTGAAGTTTTCTTCAACCAGCCCATCTGGCACCAACAACCATCGCATGGTCAAAGTTACTGAGATCACATTTTCCCCATTCTGACATTTGATGTGAACATTAACTGAAGCGCTTGACCTGTTGACTTATAAATCTCACTGCTGCCACATGATTGACTGATCGTATAATTACAGGAATTGTGAAGGTCTAGAGGTGTTGCTGTTGTTGAGCATATGGTATCCTCCAAAAATATTGCTTTTGCTATACACTGAAGATTCGAAGGTTTTAGATAAATGGATGAATATAAGATGCAAACACTTGTAGTCCAGCACATTTTGCAGTTTTTCAAACAGTCAATTATGAGACAGCAGTGTGATGCATACACAAGTCAAGAACTACTACACTGTAATATTTCACATCAACTGATCATGATCACTAGAAAGAAACATTTCACCAGAGCAATTCTTCCTGCTTTATTATTATTATTATTATTATTATTATTATTATTATTATTATTATTATTATTATTATTATTATTTCTGATTTAGCCTATACCCCTGCCACTCACATCAAACCGTCCTGTTTCTGGCTTCACATATCCTTAGAACTACCCAAAACTTACACTATCAGGCACAATGGATAAATATTAATATTGTCATCTAATAAATTCATCATCAGTTATCATTGTTATTTTCCCCAGAGAAAAATCAGTTCAATTAAACACTTATTCTTGTGTTAATTTATGCACTTAACAAGTGGATAATGATTATTTGGCATTTGTTAAATAAAAATACCAACAAAACACATTTTAATGGTGTAAAAGAAAGAGTAGAGCAGAGGCCTGTGAATGTAATTAGCTAATTTGTGAACACAACCCCCTGAAGGGCTTAGCTTTTCATTATGCTAATGGTGCTAAGCATGTGAAGATTGGTTTTTATTATTATTTGAATGCACTTTTAATATTATGATTGATTTTATCATTATTTTTATTTGTGTTTGGGTAGAGTTAACCATGTGCTTTGTTTGTATTATCACAAGACTTTGTCTCTGAAAGTTAGGTCATAGAGAGTGAATACAGTAAGATAAAAAAAATCAACAAAAAGCTCAGAAAGACATATGATATAAAGATCATTATATTTCAAATGAAAAAAATCATGTTACTATGCAGCAGACAACAGTTTGCATTGGATCATGTCTGAGCAGATTTTGTTTATTTTTTTAGATCAGCAACGTTTGCTTTCCTCATTAGGATTAACACTAATGAGCATGACTTTCTCTGTGGTCCCCTACTAAACCACAACCCTGTACTTGGAACCCTGCAGGGACTGAGTGTCTGTGAGTGTGTCTTTGTGTGCACGCGTGAGAGATTTAGTGTGGGTGTATGAGTGTGTATGTGAGTGTCGACTCTGTACTAGAGTAAAACAATGGCCTTCTCAGATTACATCTCTGTGTCTATGGAGGCTGCTGGGGAGGTGGTGGTGAGAGGGGGGGCGGGACGTCCTGTGTCAACCAGCCATCTGATTGGATAAGGTCACTTATATATCTACAACACAGGGTCATCAAACCTCACTACAACATTTAAATTTGGAGCTGAATAAACTCAGCCTGTTTGGACAGCAGAAACTACTGAGCACTGGTATCCATCTTTGGGAATTTATTTTTCTTCTCAACCAACATCAGACTAACATTCTTGCTTTGATGCTTGTTGTTTTTTATTTCTGTTCTTCTGGTCTTAAATTTTTTACAAACAACCAGAAAAGAAAGTGACAGCTCTTGGCTTTAATTTTAGCTAACTTTGTGTCATTATCATCATAAGGTGGTCTTTGCTGGAATGAATATATCTGAGTCTAGTTATTGTCCAGAGGCCAGCACTCAGCCCAGCCAGGTTTTGGAGTGTGGAGCATGGGTCGCTTCGTCATCTTCCAGCCCAATAGGTCCTGAGCGCAGCCGCAGGTTTGATCATGAAGCAGGTGGTGGAGTGAAGGAGAGGAGATCAGGAAGCCCGGATTCAAGCCAAGCAAGCAAGGGAAAGTGTGGGGCTGAGCCGAGGATCCGCAGGCCCATGAATGCCTTTATGGTGTGGGCTAAGGATGAACGCAAGCGGCTGGCATTGCAGAATCCAGATCTGCACAATGCTGTGCTGAGCAAGATGCTGGGTAAGACTTCTCGACCTGATTTTTACATATTTATACATGTAAAATACCTTTATATTTTTATGCATGTAGGCCATGTACAAGTTACTTTGGGTTATTAAAACTTTGGGATCCGATTTCATTTAAAATTGTGGAACTCTGACATTAACTTTCTAAAGCTTGATTAAATTTAGCATCTTTTCTAAATATTAAATTCCTATTTCTATTTATGATTCTACAACATCCTTTCAAAATCAATATATTTATAGGCATTTCGCAAACATTATTGTTATTTCCTAATATAATATTTGCATAAAGCCCCTTTTAAAAAACGAAAACATTTTTTTAAAGCTCCACACACACTGTTTAGAACTGTCATATGGAGTAGGTTGATTATGCTCTGACAGTCTCTGTGCTCTTTTGAGGTCTATTTTCATTACATGTGTTTGTGCATGTGTTTAGAAGTTTGGATAGTTACACACGATTGAAAGTTTGTAAATATGTTGAAATACCTTACATTCTAGAAACAAGAAACAAGAAAATGACCACAGTAATGCGTTGCACATGTTGTGCAATATTTGAATATCGCCAAACTCCAAGTATCCAAAATGTTGCCTTGTTTCGAAAAACATTAAATGTCCTGTTAGTAAATGGGCCAGTTTTCAGCAGACAGTCCTGAGACCACAAGCTGCTAATTGTCTGTAGGTACTGACCCATTAATAATTCTACAATCACCGAGTAGAAGCATTTGCCATTGAAGGGGTCATATTGTTAAGGCATTCTGCTATTATTGAATTATTGCTGAAGCCATTACTTTACAACAAACACAATGTAGCAGTTCGATTTAATACGCAGAATCTTTTTCAATTCATAACCTAAAGTGGCGATAACCAAAGTATACGCAAACATTTTTACTTCAGTTTGAGTTCTTATTTGCATTTAATGTAAACTTTAATTAACTTCAGGTGTCATTCCAGTACTAACTGCTACAATACACGATATATTTAAATTATACAAATTAATTGTGAAATGAATCTGAAGCAGTAAATAATGTTAACAGAAACGTAATAGCATGTATGTTATGTATTTTTAGGCCAATCTTGGAAGGCTTTGAGCACGCTAGACAAGCGGCCCTTTGTAGAGGAAGCCGAACGTCTTCGGCTGCAACATCTCCAAGATCATCCCAACTACAAATACCGTCCACGACGCAAAAAGCAGCCCAAAAAGATGAAGCGAGTGGAGCCTGGCCTGCTTCTCCATGGTCTAGGAGGTTGCTCGGGGAGTGGAGATGGATACCCCCAGCACCCTCATCCTCACCACCTTCTTCCTTCTTTGGGTCACTTCCGAGAGCTTCACCCTGGATCTGGTTCACAGGATCTGGAGATCTATGGCCTTCCTACACCAGAGATGTCTCCTCTGGATGTCCTGGAGGAGGGCGGAGGAGACTCTGTCTTCTTTCCCCCTCACATGCAGGATGATGTGAGCTTGGCACCTTGGGTCAACTATCATCAACACCAACAGCAAAGCCAAAGCCACCATGTTAACCACCTTAACCCGAATCTCCACTCTCTCCACCACCCCCTCCTTAACCAGAAACCCGCACCAGGTTGCCGTTCCATGCAAGAGAAATCATCAGAATCTACAAACTGTCACAATCTCTTTCCTTCGCATTCTAGTTTAAGCATGCCAGAACAGCATAAAGTTTCACATCCCTCTAGTGTTCCACTTCAGTGTGTTTACTATGGTCAGATTTATGGAAACACCCCACAACAGCCCTTTCACCTCTCAACTTGGCCAACTTTCTCCCCCTCCAGAATCATCCACCCCTGTTCCTGCTCCTCCACCAGTTCCAACACCCTCCCTGGACAATAACGACCTAGGACCTTCGGAAGATTTCTGGAGCGAAGTGGACCATCATGAATTTGAGCAGTATTTGAG
>JBCEWE010000252.1:7304751-7314751 GCA_039877035.1 Silurus lanzhouensis | reverse complement strand
ATCAGTGTATCCCATTTTTTTTGCATTTGAAAGGTGAAAGAAATTACTTGCTGAAAAGTTCCTCCCAAAAAATGAAAATGAGAATGTGGGTGAGGGGGCGAGATTTGCTCTCAAGTCCACTAGCCACACTCAGTCTGGCAGATCAAAACATTTTCGTGTTTCTGATGGAAAGCCAAACATTTCCTATTACTTTTTTTTTTCCCCTAGTCACCCCTCATTTTCTGCTCTGCAGTCTTTGAGCAACATGGGAAGATTTGTTCATTCGGTGACAGTGTGTGGCCAGCAAAACAACTTCACAATAGCCAGCAACCATTTTGTGGCTTATGACCATAAACTACTAGTTTCACAAACTTGTGCTAAATGAGGTTCATTTCGAAGATATTTCTGATATTTCTATTTTCGTAAAGTCATGAAGTTACATATTTCTGTTCAATATATTTTAAGGACTACTTGGGTAACTTCTGTTTTATTTGGGCAGGCTGAGAGACAATTCTTTTTACACAAATTGTGACTCAAAATGGCAAATAAAAGGTTTGGTACAAATATATCTTTTATGAATGTCTTTATGTGTCTTTGTCTTTTATTTGCATATTACTGTTCTATATATTATGTCAAAATAGTAGTCCATGCACACAATTTAGTCATAAAAATTAAAACCACTGACAGTGAGGAGGGAATAACACTGACACCTGTCAAGAATTTGGATATATTCGGCAGAAAGTGAAGAATACAGTCTCAACAATAATGTGTTGGAATCAAAATGGACAAGTCTAAAGAATTGGTCAATGCATATCCAAAACGTCAGGTCATGTGTAGTGTTTCCGGTATGTTATGGTTAGACCCTACCAGTTGTGAGCTAAGGATGAAGGACTGTTGAAATGGCAACAGGGTCACTTATACACACAAGGATCAAAGGCTCATCTGGTCGATCCCACAAAACTGCCACTGTAATACAATTTGCTATAAACAATTACAACTAACTATGATAGAAAGGTGTCAGAATACAGGTGTCAGATCACAGCTTGCTGCACCTGGAGCTCTGGAGCTTTAGACCAAATTGCCCACAATAAACTGTATTCTCAGCTGAAAGCATATAATGGTTATTTGAGCATCACAAGTCTGTGCCATGTGCGATATAATATAGATTATGGCTTAAGAATAAGCAGAGTATATACAGTATATGACAATCCAGAGCAAGGGTGAGAACCAAGGCCAGGCAAAAGACAAACAGGTTAAACTGACCATCTGCTTTTCTATCTTTACTCAGTTCACTTTAATTGCACCATATTAAGACTATGTCTGATTACAGTGCTAAACAAAAATGCAGCAAATCCTACCAAGTTTGCTTTAGTAATTTAATTAAAAGAAAATTTGCTCATATAAAATGCTTAACCAGCATCTTTGAGCTGAAGCTAGGACTGCTAAATAAGATTTTGAGCACTTATTGGTAATGAGCAAATAATCGATCAGGGAATTAATAGACTTTGTTTGAAGCTAGCCTTCCAGCTCAGTTCATTATCATAATGAACACAGCTCCTAAAATGTCCACTCAATCAGTTCTACACTTTAGTGTAGACAGGCCAACTCTTCAGAAATTTGCATGGTTGCAACTTTTTTTTTCTAGTGAAAAAAGCAGTAATTGCTGGAGACTTTCTATTTATTCTGATAATCCCACTGAGAGCTTTGTTTATGCCAGTAGATGCCGTCACCTCCCACTCTCACCCATTCAGTCAAGTTTGTTGTTTTATGTCCCTGGGTGCCCTCATGCCTGTTTCCTTCTGGTCCTCCTTTTTAGTTATGCTGTCAAAGCTCAACCTGACTGCTAGCACTCTGATCACAATGTGCACTCTAAACCACTGAAGGACAAGAAAATACCAGATAATCTGTTTAAGTTGTTTCTATTTTTGGCAGGCTATACATGTACACCTGCTGCTCAGTGCTTGATCCTGTCATAGAGCATTTATGACCTGCCTGACCTATCATGATGGAACTTCCTGCACATGAATCACTTGCTGAAGCTGGGCATGGGTTCCATGGAAACCCTAAAACAATTCTATAAATGGTCCCCCCATCAAGACCCTTAAGAATTCCAAAAATGGTCATAGGATGATTCCACGTAGACACATTAAATGATCCCATAGCTGGTCCCACATGGACACCCTAAAGAATTTAATGAATGGTCCCGTATTAACACTATAAATAATTCTATTAATGGTCCGAAAGGGACATGAGCAAAAATTGCATAAATGGACCCACACTGACCTTTCATAAATTGTCCCAAAGAATTGTCTAAAGAATTACAAAAAAATACACTCAAAAGAAATTTAGATACACTTGGACTATGATAATAATATCTAGCAAATGTTTGTTTTTTTTAACAAGATGTCAACCATTAAAACTCCTAAACATATTTTAAAAAATGTGTATGTTCCTAAGTTGGTTACGATTTTGATACAACTCAGAATCAATCTGTAACAAATCAAAACAATACATTATATGTACTAACTGACATCTTTATTCAATTAACATCACACTGGATTGAGAGCTTTCCAGACTCACAGGACAAAAGCAGGCTGGTTACAAACTCTATACACAGCTAAGTCATAATGATTAAAATGACTAAATGTATTGTCCAATTAACAAAACAACAAAATAACACCATAAAATACATGCAGTCCTATTAAGGTTTTGCATTATTACATATATAACTGTACATAAACATTAGTTACTGGAATACCATAATCATTTAAATGTACATGTGGCAGATTTTATTATTCAAAGGAACTAAAAGGGAGGTGAAATTCTTTTTCTTTCACGAGACATCTCACGATAATCGTGAATATTTTGAGGACCGAATAGGGGGGATTGACTAGGATCTGATTAAATCTCCACCTGCAAGACTGTTTGTGTGCATGAGTGCCTGTGTGAGTGTGATTACACACACTTCCTATCCTCTTGTTTTTCCAGTTGCTTCCTTCTTCACACACAATAATTACAGTGTTTCACACTTTTAAACTGAATGGCATTGTCCCTCAGTGTTTATGTGGGGTGCTTTGGGTAACATGTTATCTCTAGCAATTCTAAGGGTTAACCTTTATCTTAAACTTAGGCTTAAAATATTAAGAAACAATGTCATCATTTTAGGAGCTCAAATTTTGACAATCACACAAATCTTCTGACCTCTCCTGTCAGAATAAATTATGCTGGATGCATTCCTCGATGCCCATCACAGGGTTCCATACATATGCATATTTATACACATTCTACACTCATTCACATTTAGAGGCATATAGCCAACACACATACCAGCACATGGAATACACGCATAGACCTTTGACCTGAACTGGGTACAATGATGCTGATTGTGAACAATTTTATTGAAAATACCAACATTTTTTCTTTTTTTAAGATTTTAATAAATTGCTGGTCGCAATTTAATTAAGATGGTTAAAATGTAATTAAGTGGAACAGACAATTAAAGTGCAGATATTTATAGTGCAATTGTGCAACAATTTTCAACAAATTAAGTACTTTGGGACAAGCAAACCATATTTTGAGCAATTGTCTGTTATCAGTGATCCTGTCCCTTTTTTCGTCCTGACTTTGGATGCAGTTTTCTTCAAACTTGGATGGAGTTGCAAGTTTCTTCTTGGAAACTTATAACAGATGAGAATGGCTCCACATGAAGAGTCTAAAGATCCATGAGTTTCATTTTTTGGGATATATTTAAGAACCATGTGGATGGATTATCATGGATTAGGGCTGCAACTGCCATGAATAGCTTCACATTTAAGTGTCCATCAATAAACACCAACAACGATGGAACTACAATAAAGGGATATTTGGTTTAACCTAGATGAGGATGGGTTTCCTGTTAAGTCTGGTTTCTCTCAAGGTTTCTTCCTTGTACCTTATACCATTTTAGATGGTTTCTACTTGCCACTGTCACCACTAGCTTGCTTTTTATAGGGACAAATGTCTGACAATAAAAATATCATTTAATTCTGTACAGCTGCTTTGCGATGTCCATTGGGAAAAGTGCTTATACAAATACAATTTAATTGAATTGAAGAAAAAGAAAAACAAAAGACAAACATTTGACAACTTTGAGTTGTGAGGTGAGACTTGAATACATCTGCTCATTAACAGTGACATGTGACATGATTACTGAAGAGCATGTGAATTGTAGTTACTGATGAGCCTAAAACCTAATAGTATATCCTCTATTAATGCCTCTCTGTCTGAAATCCTATCAATGGAGCACACGTAATTTCCAATATTGTATAATCCCATATACAGTATTCTCCTTTGCTTCTGATTCCATCTGCTAAATCTTAACTTTTTTTTCTTTTTTTTTTTTTTTGGTCTCATATTTTAGATTTCTGTCAAGCATCTTATGATTCAGCCTTCTTTAGCTCACAGTTCTCTGTGATAATAAAGCTAACAGAGTGAGCATGCTCCTTAAGTCTAACCTCCTCTAAAGCAATGTTGACTCTGTGATATCCACCTCTCCATCTGTCCCAGGCATTATTTTAATTTCTTCTTCTTTCAACAAGTTTGTTTCACAGACCTATCTTATGCAAAGTTTGTAAACAAACATATTTTTTATCAGCACCCATAAATTGTGTTTTTTTTACTCTGGGACATTGACAAAAATCTCTGTGTCAGCAATATACCTTCAATTATAGTAGCACAGCTGTGATGCTAAACTGATCTAAAAACATCTGTACCACAACCAATAAATTTTGTTATGTTTTTAATAGCAGGGGTAGAATAGATCTTTCACTTTAGTTTTAGTTAAAAATTATTCAAATACGAGTGAATAAATCTGGTGGAAAACTGCTTCCTATAGATTACTTAAATGTACATTTATGCAAAATTGTTCTATATGTGAGGAATAATTTTGTGAACAATGATGTTAGCCAGCTAGATAACTAGTGGTAATTTATACATACAATACATGTTCCTAGCTACCAGTGGTGGACAAAGTAAACAAACCATGTAGATACACTATGTAAAATATTACTTTAGTAAAAGTAAAAGTACTCCCTTTAAACTTTCACTTAAATAAAAGTACAAAAATATTAGCCTTCAAATCTACTTAAGTTTTCAAAATACTAACTTTTATTATAGCTATAATTTCCTGTTATCATTTTTGTCACAAGTCACTTGCTTAATCAACTCAGTTTAGGTGAAAAGACTCAAGTGTTACTCTAAGCACACCAATCTATTAATAAAATTATATTCATGGGTCAAACACTGATTAATATAAAAAAAGAAATCTCACAAATAAGACCACATGTGTTGTGATAAGTTATTCAGGAGTTTCTTTAATCATTTATTAATTACTTATCACTTAAAATGTTCTGCTTGCTGCTAAACTGATGCTGAACTGTATGTTTGTGCTAAGTAGATACCACCAAGCACCAATCAAAACAAGTTAAAAGCACAAAGCACACGCTCTTCCCTGATTGGTGGCTTGCTGTGTGTTTGACCAATTATGTTTTTATTCACTCATTAATAAACGACTGACTTTTCCATATGTAGTTGAGTAAAAATTAAGATATTTAACTTTGACTTTAAAATGTAGTGAAGTTTAAGTCTCACCAAATGGAAATACTTGAGTAAACACTGCTAGCTACATACTGAGCTTAACTAGCTTACTACACAGTATTCTGGGTGTTTCATATAGGTTGAAGTAGTAATATAAACTAATAAGACAAAACATTACAATCACTGACAGGTGAAGTGAATACCTGTAAATAAAGTGAATAAAATATCCCACCACTTAGTTGTAAAGTGGTGTATTATATTAAGCAGCAAGTAAACAGCTAGGTCTTGAAGTAGATGTTTTAGAAACAGTAAAATTAAGCAAGCCTAAGGGATCTGAGTTACCTCGACTTTGGTCCAAATTGTGATGTCTTGATGGGTAAAGCATTTCCAAAGGATCAGGTCTTGTGTGGTGATCCCGGTATGCAGCGGTAAACACCTACCAAACACTGCAAGAAAGGCCAAATGGTGAAGCAGTAGCATGGCTGTAAGTGCTTGTAGGTAATTAATGGATGTCAGGAGCAAAGGCTAGCCTGTCTGGCCTGATTGAAGAAAGAGAGTTGTGTAACCACCAACTGCTTAGAGTACCCATGCTGTTTATGAAAGTTGCTACAATAGGCATGTGAGTTTAGAACTAAACCATGTGGCAAATGAAAGTAGATAGCCTGAAAACGTATATATTCTTTTACATAATGTCAAAGGCCGAATGTGTATGTGTTGCCTAACCTGGAAATGCGATATCACAAAGATGCAGGTGGGCAAAACAGTGTGATGCTCTGGGAAATGTTCTGCTGGGAAACAACAATAATTTTCTTCAAAAATGGTTTAAAAAGAAACAAAATTCATGGTGTTGACATGGCCTCCAAATTCCCCATATCTCAATCAGATCTGTTAGATGTGCTGGTCAAATAGCACACCTATAGATATTCTGTGAAGTCCATGCCTTGATAGGTCAGAGCTGTAGTGGCACCAGGGAGACCTACACTAGTAAACATAATAGTGACTTTTCAAGTTGAATGTATGAGCAATCAAAAAGAAAAACATTACATAATCTGGCTAGCTACTGTAGTTTAGCTTCCTTATCTAGTTAATGGTTTATCTGTATGTTATGCTGTAAATAGGCAACATCTCTACAGGCTTTGGCTCATACAATTTGCAGTGTTATGATGCCATTTCCTTTTGTAATGTTCATAACTGTACTAAAGATCTGTGCAATTAGCAGGTAAAGTACAGATATTAAGGGAATGTAATTTACTGTCTTTTAAAGTCTTTCAGGGTTAAATGCTCTCTATTTTACTCAGTAATGGGGCTTAATAATAAATGAAATATAAAAGGAGAATTTATTATAAAATGGAAGCAAATATACTATTATTGAATTACTATTATTGAATGCCTAAAAGTATTGTAATTATTAATTATATTGTAAATTATGTAGTGTAACATGAGAACACAGTTTATTACTGCACACTGTAATCTGAGTTAGCAAAATTAATTTTTGGCAAACAAATTGGCTTTTTTTTTACCAGCTAAATATCTAATTATTATACTAATAGTGCTAACAGACTATAGATACACTGGTACTAAAAAATCATATTGTAGAGACTTTTCAATTATTAGCATATATAGTTGGTGGCCTGTATGTGTATTCAATCATGAAATTGTGTCTTTTATGCCCTATGCTAGCACCCTCTTAGCAAGTTTTTTTGTAAAACTGCAGAAAGATGCTGTGAGAATGAGGTCATGGAGTTTTTATGAAAATTGTACATGGGGTGTGTTTTAATGGTTAGCATAATGTTTTGTACACCTTCGGTGATTAGCAAGTAAATTGAGTTAGCATGAAAAGCTTTTTAATGGGCAAAATGTCTAATTAATATTCATGCTAACTGACAAGAGACTACCATGGTCCTAGAAAATTCATGTTGTATAGACTTTTTAATTATTAGCAATATATAGTCAGTGGCCTGTATGTGTGACGAATCATAAAATTGTGTCTTTAATGCCATATGTTATCTAGTGTACCAAATTAGCAAGTTTTTCTTAAAACTGTGGAAAGGTGCTGTAAGAATGAGATCATGGAGTTTTGTGAAAATTGTGCATGGGTGTGTTTTATTGGACAGTGTAATGTTTTGCAACTTGGAAAGAAAAAACCTTGACCATCATACCCGTGCGTACACCTCAGACGTCAACAAAACCCTCCAGAGCTATCTGCACTATTCTTTCAAGGCAGAGGGGTTTGTGTGTGTGTGTGTGAGGGAAAGAATCAGGAGCATTATTCAGGTTCCTGATTTGGTCCTAAGAGACAGTTATGAACTGCAGGAAAACAGGAAGCCTGCTGAGCTCATGGTAATGCAGAGCATGAAACAAGTTCGGAAAGAGAGTGGGAGAGACTGAGTGAAGGATCACACAAGGACATATGCAAGCTGTTTGTTATGTGGTTGAATTAAAGAACGAACAAAGTTGAATATACTATGAAAGTGAATGTAATATGTAATACGATAAGTTGTGAGAAGCTCTAGATCTCGACCAGAGAAGGGACAAAATGTACGCATAAGCATATAAATCTCTCCATCTGCTGCTATACATCTGGTAAATATAGATTGAATGCAGAAACCATTATCGGTATTGTGAAATACTGGGCTACTTTGGTAGAAGTCATATAAATATTAGACAGTAATGAATATGATAAAGAGTTGTTAATAAATACATGGTGTGCATAATGTACTAGAATAAATAAAAATAAAAAAAGAAAGCGTTAAATATCAAAACCAAACGAATACACTGTAGAGCCGTCTTCATATTCATGGCTGACGCTTGCAGTGTTTATTATTGTGCTTCACTATGTAATATATCGTCGACGATAGTGGATCTGACTAAAACCAAAACCACTTTCATATCTGTTTATCACACTCTATTTTGCAGCATTCCTTTTGCTGAAGGAAAAACTGTGGTGTGCTGGAATGGATCAAATTCTAAAACCGTGACTACTGAGCCAAAAACCTGGAATTACACGGTTCACTGATATAACAGAGGAAAAACTACACTGGCGACACATAATGCTTAGACATGCCGGACTTTTACTCAAGATTAATTACGTGAGTGCGCTGTGACAGGAGATGGCACAAGTGAGTTTCCTTTCCACTAACTGGCCAAAAACAAGTGAAAGAAAAAAAAGAGCAAAACTAAATCATTAAGGTCAACTGCTGGTGCTCAGGAGGGACAAAGAATTTCATTCTGAGAAAGCCGTCAAATTATGAAACATAAAGTGTTTCTAGTCAAAGGAGGTTAATATCCAATAAATAAACTCATGCATTCTTGTGCTGTCAAGCGATTTTTGCTTGCATGTCAAAGGAGATTGAGGAGCGTAGGATCAGCAAGGCCAAAATGCTGGGCAAACAGCTGGTTTGAGGTTGTTTAGAATCAAGGATAAGGGGGGATAAGGGGATGCTGACTTAATGTGTTTTATTTAAAACTACTGCTTCCTGCATTGTGGGGAAATGTGCTGCTTTAGCAGGTGTTTTGGGTTTTCTCACCCCCAAACACCATCGCACACAGACACACACACACAGTCACACTGCTGTTCTCAAGTGTTAAATGGTCAACACACACACACACACACACACACACACACACACACACACACACACACACACACACACACACACACACACAGACACAGCTATTCTTACAAGTGCTGCTTGTAGAAGTATATACACACACACATACACAGCTTACATCCATGCCTGTATAAACAAACTCTTGCAGTCCTTTCCTGAGGCCTCAGTTGGGGAGGTATTATTGACAGGATGCTCCCAGCAACAAAGTTTGGGAAATCACACACACACACACAAACACACACACACACACACACACACACACACACACACACACACACACACACACACACACACATGCACCAAACGAACTTTCAAACAATAGCTGTTTGGCTCTAATCGCCTCTAGGAGCCAGAATTCATGCTTATTTAATGTTTGCTTACTTTTCTGTTGGGGCTTTGGCTGTAAAATATTGATGTATTGTTTTAGACTGCAGGCCTGCACCATAGTATTACATATTTTATCCTGAAAGCCATATCGGCACCAAACATTGATTGAATTAATCCATCTATATTTTGCACATATACATTGCTCTTTTTACATAAGTGGTTTGTTCCATCCCATTAGTGGTTTGGTTTAAATGCAACCAGATACTTTCCTAATAATTAGATTGAAAGCTCAATCGGATTGAAAAGCCTTCATGGAAACACCTCAATTAATCCAATTAAGATCGAGACAAATTGTTGGATTTGATTGGATTTTGGTCGGAAATGTATGATGCAGATCTCAAATAATCCAGTAAATTGGACAAATTGGACATTTTTTTTCATTTCTCATTAAAAGAATAGTGTAGTGTTACATATGTTTGTTTTTTTTTCATGTTTTACTTTAAATTTTT